>VZQC01005442.1:193461-533789 GCA_009823505.1 Rhizomys pruinosus | reverse complement strand
GGTCCTCTGCAAGAGCGGTCGGCGCTCTTAACCGCTAGGCCATCTCTCCAGCCCCCGAGATGATATCTTAAAGTGGTTTTAATTTGCATTTCCTTAATTATTAGCGATGTTGAACACTTTTAAAGATGTTTCTCAGCCATCTCTATTTCCTCGCTTGTGAAGTCTCTGCTCAGCTCTTTACTCCATCTTTTGAGTGAGTAATTTGTTTTCTTACTTCTTTGTTTTTTTGAGTAGTTTATATATTCTGGAAGTTAATGCTCTGTCAGATGTATCAGCATTGAAGGTTTCCTCCCACTCTGTGAGTTTTCTCTTCACTTCTCTATTTCTTTTGCTGTACAGAAACTTTTGAGTTTAATAAGGTCCCACTTGTCAATTATTGACCTTATTTCCTGTGTAGCTGCTGTCTGATTTAGAAAGTCTTTTCCTATGCCTATGCCTTGTAAATTGCTGCCATCTTTTTCTTCTATCACCTTCAGAGTTTTGGGTTTCATATTGAAGTCTTTGATCCGTCGGGAGTTGATTTTTGTATAGGGTGAGAGGTAGGGGTTTAATTTTATTCTTATACAAGTGGTGATCCAGTTTTGCTAATACCATTTGCTGAAAATGCTGTCTTTCCTCCATTGAGTCTTTTTGGCCCCCTTGTCAAATATGAGGTGGCTGAAATTATATGTGCTCAAGTTTGGATCTTCAGTTTTGTTCCACTGGTCAACAGGTCTGTTTTTTTGTGCCAGTTCCAGGGTGTTTTTATGACTATAGCCTTGTAGTATAGTTTGATGTCTGGTATAGAGATCCCCCCTGTATTGCCCTTTTCACTCAGGGTTGCTTTGGCTATTCAGGGTATTTTGTTTGTCCATATGAGTTTAAGATTTTTTTTTCCAAGCTTGTAAAGAATGTCCTTGGGATTTTAATTGGAATTGTGTTGAATCAGGATATTAATTTGGGTAGAATGGACATTTTTACTGTATTACTTTTTCCAATCCATGAGCATGGGAGGTCTTTCCATATTCTGATGTCTTCTTCAATCTCTAGGAGTTTGCAATTTTTGTTGTAGAGATCTTTGGTGTTTTTGGTTAGGTTTATTTTTAGGTATTTTATTGTTTTTGAGGCTATTGTGATTGGGAAGGTCTCCTTGTATTCCTTCTTCAATTGCTTATTGTTGGTGTAAAGAAACCTGCCTTGTTTTTTTTTTTTTTTTTGGTCTTTTCGAGACAGGGTCTCCTGGTAGCCCCAGCTGTCCTGGAACTCACTCTGTAGATCAGGCTGGCCTTGAACTCACAGAGATCTGCCTGCCTCTGCCTCCCAAGTGCTAGAATTAAAGGCGTGCGCCACCACGTCCGGCTCCCCAAACTCTGTCTCCACTTTCCTCTTGCTCATCCTGTGTCCTTTCTTGCCAGACAAACAGCCTTAGACATGAGTGGGTGGTGGGTGGAGACAGGCAGGTTGATCCTGGACCCAAAGAGATGCCAGGGTCCTGAGGGGAGAACAGTGAAGCACTGGCCCAGCCTGGGCTGCTCTGGGTCATGGCTGGGGTGGAGGGATGAGGAACTTGCCATGGTTCTGGGCTCTAGGGTACCTTGTGACCCACCCTTTTCTTTCTCTGGGGCGGTCTTCCTCCTACAATGTGACTTTCTTACCCAGGAAGATTGAGTGTTCCCAGGGCAAGCCAACCCCAGCCTCTGTTAGTAGAAAGAGCCATGATAATTAGTGCAAGGCTGATGGGAGGTATCATGGAGGGGTGGTTGGCAGGGCTTGGGACCGAGGCCACCTAACACCCCCCCTGCTTTCCCCTTTCAGATGCAGCAGCCGGAGCCCAGCTCTGCGCAGTGCAGCCTCTGGGGTCTGGCCCGGGGCCTGGGCCGCCTGCTGTGCTGGTGGGTGCTGGCGGAGTTGATGGTGCACCTCATGTACATGCACGCCCTGTATAGCAGCATGGCCCTCCTGCAGGCCGTCTCCTACTGGACCTTAGGTAACTGTGGGAATGGGTGATGGAGGGAAGGCCGGGAGGTAGGATCCTTGTGCTGGGACTGTGTTGGGGCTCAGCTGGGCCTGTGTCTTCATGGGGTTGGCCCAACTGCACTTGGGGTGGGAAAGCAGAACTGCTGGCCGGGCCCAGGAGTCCACTGTGTGAGGCGTCGCTCCAGGACCCAGTTGGTGCGCTTTCTGCCTTTTCCTTGTGAGCTTGAGTTGTGCAGGCGTAGATTTGGATCCCGGCTCCACCAGCCAAGTGCAGGTGACAGTTGGTGGCTTGTTAATCTGCATATTTTCACATCTGAAGTGAGACCTGCCTTTCAGAGATACTTTGAGGGATCTATGAAGTGGGGCCTCGTGAGGAGTCTGGTGGATAGAGCAGATGGTGTGTGTGTGTGTGTGTGTGTGTGTGTGTGTAATTGTACAAGCCTGTCTCCTTATCTTTTGAGTCATTTATATATTTTTAAAAATCTTCATTGGGTGTCACACATGCTTAGAGTGTTTCTGAGACTTGTTTCTGTAAGGCTATCTTACAGGACTGAGAAAACACTGAGCTGTTCCAATGGCAGTGTTCTTCACAGATAGATATCACACACACACACATACATACACACACACACACCCCTGACACACAGGAAAGCAATGAGCTTCGTGTAGCTTCTCACAGCCTTTTATCTTTGCCATGGAAGATTCTTTTTGTTTCTCTGCGCATGTGGTAAGCGTACATGTCTCGGAAGCACAGTGTGACTTTCACACTCGGGATCTGGCATTTCTGTCTGCTGGTCATTTCAAGCTCCCGGTGTAGATCTTTTGTAGCTGGAGGAAGCTGTATTGTCAGGTTTTAATGAGACAATTGGGCAAACAGGACAGGACTGAAGGACTGACATGGTCACAGCCCAGTTGTTTAGTGTCGTAAATTAAGGGATCGCTTCAGTTCCGGTGTTTTAACTCTGATAAAGGAAAACATCTCAGAATGGGGCTTAACCAGCAGCAAAGGTTATTCATTGGACAGTCAGACCCATAACCAGCAGCAAAGGTTATTCATTGGACAGTCACACCCATAATCAGCAGCAAAGGTTATTCATTGGACAGTCAGACCCATAACCAGCAGCAAAGGTTATTCATTGGACAGTCACACCCATAACCAGCAGCAAAGGTTATTCATTGGACAGTCACACCCATGACCAGCAGGAGGAACTCAGACATCTGGCCAGTGAGGATCACCTTAGTTTAAGAACTAGCTAGCCGGGCGTGGTGGTGCACACCTTTAATCCTAGCACTTGGGAGGCAGAGGCAGGAGGATCTTTGTGAGTTCAAGGCCAGCCTGGTCTACAGAGTGAGTTCCAGGACAGCTGGGGCTGCAGGGAGACCCTGTCTCGAAAAGACAAAAAAAGAAACAAACAAACAACAAAAAAAACCAAAACCAAAACCAAAAGAACTAGCCAGAATCCAGGAAGCATAGCAGCCTCCCTCTCCCAGGAGCTGTTACTTCCTGGGTTAGGAATTTACCAGAATCCTGGAAGTGCTCTGTATGCACCCACATCCCATCCACCTCCTTCCCAAGCCTCTCAGAGGTAACCTGTGTTTTGTATGTATCACCACCGCCCCCTCCCCACACAAATAAAAAGGAACACAGCATTGTTTGTGTCTGGGTCCATGCGTCACAAGCTTGTACCACAGGCACCTGTCAGGATATGTGTGTGTTACCAACATGAGAGATGAAGAAGCTGAACTGTAAAGGGAAACAGAAGGAATAAAATCCTGGGTCTCTCTGTTCAAGGCCTCTGTCTTTTGAGAACTAGCTCATGGACCCAGGTGCTTAGTAGAGAAGAATTGCTTCCTGGAGGAAAGAAAATGCCTGCGTGTCTCATCTCCCTGCACACAGCACAGACAATGCTTTCGTGGTACTGTGACCATAGTTAAGTGTCTACAGTTGCTTATTTTAAGACCTTGTTGTCTAAGTGGGTTCACACTTGTGTTCTGGGATATGATCTTTTGGCTCGACATGGTCTTGAGATGTGTCTGTGTTGGTGGTACCATCCATTTTTGCTGGTGTCTAGAGTTTCAGTGAGTCCAGATTGTTAGGTCATATTGAAGGAGACCCCGGTGCACAAAAGTATATATCAGGACTCTGATAGAGATAACTCAGGTTTTATTTTGGGGTGCGGAGGCTGAGTCAGGAGCATGGCAGCCAGGAGCAATATGGCTGCTCGGCAGACTTTTAAAGAGGGGAGACAATAGGGTGTGGGCCATAGGCGTATGTGGTATCAGGACAAACAGGTTGAGAAAAATGGGATTTCTCTCTCTCACAGCGGCCAAGCAAGATTATAGTGACACCCCCCCCTTCCCCCAAGTGTAGGATGCTTGTCAAGGGTGAATGCTTCTCAGGGTTTCCAGGTCCAAGTTGATTTTGGTCTTACACAGATGTCATGAGTGGTGTGTCTGTTCCACGTGTTGGAGAGTGTTTGAGTTTCCTCAGGGTTTGCTGTTCCGTGACCGCATTTCTGTGTCTCATGGAGCTCAAGTGCATGTGTTTCTCTGTAGGGCAGTATTGTTAATCTTTGGCACTTGACCCACAGTAAGAAAAGTGAACGTGCACGCACGCACGCACGCGCGCGCGTGTGTGTGTGTGTGTGTGTGTGTGCGTATTCTCATAAGGTGATACTTTAACCCACCAGTGATGTGCTCTGAGGGTCAGTTTTCTGTTTCATACTCTTTTATGTGAAAATGTTGCTCAGAATCCAGCTAGCTGGGTGGGTCTCTCCAGAGTGTGGGAAACCTGCTCTTTTTTTTAAAAACTTTTTTTTTTTAATTAATTTTATTTATTTCTGTATGTGTATGAATGTACTGTCTGCATGCAAGTCTGTGCACCCGTGTCGTGCAATGCCGCGGAGGTCAGAAGACGGTCTCGGATTCCCCTGGAACTGGAGTTCTCCTGGAATTGGAGTTTCAGACGGTTCTCGGCCGCCATGTGGGTGCTGGGGATCGAACCCGGGTCCTCTGTAAGAGCGGTCGGCGCTCTTAACCGCTAGGCCTTCTCTCCAGCCCGGGAAACCTGCTCTTAGACATTGTGGTGGTTTGAATGAGTGTCCCCCATAGGCTTTAAGTATTCAGACATTTGACTCCAGTTGGTGGCACTGTTCTTGGAGGTCTTAGAAGGTGTGGCCATGCTAGAGGAAGTACGTTATTGGGGGCAGGCTTAGTGAGTTTTAACAAGCCTCATGGTCTACAGTAGCTCTCTCTGCTTCCTGTGATCTTTGTGATGTGACCCTCAGCTTGCTGCTCCAGCCCCGGCCACCATGCCTCCTGCCACAATGGACTCTAATTCCCTGGAACCGTCAATCGTAAGCTCAAATAAACTCTTCCTTTTATAAGTTTCTTGGTCATGGTGTTTTATCACAGCAACAGAAAAGTGACTAGTAAAGACATGTACCTAGAAATGGAATAACTAGCTCCCATGCATGCTCAGATTTACAAGTTAATGCAAACTGGTTAAATAAGACAATTTTTGCTCCTCTGAACAGAGTTTGAAATTCCACTGCTTATATCTCATTGACACGTGATTTTGGCTTTTGATTTTTAAAATTTGATGAAAATGTCATGGTTTTAATGAGCATTTCCCTAATTACTAATGAGTCTGAGCATTTTTATAGGCTCACATGACTTCATCATTTTCAGTGATGTAACCTTTGCTCATTCCTCATGTTTCTTATCAGCAGGTATTTATTTTCCAAAACACTCGGTCCCATTGTGGCATTTTCATACATGCATATAATGTATGGAGATGTCACAGTGAGAGAAAACATGCTACAGTTGCCTGAGTCAGACTTACTTTGCTTAATGTCGTGCTCTCCAGTCCCATCCGTTTTCCTGCAAACAGCATGAATCCATTTTTCTTCATAGCTGGATGTGACTCCACTGTATGTGTCTACCACACTTTATCCATTCATCAAGTCATGGGCACCTTGGCTGATTTTATAACTTGGCTATAACAAATAGAGTTGCACTTCAAAATCTCTGGGTCAGTTGGAGGGTTACGAACATCTGGAGGACTCACATTGGCCTGTTTTTGAATGTTTCTGTGTTGGGGTTTGTGTGTTTGTCATCTGTCTGGGTGATTCCTACTCATCTCACTGCTACATCAAGTCATTTATGAATAGCAGTGACTGTACACATCTCCCCGTGGGGAGTTCATTCCTTTCATCAGCAGCATGAGTCCATTCAGCATCGTGTGAATACTCCACTACCTTGTTACCTGGGATGGTGCGCTGGGTGGCTTCAGTACCTTTAACGAGCCTGTCATTATATTTTCATTTTTTAGCCAGTGTTTTTCTGAAAAGATGAGTGTCACATTGTAAATTGTTTTTAATGTAGTTTCTCATAAGAGACAAATGTATAATGGTTTCTCTTTAAATATTACTTTTCAGAGTAAGGGGTTAGAGAAATATTCCCATTTAATGGAATTGTCAAATGATTTTTACGTTTTATGATTAAACATTGTGATTCTTGTCTTTGACACTTGGCTCTTCTATGTGCTCTGATTTCATTTACCTCAGAGCATGTCCCTGCTCCCTGGAGAGTTTTCAGTGCTCAGCCTGTGGTTCTCCTTGTCCAGGGCTCAGCCTGTGGTTCTCCTTGTCCAGGGCTCAGCCTGTGGTTCTCCTTGTCCAGGGCTCAGCCTGTGGTTCTCCTTGTCCAGGGCTCAGCCTGTGGTTCTCCTTGTCCAGGGCTCAGCCTGTGGTTCTCCTTGTCCAGGGCTCAGCCTGTGGTTCTCCTTGTCCAGGGCTCAGCCTGTGGTTCTCCTTGTCCAGGGCTCAGCCTGTGGTTCTCCTTGTCCAGGGCTCAGCCTGTGGTTCTCCTTGTCCAGGGCTCAGCCTGTGGTTCTCCTTGTCCAGGGCTCAGCCTGTGGTTCTCCTTGTCCAGGGCTCAGCCTGTGGTTCTCCTTGTCCAGGGCTCAGCCTGTGGTTCTCCTTGTCCAGGGCTCAGCCTGTGGTTCTCCTTGTCCAGGGCTCAGCCTGTGGTTCTCCTTGTCCAGGGCTCAGCCTGTGGTTCTCCTTGTCCAGGGCTCAGCCTGTGGTTCTCCTTGTCCAGGGCTCAGCCTGTGGTTCTGCTTGTCCAGGGCTCAGCCTGTGGTTCTGCTTGTCCAGGGCTCAGCCTGTGGTTCTCCTTGTCCAGGGCTCAGCCTGTGGTTCTCCTTGTCCAGGACTCAGCCTGTGGTTCTTCTTGTCCAGGGCTCAGCCTGTGGTTCTCCTTGTCCAGGGCTCAGCCTGTGGTTCTCCTTGTCCAGGACTCAGCCTGTGGTTCTCCTTGTCCAGTGCTCAGCCTGTGGTTCTGCTTGTCCAGTGCTCAGCCCATGGTTCTCCTTGTCCAGTGCTGGGATCAGCCTCATCTCCAATGGGGCCTTGGTGTCTTTGGGAGTGACTGTATCCAGGCTATGGCTGGACTGCGTTCATAGCAACTTGGAAAGTTTTTCAGTGCAGACTCAGGAAGAATGTACTCATAAAACATGAATGAAAAATGATATTCATTTTATTTTAAAATATTTTGTTATTTTTATTTTATGCATAAGAGTGTTTTGCTGCATGTATGTAAGTGCACACATGTGTTGTGCAATGCCCATGGAGGTCAGAAAAGGGTGTTGGATCCCCTAGAACTATAGCTATGGACTACTGTTAGCTGCCATGCACGTGCTGGGAATTGAACCTGGGTCCTCTGGAAAAACAGCAAGTTTTTTTTTTTTTTAAGCAAGTATATTTTCTTAACCACTTGAGCCATCTCTCTAGCCTCTATTTAATTTATTGAAAATATTATTTATTTATTTTTTGGCACTTTGTACATGTGTATAATGTGTTTTGATCATATTACCTCCACACTCCCTCTTACCCCTCCTCAGCCCCTCCCTCAGCCCTCTGGACATTATTCTTGCTAACCTGCTTCCCTTCTGCTTTGATGTCATTTTTTAATAAAAATTTATTTTAATAAATTATGTCTGTGTGTCTGTGTGTGGTTATCGGCCTGTATGCAGGTATCAAGGAGGCATCAGGCACCCTGGAGATGGTGTTGCAGACAGTTGAGAGTCATATGACCTGGGTGCTGGGAACTGAATCTGGGTCCTGTGGAAGAGACCCAGGTTAACCTAACCACTGGGCCATTTGTCCAGTTTATTCTCTTTCTCTCTCTCTCTCTCTCTCTCTCTCTCTCTCTCTCTCTCTCTCTCTCTCCTCACTGAGTTTAATCTGGATCTGGATTGCTTGCCTATGCATGAGTTATTTCCTGGATCATAAACAAATTCCCAGTGGCTACACCCTGAAGAACAATGATAACAACCCCCCACCCCCACCCCTGCAGACATTAGCCACCAAAATCTCCTTGGCTAGGCATAATGATATTTTAAGTCAGAGTTTAAAATGACTAATTTTTCATTAGCATTTTTGGTTTTTATATTTGTGCCCTTTTTTCTTTAAATCAATGAAAATCCTAGTCCCAATTCACTTTTTATTTATTCTTATATGGAACATAAAATGATTTCACAATTTGGAAAGCCAGCGTTATAACTGAAAATTAAACTGCTAAATGATGTTTAAGAAATCATATTACCTGGGCATGGTGGTGCTCATCTTTAATCCCAGCACTCAGGAGGCAGAGACAGGCAGATCTCTGTGAGTTCAAGGATAACTTGGTCTATATAGTGGGCTCTGGGCCAGCTGGGACTAAAGGGAGACCCTGTCTCAAAAAGACCAAAAAAAAATTCATATTAGGGGCCGGGCGTGGTGGCGCACGCCTTTAATCCTAGCACTTGGGAGGCAGAGGCAGGCGGATCTTTGTGAGTTCAAAGCCAGCCTGGTCTACAGAGTGAGTTCCAGGACAGCTGGGGCTACAGGGAGACCCTGTTTCGAAAAGACAAAAAAAAAAATTCATATTAGGGGCCAGAGAGGTGACCCAGAGGGTAAGAGTGCTTGTTGCATAAGTATAAGGACCTGAGTTCAAATCCCTGACATTCATATAGAAAGCCAAGCAGGGCTGTGTGCATGCCTGTGACTCCAGTGCTAAGGTGGTGCAGACACAGGATGGCAGGGTCCTTGCTGGTCACCAGGCAAGTCAAACATGGGGAGTTCCGGGTCCAGGGAGAGGCCTTCTCAAGGGAAGAAAGCGAGAGCCACAGAGCCATCCCACGTTGACCTCTGGCCTCCAGTGGGCTTGAGCACCCACATACAGATGCAGTACCCATGGCACACACAGACACACACAGAGACACACAGAGAAAGCAATACACATGCACATGCATATGCACACACACAGACACACAGACACACATGCAGACACATGCACAGACACAGACACACACAGACACACACAGAGAAAGCAACACACATGTACATGCATATGCACACATGCAGACACACACAGACACACACAGACACACATATACATATACACACACCTGTGCACGCACGTACACACACACACATACACACACACACACATACACCCACACACTCTAGTTCATTTGCCTCTTACAGCAGATGCGTACTGAATGAGCCTGTACTGTATCCAGAAGCCTTTGAAATAGTTTTCAGAACATGGGTTCATATTACTGATTTGTGTAACTTGCTTAAATTGATTTAAGTTTTATTATTTATTTTTTTATTTATTTATTTATTTATTTATTTATTTATTTATTTATTTATTGGTGTTTTCGAGACAAGGTCTCCCTGTAGCCCAAGCTGTCCTGGAACTCACTCTGTAGACCAGGCTGGCCTTGAACTCACAAAGATCCGCCTGCCTCTGCCTCCCAAGTGCTAGGATTAAAGGTGTGCACCACCAAGCCCGGCTTGACTTAAATTTTTTAAAATGAAAGAAATTAAAATTTTTATTTTTTCTTAAAGGAAACTTTTTAAGTTTTGAGTTTTGGATTTGCTTTTAGTTTTGATTTATTATTTTCATTTCTGAATGTTTTCTTTAGTTCATTTTCCTGTCTCAGTCTTCACGTGGAGTTGCGCTCCCTTCCTGTCCCGCCCCCTCTGGGTATCCTTGGAGACTGACTGGTTCCAGAGCCCCTTTGGATAACAAAGTCCACAAATGCTCAAGTTCCTTCTATAAAATGGCCACGTATTTCCATGTAACCCACACACTCCTGAATCCTTGACCTTACCTCTAGATTCCTTTCATACAATATGTCCAAAAAATACATAGTTGTTCTGCTCATAATTTAGGAAATAACGTTAGGAAAAAAAGATCTGCCCATGTTTATTACAAACACATTTTCCCCCAATTTTTGGTTGGGGCTGGAGAGATGGCTCAGGGGTAAAGAACACTTGCTGACTTGTCCAGGGCCTGGGATCCCAGCACCCATGTGGAAGCTCACAGCCATGAGTAACTCAATTCCAGGGGATCCAATGCCCTCTTTTGGCACCAGACACACTTGAAGTGAATCTGCATATATGCAGGCAAAGCACTCATACACATAAAAGAAAAAAAATAAATCTCACATGTTTCTGATCTATGGTTTTTTGAGTTCAGGTTATATAGGAACCATGCTTATAGAGAACTAACTATAGTTTCAAGTTTATTTCTTAGATTTTCAACATACTGAGCACAGTTATTTATAATCTGTGGCCCTGAATGGTTTAATGCATGTGAGAAGGTGTGGATTTTGTGTCAGTATGATTCTCCACTTGGCTTCTGAGTCTCATTCATGTTTCAGGAGTTTGGGGACAAGGGGTCTCACGTAACCTCGAAGTGCTGTACAGCTGAGGGTGACCTTCAGCTTTTGCTTCTCCTGGCCTGACCTCCTGAGTGCTGGGGTTACAGGTACGTGTCACCATGTTCAGTTTTATTTTAGAATATTTAAAAACTGGAGATCAAGCCGGGCATGGTGGCGCACGCCTTTAATCCTAGCACTTGGGAGACAGAGGCAGGCAGATCTTTGTGAGTTCAAGATCAGCCTGGTCTACATGTCAGGTTCCAGGACAGCTGGGACTACAGGGAGACCCTGTCTCAAAAAGACCAAAAGAAAAACAAAACAAAACAAAACAAAACTGTAGATAATTTTTTCCCTGGGAATTTCTTTAGTGTTTAACCAGAGATTTACATTTATTTCTGTTCAGTGCCTAGAGATGATGCTGAATTGTGATTTTCTGCATTTCTGGCTTGCTTTGGGGGACACAGACAATGGGACTTGGGGCCTTTCAGAGATCTGGATTTATATGCAGTCCTCTGATGGCTGCGTGTGGAGGGCTTGGCAGAAGCTTCCGTGGCTTCTCCATCTTTCTGCTCATAATTTACATATTTCTGGTCTCCAAGGATTTTATTCATTTTCCAAGTAGCTCAGACAATTACCTAAAAATGTGCTTTTAAAATATATTACCCAGTATTTCCTGTGTGTTCTGCACTGGGGATGACTGGAGGGATGGGTTGTCTGTTCTATGGCCAGGAATGGATGTTTTGTTTCTTGTCAGGAGAAGGGAAGTCTGTCAAAGGAGTCCTGCTTCCCTCAGGGCCTGACTGGTCATGTGCTCTAGTTGTAGTCTGTCTCTAGGGGAACTAAGAAGAAGAATCCATGGCAAGCTGGTAACTGGGAGTTTCTTCCAGGTCACCCTGGGGAAGAGGTCAGACAGGAACAAAGTGACAAGGCTTGGTGACTCGTTCGCTTAGCATCCAGGATGTCCACTCTGATTTCAAAATGGCGACACAACATCTCAGAAAATTTTAATTAATAGAAGAGAGCCAGGAAAAGAGATGGTGTAGGTTTTGTAATTTTTTTAAGCCACTCTTAGAATAACTAATTCAGGCTCAGGATTTGTAGTCACCAGGAATCTACACAACTATTTTAAATCTGCCTTTGCATAATTATTAATGGTAATGGATTTCCTTCTCAGAAGTGTCATATTTGGGAAGTAGAATCACCTTTTACATAATCTTTCTTTTTTTTACAGTTATATGCATAGACCTCCTGGACAGAGGGTGCAGAAAGGATGGGATTGTTCCTTACCTTCCTGTTTAATTGGAGAAGAGCAGAAACTCTAGAAGGGAGTTGCAAGATCAACTGGCTCAAAAATGTTGGCTGGGCAGCCCGAGGGAGGGTTGAGGCTTCAGCATGAAGGAGGCTTCCTAAGGCGGACCGCCCTGCTGAAATCAAGGAATGAGATGTAAATGGAGCTGGGTGCAGGGTCCAAGGAGAAGGAGGGTGTCACAGCTTGGGTCCGGAATGTCGGAACCTTGGTCTGCAGCTGGTGGAAACTTTAGGAAGTGGGACTGAGCCAGAGGAAACAGGCCACTGGGCGGACGTCCTCCAGTTTTCTGAGTCTGGAATGGCTTCATGCATTGCCCTGTGGAGTCTACTCACAGGGCTTCTGATCCTGCTGTGTGCTGCTGGGGGCCTCCTTTCATATCTTGGAAGGAGCCCCCAGGAGCCCATTGTTCTTGCATTCTTCGTGCTAGCAAACAAGCATCCTGTGGGTGATAGTAAGGACTGCCCCCCGGCATGAAACGCAGCAGTGGGGGCCACTGAAACCTTCTCCACAGAGTCTGTTAGTGCCTGGATGGCTGGTCGTGGGAGATTAGTCTTCAAAGATAATCCCCCAGGTGGCTGTGATGGTTCTGTTATTTGTTAATTTAATAGAAGTTAGACTCACCCAGAGATGGGCCTCTGAGCATGGTGGGGGATTATCTCGATTGTTGTGAGATTGGAGGACCCACCCTCTGTGGCCTCCTGTACTGTATGAATGGAGAAAGCCAGGCTGGGGAGATGGCTCAGTGGTAAGAACACTGGCTGCTCTTGGGGCTGGAGAGATGGCCTAGCGGTTAAGAGTGCTCTTGCAGAGGACCTGGGTTTGGTTCTCAGCACCCACAGGGTGGCTCACAACCCTCTGTCACTCCAGTTCCAGGATCCAACATCCTCTTCTTGCCTCTTCTGGCATCGCATGACATGTGGTACTCTTACATACATACAGGCAAAACACTCCTACACATAAAATAAAAACAAATAGATTTTATAAAATTTTAAGAAAAGTGGAGAGCTGGGTATGGTGGTACAGACCTTTAATCCCAGCACTCGGGAGGCAGAGGCAGGCAGATCTCTGTGAGTTCAAGGCCAGCTTGGTGTACATAGTGACCTCTGAGCCAGCTGGGACTAAAAAGGGAGACCCTGTCTCAAAAAGACCAAAAAAAAAACAAAAACCAAAACAAAAAAAAAACGAGTGGAGAAAGCCTCTGAGCAGCCGCCGCACAGTCACTGTTTTCTTGCATGCAGATGCGATGGGAGCAGCGGATGCCTGGACCTCCCCTCCATGACTGCAGGGTAGAGTGTGAGCAGCACAAGCGATGCAGACACACGTGTGGGTATTGCATGTACGTGATCATCAGGATCCTGAGAGCAGAAGGTTCTAGAAAGTGCTCCAGATGAGAATAACACAGGGCCAGCCGTAGACCTTCGGGGAATGCCAGGCAGAAGTGAGGTATTAGTGGGGCTGAGTGGGTGTTGGCAGATGGAGGAAGGAGGCGGTCTTCTGAAGGTCGCAGGAGGAGAGGGTTGCTCAGTTTAGCAGAAGCTGAGGAGAGGCGGAGCGGGAGATGGGAGTCTTCCCCTGTGCCCTCAGCGAGGCAGGGCTGGCTTTGCTTGAGGACATTGTGCATGGTGTGCATCTGTGGACAGATCAGAGACAATGTAGCCTTCTCTGTGCTCGCCAACAGAGCCTGGTGTGTGGGGTGGCCTAGCCCAGCAGGTCCTGACTGCCTCTCCTTGTTCACGCGACTGACCAGCCACCTCTCCCTTAGGATCCCCTCCCTCTGGCTGTGGCGGGGTGGGCACAGCACCATGGGCTGCCTCTTTCTTCGCAGTTGGCCTAGCTTTATGGCTTAGGGACCAAACACTCGGGGACTCTGTGAGGGGTGGAAGATAAACCTGAGGAGCCTCAGAAGCTTGCAGAGGCCCTGCTGGCCTTGGGCCTTGTCTGCAGCTCTGGATTCCCTTGGGAAATAAAGAGGTTTTTAATTCTTTTCTTCCCTTGATAGTAGGGCGCTCTCCTCCCCTCAGCCCCAGAGTTGCAGTTGAGAGTGAGGCAGGAGCATAGACAGAATAAAGCAGCTTTCATCTCAGGGCAGGAACACAGGCAACTGGGCTTTCATCACAGGCAGGAACACATACAACTGGGTTTTCATCTCAAGGATCTCAGACTGGGTGACATCTTCTAGCCCAGAAACGACCCCTCCGAGTAGCCTGGCCGGGGAGAGCAGCAGCAGAGACCTCTGCCCTCCCTGGAGCCTCGCTTTGTTCTTACTGCTTAATGAGTGTTTGGTGCGGGTTCTGGCATCATACTGGATTCAGCAGGAGTGGCCAGGCAGTGGGTGAGGGGCGGCTGGATCTCACATGCAGCAGCAAAGGGAAATCTGTACTTTATCTCATTATTCCAGAAAGATCCCCACACAGGAAACAGGAGGGGGATGTTATTAGGGGATGTTGACTGTGGGATTCATTTGATGTGGCTGATTAAACAATCCTGTCCCTGAACCCTATGCCAGTTATTAAACCGTCTCCTGGTGGGGTGGGAGTCTCAGCTGGGTGTCATGGCTTAACTGCCTCACACTTTAGTTAAGAGGACATTAGGTGCACCATGGCAACCAGGTTTTCTCTGTCTCGTTAATCCTTTCCTCCAGATGTCAAAACAAAATCCTCTTCCCAACTAATTCAGTCCATCTCCAAGTTTATCTTTTCAGGGAAATGTAGATTATTATTGTTAAAGCACTGCTTCAGTTCCACGGGAAGCTCAGAGCTGCTTCCATTAGATTCTTGTGGGAGGGCAGACTCCAGGAAGATGTGCCTCGTCAGGATGGATGCACAGGGCAGGAGGGGTTGTGGACGTTATCCACACCAGGTTATGTTAGCTCCAGGGCTAGTTCAACCTCTGGGGCTGCTCCAGCTTGTGTGCTCGTCAGAGCTCAGCAGAAGGACCACCGACATTTGAGGCCGGTAGAAAAGAGGGGGCAGCAAAAAGTGAGGTGGAGTCTTCATGTGGGGAAGGAAGTGCGCTCAGGATGCTCTCAAGGAGGAAAGGCTCCTTGTCAGGGAAATTGAAGAGGCCAAGAGAGAAGGGGACCAGGCAGGGCCTGTTTCTCTGTGGCAAATGGGATGTCCTGGCCTGCAGCGCTCGTGTTAGAGAACTAACGAGGGTTGAAGAATAGTGGGAAGCTGAAACACGGATGGAGTGGTGGGTGCCTGTGTGTGCATGCATGCATGCATGTGTGCATGCCTGCGTGCATGTGCGCATATGTGTATGGATGTATGTGCATGCATGTGTATGCATGCATGTATGCCTGTGTGTGTGCATGTGTGCATGTGTGCATGTGTGCATGTGTGTGGCTTTAATTGCACTTACTTTCAGCGAGTATAATCAGTCAGACATGAGTGCGAAGGTGTAGTCACTGTGGCTTCCTGAGAGCCAATTTGTCTGAATTGACGTTCTAGCTTATTCAGGGCAAGGCACTGAGGAGTCCTCTCAGTGTTGACATGAGTATGAAGACTAACAAGATGGCATTAGATACAGTCCTTGTCATGGGTTGTGTCTGAAATGCCCCCCAGGCTCATGCGTTAGGCACTTGGTCCTGAGCTGGAGGTGCTAATTTGGAAGATTTTCCAGGGCAGGGCTTGCCTGGAGGAAGCAGGCCACCAGGAACATGTCCTCAAGGGATGCATGCTGTCCTGGCTCTTTCTGTGTCTGTCTGCTCCCTGCCAACCTGCTCCTACTGCTGGCATTCTGCCCAGATGTACTGGGCCAATGACCAGGGACCTCTGGAACTGTGAGCCCAAACAAATCTCTCCTCTCTTAAAGTGTTCTGTGGACACGGACGTTTTGTTCACAGCTATGCCAAGGTATCCAATGGGGTCGTCTGAGCAGGTGGCTTCATCTCCACCCATTTAAGGTCAAGTTGCGCCCAGATCCAGATGGCTTTCAGCATCCTAACTGCCAGCTGGCCACACGGTCGCTGTGATAACCATGCCATCGCTGCCTTGGGAGGTGCCACACTTCTCACTTAAGCAGTTTCATCTTCTCTTGTCCCCAGTGTCATTCTGAGAGGCCTGTTTTCCCCACACTGGTGTGTTTCTCAAGGTTGTGGTGAGGGGGGTGTCTTTGTGTCCTCTTGGGGACACAGTAGGTCACACCTGATAAAGCCACTAACATTCTATTACTCCTTTACAGTTCTTCAAAGGGCATCAGGCATCTCAACCCCACACGTCTGGGCACTGTGGTGCTGGGGGTCCCAAACATATACCAGGTAGGCATCGCCCCAGCCACCACTGTAGAGTCTTGAATTATTGCTCTGCATGCCCATGCTGGTGGTTGGTGTTAGAGGAAGCAGGAGGCTTCTTTTCATTTAGCATCTGTGCAGACTTTCCCACCATGTTGTCATGTGTTTGCAACTGTATAGTAGCAGGGTTCACAGTGCTTGGGTGTGTGAAGGACTTGCACCAGGCCCCTTGGCGACAGGCTGAGATCCACTTCCAGAGAGCAGGAGGGAGAGGGAGATGGACTTCTCACAAAATAAAATCCTCAAGGGATTTTATTAAAAGTAATGCCTGTCCAGGCCAGACACAGCTCATGACACAGGGAAAAAGGAGCTGCTGTTGCTGTCAAGGATGCTCCTCAGAGCTTAGGATGCTCCGTACACATGACCTGGGATGCTCGCTACCCATGACCTGGGATGCTCGCTACCCATGACCTGGGATGCTCGCTACCCATGACCTGGGATGCTCGCTACCCATGACCTGGGATGCTCCCTACACATGACCTAGGATGCTCCCTACACATGACCTGGGATGCTCGCTACCCATGACCTAGGATGTTCCCAGCCCATGACCTAGGATGTTCCCTACCCATGACCTAGGATGCTCGCTACCCATGACCTAGGATGTTCCCTGCCCATGACCTAGGATGTTCCCTACCCATGACCTAGGATGTTCCCTACCCATGACCTAGGATGTTCACTGCCCAGGACCTAGGATGTTCCCTGACCATGACCTAGGATGTTCCCTGACCATGACCTAGGATGTTCCCTGCTCATGACCTACGATGTTCCCTGCCCATGACCTAGGATGTTCACTGCCCATGACCTAGGATGTTCACTACCCAGGACCTAGGATGTTCACTACCCATGACCTAGGATGTTCCCTACCCATGACCTAGGATGCTCGCTACCCATGACCTGGGATGCTCGCTACCCATGACCTAGGATGTTCCCTGCCCATGACCTAGGATGTTCCCTACCCATGACCTAGGATGCTCGCTACCCATGACCTAGGATGTTCCCTGCCCATGACCTAGGATGTTCCCTACCCATGACCTAGGATGCTCGCTACCCATGACCTGGGATGCTCGCTACCCATGACCTAGGATGTTCCCTGCCCATGACCTAGGATGTTCCCTACCCATGACCTAGGATGCTCGCTACCCATGACCTAGGATGTTCCCTGCCCATGACCTAGGATGTTCCCTACCCATGACCTAGGATGCTCGCTACCCATGACCTAGGATGTTCCCTGCCCATGACCTAGGATGTTCCCTACCCATGACCTAGGATGCTCGCTACCCATGACCTGGGATGCTCGCTACCCATGACCTAGGATGTTCCCTGCCCATGACCTAGGATGTTCCCTACCCATGACCTAGGATGCTCGCTACCCATGACCTGGGATGCTCGCTACCCATGACCTAGGATGTTCCCTGCCCATGACCTAGGATGTTCCCTACCCATGACCTAGGATGTTCCCTGCCCATGACCTAGGATGTTCCCTGCCCATGACCTAGGATGCTCGCTACCCATGACGTAGGATGTTCCCTGCCCATGACCTAGGATGTTCCCTACCCATGACCTAGGATGCTCGCTACCCATGACCTAGGATGTTCCCTGCCCATGACCTAGGATGTTCCCTGCCCATGACCTAGGATGTTCCCTGCCCATGACCTAGGATGTTCCCTGCCCATGACCTAGGATGTTCCCTGCCCATGACATAGGATGTTCCCTGACCATGACCTAGGATGTTCCCTGCCCATGACCTAGGATGCTCGCTACTCATGACCTAGGATGTTCTCAGTATTTATACTTTCTGTGTCTTTGTGAAGCAACCAGACTACACTGTTTATCTTGGAATTAAGGGACCGTGTCATTAAGAAGTGTGCACATGTGCTGTGAGTTCTGCAAGGTCGGTGTCTCTGGAAGGAAATGTGGAAGGAGGCCTGGGCTGCGGGAGCAGGGAATGCTATGTAGGCTCCTGGGATGCAGGTTCATTGTCTTGTTCTGAAGCCTACCCTCCGTCAGTTTCCCCTAGTGGAGGGACAGGATTGAGCCTTTGATCCACAGGCCAGTTAGTTGTGTGTGCAGGCTTCCCCAGAAAGATGCTGACCTTGGGTGGGCCAGCACTGAGCAGGGCCATTCCACAGGAGGCTGTGGGCCTTCTGGAGCCACAGCTCCATCACCCAGGATGTTGCGCTGTGTCACAGTGTCTACAGTGGTGTTCTGGTTTCCCCTGGGATACCAAGGATCTTCTCTCCAGGTGAGTTCAGGTAGCCAGTTAACCAACAGTTTCCCCTGTGTGCCTGGGACAGTCAGGGATAAAGGCTGGAGTCTCACAGGGGCAGCCAGGGGCTGGAGTGCCAGTTATATTACCCCGTGCTTGTTAAGTCTTGCTCCCTGAATGTTCTTAAAAGATTCTCTTTCCAACACCCCAGGGATCAACTAAACACAGCTATTGTAACTTCTCTCCAGTGAAGCCACTGGTTTCTGAGGACTTAAGCTTGAAATCAAGCTAGTTAGTACTTGTCTTCCTGAATCTTTGGAGTGTGTGTGGTAACTTCTAAAAACCAAGCACTGTCTACTGATTTGCTGAATGATACTCCAAGATTTCTCTGCTGTTGGGAGTGGTATGGCCTTGTAGCTGGTCTTAGTTGTTCTGAGTTCTGGCCTCCTGATTTTAAAGGGTTCCCCGGGCCAATAAATTAACCACAAGCTTACCAACGACTTCCTTTTATCCTCTGCTTATAAAACCCTTACTCCCCCCCCCCCCCCGTGACTCCTCTTTCCAATATTTTCAGGTCAATTTCACAAAAAATGGAATGGGTGTCTAAAAGGTTAAGGAAGACGACCCAGTGTGTTCTGTGGGGATGGGGCCCTTTACAAGAGATAGATGGGTAGGCTATTTGCTGCATCCGCGTGATTCTCCTCTGCTCTTCAGGTAACATACTTGGTGCTTTAACTTTTATTATGGGTCGCTAGACTGGAGCTAGTTTGAAAGATGTGTTTACTAAATGCCTTGACCGATGCCCAGTTTAGGGCATGTGAGCAGGCCTTCCTTCCCCATTGTTTGCCTGGCACAGAATAAGTGCTTTGCGCATATTTGTTATGAGAATCATGGAGTGGACAGATGTTTTTTATTTTTATTTTTCTGATCCTTGTATCTGCAGCCATATGCTTTCTTTGTTTTTGGTTGCTGTGTTCCTTTGGGCTCCAGTGATGTCAAAATATAGGCTGTGTGTTGTGGGGCCATGCTAAAACAAGAGTGTTCTTACTGGTTTTATTGAATGCTTTGAAAATTCTTTTGTATAGAACAGCTCTGCTTTTTAAGAGCACTTAAAGGGAAGGGGCAGCTAAAGACCCCTCAGTTCAGGACAGAGCATCTCCAGGGAGGCTAGGGAGGCACTGCTCTTGATCTGCAGCAGTGATTGACCAACCAGCTGTGCAAGTGTGGGTCAGAGAGCTCGGACTCTAAGCCCAGTGTGGTATACAGTGAAATCCCAGCACTCAGGAGACTGAGTCAGGACTGCTCCAACTTTGAGGCCCTTCTGGGCTATAGAGTGAGACCCTGTTCGACCCCCACCCCTAAGAGAGTATCGTCACTTGCTGTGAAGTGGAATGCAGAGGGTAGACTAGGAGAAGCAAACCAAGTGCGAGCTGTGCTAGCAGCTTGCTCGTTGGGAACTGCGTGGATGCAGTCTCCGGGGAATGCCCCAGTCCTGTACAAACAGGGTGAGTGGTCCCTGACTTGGGAAGTTGGAACTGACTGTTGTTCATGCAGGATCCACATGAGTACAGTGAGAAGAGATTTCAGGTGGAGATCTCCAGTAGGTCTTCTCCGAGCTCTCCCTGGGGACCAGGTATTTGTCTGGAAGGGAACTATATGGGAGATATTGAACACTGGAATTTGAGATCCAAATTAATTATAGATTGTCTAACATTCACATCTGACCCACAATGGAAGTTCAGAGAAGCTTAGTGGTCTTTTATAGGTCCATAACTGGTTCGTGGTTGTATTAGTGACCAGATACCTGACAGTCAGCAGCTTTAGGGAGGATGGGTTTATTTTGACTTACAGTTGAGGTGGGGAGGTACAGTCCCTCATGGCAGTGAAGGTGTGCAGCAGGCATATGAAGTGGCTGGTCGCACTGGATCTCCATCAGGAAGCAGAGGGTGGATAGGAAGTGGGTCTTGTCTCTAAAGGTCCTTCTCCAGTGACCTGCTTCCTCCTGAAAGGCTCCACCTCCTGTAGGTTCCGCAGACTCCCCAACCAACTGGGGGCCAGATGTTCAGACACAGGAGCCCGAGTCCTCCAGAGAGGACTGACAAAGGGAAGGAAGACCAGCCCCGAATGTGGGCAGAGCCATCCCGTGGATCCGTGGTTCTCTCCGCATGTGTCACACAGTCATGCTACATGGATTTGGTCAGTTATCGCAGATGTGGGTTTTGTAAGGAAGGAAGACTAATACCTTTCCCACATTCATTGCGAGGTCCTAGCTATCTATAACAAAGACTGGCAAGAGAAATGCACAACAAAGTTATTTTGTCAAAGATTTACATCACATGGGATTCTTTCCAAATGACCTGCAGCTCCAGGAAAGCAAACATCTTTATACTGAAGTTTGATAAGAATGGACTATGTAGTATATGTGTTATACATTAGTATACTAATATCATATATCACACATTAATATCATGTATGTAATATATGCATGTGAGGGCATAGGTTGGACAAATGGTATGATCTAAGACTGTGAGCTGGGGAAACAGCTGGAGCCATTTGCTCTGAGTCTTCTGTGTCATTGTGTTTTCATTCCTTCCCCAGGAGTGTAGGGCAGTGCATTGCATTAGAGCTGCTGTGACAAAATGCCTGAGAGAAACAAGTTAAAGACTACATTTATTTTGCTTCTAAGTTTCAGTCCATCGTGGTGGAGAGTATGAGTCTGAGCAGCTTGCCTCACAGAGGCCAGGAAGCAGGGAGAGGTTGTCTTTCTCCCCTGCTCCTTTAGTCTCCCTGGATCCACAGCCCATGGGATGGCTCTGCCCACCTTCAGGGCTGTTCTCCCTTCCCTTTGTCGGTCCTCTCTGGAGACACTTCCCAGACAGACCCAGGGTTGTGAATTGCTAATCTCCTAGGCGCTTCTCAGTCCAACCAAGTTGACAGTTGAGACTGACCATCACAGTGCCTGTCCCCATGAGGGTCCTCAGAGGAGAAGACAGGACAGTTTCTTCTCATGGCCTCAGAGAAGTTTGGAGAGTGATGCTCCTTCTTTTCAGTTTTCTTAATTCCTTCTAGCTAAAATGTTCAGTAATTGCTGTGCTATATTTTGGGTTGTTCCGAGTCTTGGCAGTTGCTCTGATGAAACACACACACACACACACGCACACGCACACGCACACGCACACGCACATGCACACACATCCATTGATATCACAGCTTGGGGAGCAGGGAGTGGGAGTGCGGCAGCCCAGGAACAGCAGCACACAGGCACAACCCCTTCGGAGGCTCAGAAACAGAGGTATAGGCCCAAATGGCTATCTGCCAAAAGGGGCCTGCCCACTTTTCTGTCTTTTCTGCATCCTACTGCCAAAGAGATACCCAAATGAACAGTTTTTTTGAACACTACATATAAGCTCTTTTATCAAATTATTTGCCTTTAAATGTCCATGAAAATCAAGCTTGGCTTTAGATTTTGAGAAAGATGCTCTTAAAGCTCACCCAGAATACATTTCTTCAAACTAGTCTTCTAAACAGTACATAATGTTTTGGCAAGGCCATGACAGTAGATGATTGGCATCTGAACAAAAGTGTGTGTTCATTATTCAGGTTCCAAAATTCTTAGATCTCCCCAATCTGTAAAAACATAAACCTTCAGCCTGGTCTACAGAGTGAGTTCCAGGACAGCTGGGGCTACAGGGAGACCCTGTCTCGAAAAGACAAAAAAAAAAAATAAATAAATAAATAAACCTTTGGCGAACTTCTGACATGGAGTCCAAGTGTGTTTAAAAAGAAGCATATGGATGCATGCACAGACACGTGTACGTGCATGCGCATCTCACTCAAGCGTGTTTTTTTATTAAAAAAATTTTTTTTTATTAATTTTATTTCTTTCTGTATGTGTATGAATGTACTGTCTGCATGCAAGTCTGTGCACCTGTGTCGTGCAATGCCGCGGAGGTCAGAAGAGGGTGTCGGATTCCCCTGGAACTGGAGTTCTCCTGGAATTGGAGTTTCAGACGGTTCTTGGCCGCCATGGGGATCGAACCCGGGTCCTCTGTAAGAGCGGTCGGCGCTCTTAACCGCTAGGCCATCTCTCCAGCCCTCAAGCGTGTTTTTAACAGCGGTCATATGCATGCTCCCTGGAGTGCTCACAGCACAGAGAATATAAACTGTACGTGGATATCTCTCTCCGCTGCCCCCCCCCATGGTCCCCATCGATTTTCTTCACCTGTGCATAGGGTCTGTAAGGAGTTGCTTATTACCTTCCATCTCTCACAGCCGACTCTTTCAACGGGGCGTGTTGCAATTTCCTTATGGTGAATAATCTTAGAGTCCTTCCTGATCTATCAGCACTGGGTGTGGAACCCAGGGCCTTATGCACACTAGCTTAGTGCTTGCCATGGGACGGCATCCCCAGCCCTGAGTGTGATTCTTTACTGCTTCATCCACCTCTTTCCATAGCCTCTTCAAGATCATTTTGGGGGATTCCCTAGGTTGATGGCTTTCATTACTCAGTGTAATGTTTTATTTCCAGGGTCAGCAGTGTTAAGGCAGTGTTTAAGAGGTGTGTGTGTGTGTGTGTGTGTGCATGTATGTGCATGTGAGCATGTGTGTGAGGACGTGAGTGTGTGTGGTGGCCAGGTGCTGATGTTTTCCTCTATCACTTCTCATCTTTTGGTTTGGTTTGGTTTTAAGTTGTTTGTTTTTTGACAGGGTCTCCCTAGTCTCAGCTCACTGGGAAATCGTGATGTAGACCAGGATGGCCTCGATCTCACAGAGATCCACCTGCCTCTGCTGCCTGAGTGTTATGTCTGCATGTATGTACGTGCATCCATGTCATATAATGCCCATGGAGGACAGAGGATGGTGTCATATCCCCTGGAACTGGAGTTATGATAGCTCTTAGCTGCCATGTGGGTGCTGGGAACTGAACCTGGGTCCTCTGCAAGAGCAGCCAGTGCCCTTACCCCCGAGCCCTCTCTCCAGTGCCTCATCTTATTTATTATTATTATTATTATTATTATTATTATTATTGAGAAAGGTCTCTCGGTGAATCTGGAGTTTCCTTTGTTGGCAAGCTCTGGGTCAGCCACTCCTCCCCCAGCACTGAGGAGGCCAAAGCACCTGCCTGGCTCGTGCTGGGGATCTGACCTCAGGGTCTCCTGCTTGTGTGGCGGGTGCTTTGAGCTCTCTCCTCAGTGCTCTCCGCCCTCTCACATGCAACAGATTTGCTCAGAACACTGAGCTTTCCACAGCCCTCTCTCTGCACTCTCTTTTTCTTGCTCATCTTTTTTACTGTAGTTTTATTTTTGCATCTGGAGAGGCTGCCTTCTACGCACTGCCTGGTGGGAAGGCCGCGCCTCAGGTTGTGGTTCTGCCAGGGTGAGCTGCGGGGGCTCAGGCTGTCTCCCCCACTCATTTCTGAACTGAGCTTTGCAGGGACTCAGCTTCCATGTGCAGGTCATGAATCGGCCACTTACAGTTCTGGGAGCTCAGATGGGAAGAATCTTACAAGATTATATTTGAGGGGTTGGAGAGATGACTCAGTGGTTAAGAGCACTGGCTGTTCCTACAGGAGACCTAGCTTTGATTCCCAGCACTACATGGTGGCTAACAACCATCTGTAACTCCAGCTCCAGGGAATCCAGTGCTCTCTTCTGACTCCCTGGACATCACATAACATGACTTAGACACATTAGGCTTAACACTCATACACATATTTCAAATACTTGCTGTTTATGGGAAAAAATTCTAGAATTACAAAAGACCCAAATCACAGCGTACTAGGAAGAATGGGCCGACTGGGCCTTCAGCCTCTGGGGATCAAAGTCTGTTCCACAACGACATGACCTCATTGGGAAGCAGGGTGATTCTGAGTGGTTGGTGACTTTCCATGGTGTGCCAAGCTGACTGTGCCTCCTGAGCCAGGCACCATGCCTTGGCTCCTGCCCACCTCTGTCCTTCTGTCCTCCAGCCCGTGCCCTTGCCTCAGTGTACCCTCACTGGACTTCATCTTCAGACCCAGCCAGCTCCCTACTGCTCTCCTCGCCCTCATTAGCTGTTCCCTTGGGTTGGAATTCACTTTTCCTCTGTTGTTTGACTTCCTGTCATTCCCAGCTTAAATGCCACTTCCTCTGAGAAGCTTTCTCTGGTGACCCAGCAGAAATAGCCTCCCTGAGTTCCTGTCACCCTGCAGGTGTCACACAGGCTTGGCACATCTGCTATCCCTCATCTCTCTGCCTCCCACCAGGAGCATAAGCTGGGTGGACGTAGGAGCCTCCTCCTACGTCTGTCCTCAGACGACGTCTGTCCTCAACCTCCAACATAGCAAGTTACTAATCTACTCCACACACGCTTGTTGGCCAGGCAGGCTCCTCTGCCTGTTGTTAAAGTCAGGTGTTCTGGGGCTGAGGATGTCGTGGCTCAGTGGTCCTAGCTGCAGACCTGAGTTTGAGCCCCAGCACCCATGTAAGAAGTGAGGTGTGTTTGATTCTCAGCACCCACGTAAGGATCGAGGTATGGCTGGATGATTCTATAACCCCGGTGCTGCGTGGGGGTGGGGGGGTGTGCAGAGAGAAGGCCTTGCTGATCAGCCACCTGGACCAAAAACACGGAGCTCCAGTTTCAGTGAGAGACTGCGTGAGGGGATGATGTGGAGAGTGACAGCAGAAGACACCTGATGTCCTCAGCTGCCGAGCAGGCATGCAGGAGCATGTGCACCCCCCACACAGGTGCACAGACACCACACACATATGTACACATATATCACACAGGCATACTGCACACATGCACACATACACTTACACATACATACACCACACATATACACACATATACCCCCTGCCCCAGGTGTTCTCAAGTATCCTCAGGGTCTGAACATGTGACTTTTAATCTTAACCTTGTAGTTGCTAATTCTGTGATCATGGAAAACCCCCTTCTCCAGCACAGTGTGTTTTTCTGTAAAGACTCACAGTACTTACCCAGAGGGCGTCACTGTGGCTGAGAGGAAGAACTGTGCAGCACTTTGTAAACTTTTAGTTACTCAGCAAATGGAAATGATCACCTCTGTGCATCAGATGCCATCAGACGGCCACAGGTGCCTCAAAACGGACAGCATGACCCGCAGTGCAGACTGGCCCCTGTGGACAGCACGGCCCTCAGTGCAGACTGGCCCCTGTGGACAGCACGGACCGCAATGCGGACTGGCCCCCGTGGACCGCAGTGGGGACTGGCCCCCGTGGACAGCACGGCCCGCAGTGGGGACTGGCCCCCACGGACAGCACGGCCCGCAGTGCGGACTGGCCCCCGCGGACAGCACGGCCCGCAGTGTGGACTGGCCCCCGCGGACAGCACGGCCCGCAGTAGGGACCGGTCCCTGCGGACAGCACGGCCCGCATTGGGGACCGGTCCCCGCGGACAGCACGGCCCGCAGTGCGGACCGGCCCCCGCGGACAGCACGGCCCGCAGTGCGGACCCGCCCCCGCGGACAGCACGGCCCGCAGTGCGGACCGGCCCCCGCGGACAGCACGGCCCGCAGTGCGGACCCGCCCCCGCGGACAGCACGGCCCGCAGTGCGGACCGGCCCCCGCGGACAGCACGGCCCGCAGTGCGGACCCGCCCCCGTGGACAGCACGGCCCGCAGTGCGGACCCGCCCCCGTGGACAGCACGGTCCACAGTGCAGACCGGCCCCTGTGGACAGCATGGCCCACAGTGGGGACGGATCCCTGTGGACAGCACGGCCCGCAGTGTGGACTGGCCCCTGTGGACAGCACGGCCTGAAGTGCAGACTGGCCCCTGTGGACAGCACAGCCCACAATGCAGACTGGCCCACAATGCAGACTTGCCCCTGTGGACAGCACGGACCGCAGTGGGGACTGGCCCCTGTGGACAGCACGGCCCACAGTGTGGACTGGCCTCTGTGGACAGCACGGCCCGCAGTGGGCACTGGCCCCTGTGGACAGCACGGCCCGCAGTGGAAACTGACCTTTGTGGCCTGCAGTGGAAACTGACCCCTGTGGACAACACAGCCCGCAGTGGGGACTGGCCCCTGTGGACAGCACGGCCCGCAGTGGAAACTGACCCCTGTGGACAGCACAGCCCGCAGTGGGGACTGGCCCCTATGGACAGCACGGCCCACAGTGGGGACTGGCCCCTGTGGACAGCACGGCCCGCAGTGGGGACTGGTCCCTGTGGACAGCACGGCCTGCAGTGGGGACTGGCCCCTGTGGCCAGCACAGTCCTCAGTGGAAAGTGACCCCTGTGGACAGCACGGCCCGCAGTGGAAACTGACCCCTGTGGCAGTGCATGGTTCACCAGAGCAGTGTTGGGTGAGCACTTGACCCATGCCAGCTTTGTTAGTAGTTGCATCAACCCCCTGCAAAGGTCTCACCAGCTGGCAAGGGAGTCTGGTTAGAACTAGACACGGGAGCATTCCATGGGCCTGTCCAGTGTTGGTGGGAAGGACACCTTGCCCTGTGGTTTGCTTGTCCTGCTCCGAGGCTCTGCTGTGTCCCTTTGTCCTACAGGCAGAGCCTGATGGTGCTCCAGGGTCCTGCTCCCTTCCAACGCCTTGCCCTGATTTCTTCTTTTTTAATATTAATTGTGCATGCGTGTGTGCGTGTGGTGGAGTGTGGGCTGGTGGGGGGGCGAGGTCAGAGAACAGCTCTGGGGAGTTGACGCTTTCCTTGCTGAGGCCGGGTCTCTCTTGTGTCTCCTGATACTCAGCCCACTGGCCTGTGAGCTTCTGGGTGATTCTCCTCTCCTCATCTCCCATCTCACTCCAGGAGTGCTGGGGTTGCAGCTTCGCAGCCAGCTTCTTGTGGGTTTCAGAGATCAGTCTCAGGTCACCAGGCTTGAGTGGTGAGCGCTTTTAGCCGCCGAGCCGTCTTGGTGCCCTGACTTCTTGCTCATTGGCAGCCCTGAGTGCATGCGTGGTTTCCGATTGGCTCACCCAGAGATGGCAAAGTGCTCATGGCTGAGATTAGTGACCTCGGAATTTGCATTAGCCTGTCATGGACCTTCCTCCATGACCCAGACGTAGGTCTGCCCTCACAGTCCTGATGGTCCTGACTGCATGCGTGGTTTCTGA
Organism: Rhizomys pruinosus; assembly: GCA_009823505.1. Taxonomy (NCBI): domain Eukaryota; kingdom Metazoa; phylum Chordata; class Mammalia; order Rodentia; family Spalacidae; genus Rhizomys; species Rhizomys pruinosus. The sequence goes on along the minus strand of VZQC01005442.1, from coordinate 506,228 downwards.
TTGGCTCACCCAGAGATGGCAAAGTGCTCATGGCTGAGATTAGTGACCTCGGAATTTGCATTAGCCTGTCACGGACCTTCCTCCATGACCCAGACGTAGGTCTGCCCTCACAGTCCTGATGGTCCTGAGTGCATGCGTGGTTTCCAATTGGCTCACCCAGAGATGGCAAAGTGCTCATGGCTGAGATTAGTGACCTCGGAATTTGCATTAGCCTGTCACGGACCTTCCTCCATGACCCAGACGTAGGTCTGCCCTCACAGTCCTGATGGTCCTGAGTGCATGCGTGGTTTCCAATTGGCTCACCCAGAGATGGCAAAGTGCTCATGGCTGAGATTAGTGACTTCGGAATTTGCATTAGCCTGTCACGGACCTTCCTCCATGACCCAGACGTAGGTCTGCCCTCACAGTCCTGATGGTCCTGACTGGAAGGGGGTGTCTACCCATTACCTTGATCAGGGGCCTCACTCAGGGGGCTCAGTTGCATCTGGAAGATGATTTTAGTATATAGTACGCTTCTGGCTGCAGAGAGAGACGGGGGTTGGAGACAGAGGGAGAGAAAGGGAGAGGAAGGGAAGGGGAGAGGTAAGAAGAGGGAGGGACAGAGATGAAGAGAGGAAGGGAGGAGAGGAGAGGGAGGGAGAGGAAGGGAGGGGAAAGGAGGGGGAGAGGGAAGAAGAGGGGGAGAGAGGGATGAAGAGAGGAAGGGAGGGGAGGAGTGGGAAGGAGAGGAAGGGAGGGGAAGGGGAGGAAAGGAAGAAGGAATAAGAGGGAGGGAGGGGAGGAGAAGGAAGGGAGGGGAAGAGGGAGGGAAAGAAGGAGGAATGTAAGGAGAGGGAGGGAGGAGGAGAGGGAGGAATAGAAGGAGAGGGAGGGAAAGGAAGGGAGGGAGGGAGAAAGAGGAAGGGGGAGGGAGGGAGGGGAAGAGGGAGACATGGAAGGAGAGGGAGGGAGAGAGAGGAAGGGAAGGAGGGGAGGGGGAGAGGGACAGAAAGGAAGGGAGAGGGAGAAAGAGATTCTCAGTATTAGTGGTGCAGGGGAGACATACTGGAAAGGGCCAGGAGGTGGCAGTATAAGCCAACTAGTCATTAGACAAAATTATCTAGAAACATTTTCATTAGCCTAATATTTGGTTTCTTCTGGGAAACTGGTAGAGTACTGGTGATATATGTGTATATGTATATGTATGTGTGTGAATGAATATATGTGGGGTATGTATGTGTATTTATGTATGTGGGGGGTATATGTGTGTGTGTGTGTGTGTGTGTTTGTGTGTGTCCATGTGTGTGTGTCCATGTGTGTCCATGTGCTGTATCCTGGCTAGAAGAGCTGATCTACTAAAATTCCCACTCTAGTCCCAGCTTCCAAGATGTCCCTGAATGTCCTGAGCTGCCACTTCGAACTTTTTTATTAAGTTCTTCTCTAAAACTAATAATTCTCTTGTGAAATTAAACATATTTCTCAGTTCTCTCATTTCATAGGTTTTCTGGAATGTGCCTTATATAGACATGGTAGATGCTGCCGGTCTCAGGTCTCAACCCAGTCCCTTGGGTTTTCTGTAGCCCCTCCCCCAGCCTTGGACTCAGTCTCCACTCAAGCATCTGGGTCATGGCCCTGTCTGTCTCTTGCCTTGCGACTCTGTGGAGTGAGTTCTGTGGTAGGATTGTCTCCCTAACCTCTCCCGATTATTGTGGAGGATTTTTCAGCTATTTTGTTTTATCAGTTTGAATGCATGTACCATGCCTAATGTACAAGCACAGATATGCTTAGGTAAGCATTTGTGTGTACAGAAGACTTTGATGAAGGTTTGGAGTGGCCACACAAACAACTTAAAATCCAGGCTCAGACCTCCTGGTCCCCAGCCTGGCCTGAAGTCCTCTCTATCCGCCTGCTCAGACTGTTCTTATCCACCCATTCTTCAATTTTCTTGCAGACTGGTCTTTCTAAGACACAGAAACCCCATGTTGGGCTTCCTGGGGCTTTCCCTATGTGTAGGAGGAACAAGATATCAGAGTGTTGTGAGGGCTGTTGGGGGAGGGCAGCAGGGAGTAGCTGGTGTTCTAAACCATAGAGGTGCAACCTACGCTACTCTGAGGTGCAACAGTGTCACACTGAGTAGCAGCGCCTGCACGCTACATGCTGCACGCATGCACCATAAACCACCTCGTGCAGTGTGGACTGCCTGTAATTGCACAGTCGAGCTTTGCAGTAGTAAATCCCAGCGTGGCTTCGGGTTCACACTGCATTAATTTTAAATAACCTTAGGATTCTAATCCAAGGAGAGAATTTATAAAAAATTAATTTTTCCCACCATATTTTAACAAGGCTTAAATGTTTAACATCTCAAGAGGATGTTCCCTGAGCTGCCTGGCAGAGATTTATGTCCTCAGTTTACACAGCAATTATCAGGTGTCAAATGTCTGATGTTATTTCTGTTATATAACGAGAGGAGGCAAGGATGAGCTTGTAAGCATTTCATTTCCATCTAGACGGGCGCACAGACGGCATGGCACTCCTGCTTAAAGCCTTGCGCTGTGCGCTCTTAGGAGATGGGTTTTTACACTCAACCAGGGCTTGGTTGAGGCTTTCAAAAGAGACCTCTGCCCTCTGTGGCACCTGCGTGACCTCTGTTCCAGATGAGCAGACTCCTCTGTGCTCACTCCGCACCACCAAAGCGCCTTTCTCCCCCATCATCTGATAGTCTGGCTTAATCGTGGATTCACCATGAAGAACACCAAGAGTTCCCTTGAGCTCTTCAGGAAAAGCCAAGTGCTAGACAGCTTCAGTGTCGACCTGACGCTTGGGGGGAGGGATCCTCCACTGAGGAACTGGCTCCATTGGTTTATCCCGTGTCCATGTCCGTGGAGCATCTTCTTGTGTCACAGCCTGTTGTAGACAGTGCCAGCCATGGGCGCGTGGCCCAGGGTTGTATAACTTCTTAGCTACATAAAATAAGCAAGTCTTTCTTTTTTTAAAAATTTTATTTATTTATTATTTATTTATTTATTTGTTTATTTTATGTGTATGAATGTAACCGTCTGCATGCAGGTTTGTGCACCAGTGTCATGCAATGCCGCGGAGGTCAGAAGAGGGCGTCGGATTCCCCTGGAACTGGAATTAAAGATGGTTCTCAGCCACCATGTGGGTGCTGGGGATTGAACCTGGATCCTCTGCAAGAGCAATCGGGGCTCTTAACCGCTAGGCCATCTCTCCAGCCCTGCAAGTCTTTCTTTTAAGCCAAACTGACATATGGAAATCTGAATTCATGGGATACAATTATTCCTTTTATGGAAGAATTCTTGCTTAATGCAGTAGAATTGTTTAATTTTGTTAAATTTCAGTTCTTTTCACACAGATTCAAAGATCACTTACTTTTAGACAAAGGAAGTCACAGTCTCTAGTCGAAAAATTTACTTTTCAGAATTTCAAATCATTTGGCCTTCTCTGTGTAAAATTCTATAATCCCACATTATTTTATTGAGTCTTGCATGGCTAGGTGTGTATGCCCTATTATTCTGTGGAAACTTTTTATTATTAATTAATTAATTTGATTTTGGTCTTTTTGAGACAGGGTCTCCCTGTAGCCACACCTAGCCTGGAACTCACTAGATCTCACAGAGACCAGCCCATCTCTGCCTTCCAAGTGTGGGGATTAAAGGCTCCATAACATTTGGCAGAAACCTTTTCTTTTAACCTTACTTTTTTTATTCATATATATATATATATATATATATATATATATATGTGAATTTTAGTCCTTTTGCCTCACAGGACCCTCTCTCCTGCCCATTGTCCTGTTGCATTCTTCCTTCCCAGCAAGTCACCCCTCCCTCATGTCTGTCGTGACCCACTGTTCATTTAGGACCTGGTGCATGACCATGGGTGGGAAGTTACTGAGCAGGAACGACTGAGCGTGGCCACACCACTGAAGAACACACACTGCGGCAGCTATTAACTGCCAGTAGACCTCAGGGAGGAGGGGCCCTCAGGGAGGAGGGGGCCTCAGGGAGCAGGGGGCCTCAGGGAGGAAGGGTCCTCAGGGAGGAGGGGGCCTCAGGGAGGAGAGGGCCTCAGGGAGGAAGGGTCCTCAGGAGCCCCCCCCCACCCTGCTTTTGTTGCCCTGTGGATGAGCCCAGTCTTGAACAGGCAACCATCGCTGCAGTGAATGGTGAGTGCCGTGGCCGTGTCATGCGTGGACGGCTTTCTGCAGCTCACCTCCCCCTTATCTGACTCTTCCTTCTGCCTCCCTCCCTGAGAGCCTTGGAGGGGGTGATGGAGATGACCGGTTTAGGGTGGAACACTCTGAGTCCTTTATTCTCAGAGCTTCTGCCAGTGCTGAGTCTCTGCATTAACTGCCTTCGGTGAGAAGCTTGGCAGGTGAGGCTGACAGGTCCTGATCGATGTATATGGTGAGAAGCTTGGCAGGTGAGGCTGACAGGTCCTGATCAATGGATATGGTGAGAAGCTTGGCAGGTGAGGCTGACAGGTCCTGATCGAGGGATATCAACATGGACATCTAGAAAGCCATTTGACCATGTGTCCCACTTAGCAAAAACAACAGTAGTAGGTTCCTGTGGGGTGAGATTTTCTGGATCAAGTACAGGCTGATGTCAGCAGATTGTGTCCCAGTAAAGATGGGAAAAGGAGTTTATAGACTTAAACTCTGAACTCAGCATGGGTGTTCTGTTTTACTGCTGTATTTAGGGTTTTAATAAAGTATTTTCCATATTAAAATGATTTTAGAACACACTGCATTAAAATGATTTTAGAACACACTGCACTTAAGATATGCTCTTTTGAGTCTTCTCTGTTGTTTTTTTTTTCTTTCTTTTTCTTTTTTGTCTTTTCGAGACAGGGTCTCCCTGTAGCCCCAGCTGTCCTGGAACTCACTCTGTAGACCAATTCTGTAGACCAGGCTGGCCTTGAATTCTCACAGATCCGCTTGCCTCTGCTTCCAGAGTGCTAGGATTAAAGGCGTGTGTACCATGCCTGGCTGAGTCTTCTTTGTTTTTATTGAATAGCTATAATCTTCATCTTCAGTGTGATGGATTGTGACAAAATGAATTGATAAATGGGACAAGAAATAGGATTTAATATTCTATACAGGGAACCCCCACCCATGCCAGCACATCCTTTCTTTGAAGAGAGAAAACCTCTTATGAGGGAAATATTTTAAACTATATTTTTCCACATCGACGTGTGCAAAGAAGACCCGTTCACTGTGGCAGCAGTTCCCCTTGGTCCCGAGTTCAAGCTCACTAGCTTTGACTTGGAGAGATCAGCCTGGGGTGACAGGCAGCATGGCAGAAACATAGTGACCTAGGTGTGTGTGTGTGGGGGGGAGTGGTTCTGCTGACCACAATAAAGACATTTCAGTCCATCACCTTCTGTCATTTGGTCAGAGGTAGCCTGGAGGCCATTCTGGACTGACTTCCTGGGGCCCAGAGATGACCTCTTGTCCTTGCCTGGGATCTCCCTCTGCGTGCTCACAGGCTCTGAGCTTGCAGTCCTTGGCAGCACACCGAGGGCCCAGTTGTCCCTTCTTCACATCTTCCTGTTCTACGTGCAGGGTCTGTCCTGTGCTTGGCTTCTTGGACTCGGGAAGGGCACGCTGTTCTCCTGCAGTGCGTTCTGGTGCCCATGCCCTTCTCTCTCACACTTCTGTTCAGCGCGTGCTCCTTAAGCCTGGCTTGGCTGAGAACCTCCAGGGCCTTCTCTCTGTTTCCCTTTTTCTGCTCAAAATAGCCCTTTTGGCATGAACCGCTCCCTGGTTGCCGCGTCCTCTGGCCTGCTGCACACAGGTTCAGGCAGATGTCTGACTTGGGGTTGGGTGTGAATCTAGTGAGGCACCCCAGGTGGTAGACCCCTGTCCCTAGATTTGCTAGCTCTGTGTCATCAGCAGGCATATTTGAAACCTTTCTGCACCCACATTTCTACCTGTGATATGGGTATTGATGTGTTTAATTGCAGAGTTCTCTTGGAGGATGAGAGGTGATGCTGTGGACTCCTCCGCACACGGAGCACAGAAAGCCGTCAGCCATTAAGTCACATTGTGCTCAGAAACTGGATGACTGTTGAACTTGCCCAGACAATGGAGATGAAAGACACACACACACACACACACACACACACACACACACACACGCGCGCGCGCGCGCGCGCACGCTCTTGAGACATACGAAAAGTAATAAAATACAGCGAGCATTGTTTACCTATGATGAAGCTCAAGAAGCAAAATGCCACCAATACAGTTGGAGCCCTTGTGCCCCTCCCGATGGTGGTCCCAACTGTGTGTCTGTTCTGAGAGTCTCAGTTGGGCTCATGGCCATCAGTAGTTAATAGGTGTGTGAGTGCCCTTGTGAAGGGAGAGGCCATCCATCTTTGCAGAGCTGACGTCCATCACGAGGGCTCCAGGACCCTGCTTTGCCCCCTCTCTTCGGCTGCAGAGCACCCCAGGACCACAGCCTGGCCTCCTGCTCCATCATAATGGCGTTAGGCAGAATGTCCCTGACATTGCCTGGCAGCTGGCGGGGTCTGCTCTGCTTCCTTTCCTCACGCTCTCCTCTCCAGCTGGGAGCCGCGATGACTGAGCCTCCAGCTGCTCTGACTCGATATCTTTCTTCTTCTCCCTCCAAGTCTTTGGTTTGGTGTTAACACTGAATGAAATAATTTCACTTGCCCATGAGGGACATTTCAAGATGCCGCTGCTGCTGGAAACCTTGGATGGTACCGAACCCTCTGCATACCAAGCTTCCCTCTGTACACACACGGCTATCATAAAGGTTAATACACAAACTAGCACACTAGGTGTGAACAGTAATATGGCAGAACAGTCATAGCAGCGAGTGCAGTGGGTGCGTTCAGGGAGATGGCTGTGCCTGCCATCTCAGCACTGGGAGGGGAGGTGGGCGGGTCCTTGGGCTCCAGTCTAGCGAATCAACACGTTCCAGGCTCACTGAGAGACTCTGTCAAAAAATAGATGAAGAATGGTTGAGGAAGACACCTGATGTTGACCACTGCACAACACACACAGACACACAGACACACACATAGACACACACAGAGACAGACAGACAGGCACAGATACAGACAGATATAGACACACACAGACACAGAAACAGACACAGACACATACACACACAGACACACATACACAGATACAGACACACAGATACACACACAGAGAGACAGACAGACACAGACACAGATAGACACACACACATACACATGGACACAAACATAGACATAGACACATATCCACAGACACACATACACGGACAGAGACACACAGACACACAGATACAGATGCAGGGACACAGACACAGACACACAGACACACATATACAGATAGACACACAGACCCAGACAAACAGACACACAGACACATAGACACAGACAGACATATACACAGGGACACAGACCTAGACCCAGACACACAAACACACACAGACACACACACATACACACACACACATATATAGACACATTCAGACACAGACAGACACACACATACAGACATGGACTGACAGACAGACAGACACACAGAAGAACATGTGCCCCCCCCTGCACACACATGAACATGTACACACAAGAGGAATATTGTGTGATGAATGTTATATGATTGTGGTCTTCGCAAATACCTTACTGTGCTGTAGACTTCCTGTGGTGATGTGAGATGGCCCAGTATGCCCGTGTGACCAGGTGGATGATGGAGGAATTGTGATATGGGGTTGGCTACCTTGTACTGTGACTTATAAACTCTTTGATACTATGAGAGTTGATCTAGTCAGCTACTAAGTGACTAATGAGTTTGTAGTGTATTCAGCATGGATGCATGGGGTAAAGGGATGACTGGCACCCCAGCAGGGTGGAGTGGATGCATGAGACTCCATCATGATGTTAGAACAGCAGATCTGGTTACCCATGTTGGGTGAACGTTGTGGAAGTAGGCAGCATCCCTGTCTTGTTTTGGATCTTAAAGACTCAGCTTCCTCCATTCATGCTAGCTGTTGCTAAGTTATATTCTGATGCATGTTCCTTACAGTTCTGGTTAGTTTAGCTGACAGAGCTGTGGGGCATTGCTCCAGTCTTCGCTCAGTACTGGCATGTGACCCTATTCGACCTTGTGAAGGGTTATTATATGAGGCAGTTACTGAGGTTTTCTTTGAATCTGTTCAGCAGCTGATAATTCAAAAAGTTATGCTCTGGACCCTGTGCTCGCCAGAGGCCGTCTGCCCAGGAGCAACATTCAGTGGACAAGACGCTCTGTAATGAGAGCCTGCTATTTGGATATTCAGCTTCTGGGATGGGCTGTAAGCATCCCAGAATCTGTGAAGAGGCATAACCAAGTGTGAAGGCATCTTCAAAGTGATGGTAACAGGGGTGTGAGGGTTAACCCTGAGACTTGGTCCTTGTAGGTCTTTGTTTTTTAAATTTTATTTATTCACTTATTTTTTTTATGTGTATGAGTGTACTGTCTGCATGTAGGTTGGTGCACCGTGTCATGCAATGCCATGGAGTTCAGAAGAGGGCATCAGATTCCCCTGGAACTGGAGTTAAAGATGGTTCTCAGCCACCATGGGGGTGCTGGGAATTGAACCTGGGTCTTCTTCAAGAGCAGTTGGTGCTCTTAACTGCTGAGCCATCTCTCCAGCCCTAGGTCTTTGTTTTTTAATCTGATGTGTGAGAGCAGTGCGGTGCTGGACAGCATCAGTTGTCAACTTGCCACACCTGGGAAGAGGACAGGCCATGGGGGAATTGCTTCTATCAGACTGGCCTGTGGCCATATCTGTGAGGTTCTTGATTGCTGAGTGCCGTGGGGGTGCCCAGCCCACTGTAGGCAGTGTCAGCCCTGGAGAAGTGGTCCTGGGTTGTATAACCTAGCAGGCTGAGCTCGGGCCAGCAGTGCAAGGCAGTAGGCAGTGTTCCCCCATGGTCTGTGCCTCAGCTCCTGCCTCTGGGTTCCTGCCTTGCCTTCCCTCAGTGATGAACTGTGACCTGAGAGATGTAAGGTAAAATAAATCCTTTCCTCCCCCAGTCAGTTTTTGTCAGTACTTTTATCTCAGCAATAGAAAGCTAACTTGGACAAATACTATGGCATCTTGTTGGGTAAAAACAAGCAGCAAGATAAATATATATGAAAGTCCAGGGGCTGGAGAGATAGCCTAGCGGTTAAGAGCACCGACGCTCTTGCAGAGGACCCGGGTTCGATCCCCAGCACCCACATGGCGGCTAAGAACCATCTGTAACTCCAATTCCAGGAGAACTCCAATTCCAGGGGAATCTGAGACCCTCTTCTGACCTCCGTGGCATTGCACGACACGGGTGCACAGACCTGCATGCAGACAATACATTCATACACATACAAAAATAAATAATAAAAAAATTTTAGAAAGTCCATTCGTTGAGTTTCTCCATTCTTTGCACAGATGCATACTGCCCATCTCCCACTTGGACCCAGGGAAGCTGAGGCATGGAAGCTGCCCTGTGGGTTACTTTTCTCGCTGTGACAGAGTGCCTGGCAGAAGCAGCTTGGAGGAGGGAGGTTCATTCTGGCTCCTGGCTCAGGGGAGATAGTACACCATGTCAGGGAAGGCCTGCAGGGCAGAGATGCTTGTCACTGTGTGCACTGAGGCAGTGGGTGCAAGGTTGCATCCAGGGGCATTTAGGAAGCAGATGGAAAGTCCAGCCTGTAACCTACAAAGCCTGTTCCCCAAGGACCACTTCCCAGCTAGGCTCTAACACTCTAACACCTAAACCTCCACAGCTTCCCAAACAGTGGTGCTTGCCTAGGGCTGGGGATGTTTCATACTCAACCTGTAACACCTGCTGCGGCCTCTGTTTACAAAATAATGTGGCTGTTTTGGCTTGAGCATTTAGAAGAACTTTAAGAAATTATGACATTTAGATCTTCAATTTTGTTCCATTGCTCAATGGGTCTGTTTTTGGCTAGTACCAGGCTGTCTTTATGACTATAGCCCTGTAGTATAGCTTGAAGTCTGGTAAGGTGATCCCCCTGTATTGCATTTTTTGCTCAGGGTTGCTTTAGCTGTTTGGGGTCTTTTGTCTTTCCATATGAATTTAAGGTTTTTTTTTCCAAGTCTGTCAAGAAACTCTTGGGGATTTTAATTGGGATTGCATTGAATCTGTATATTAATTTGGGTAGAATGGGCATTTTTACTATATTAATTTTCCCAATCCATGAGCATGGGTAGTCTTTCCATCTTCTGATGTCTTCTTCATTCTCCTTCTTCAAGGGTTTAAAATTTTTGTTGTAGAGATCTTGGGTGTCTTTGGTTAAGTTTGTTCCCAGGTATTTTTTATTTTTTTGAGGCTATTGTAAGTGGGAAGGTCTCCTTATATTCCTTCTCCAGTTGCTTGTTGGTGTAAAGAAAGGTTACTGATTTTTCTAGGTTAATTTTGTATCCTGCCACTTTACTGAAACTCTTGTTTCTAGGAGTTTTCTGGTGGAGTTTTTAGCTTTGCTCAGGTAAACTATCATATCATCAGCAAACAGGGATAGTTTGACTTTCTCTTTTCCAATTAGTACTCCTTTAATTTCCCTTTCTTGCCTTATTGCCCTATATTGAAGAGGAGTGGTGATAGGGGGCGACAGCCTTGTTGGATTCCTGCTTTTAAGGGGAACGCTTCTAATTTTTCTCCATTTAGGATGATGTTGGCTGTGGGTTTGTTGTATATGGCTTTGATTATATTTAGGAATGTTCCCTTCAGTCCAGTTCGCTCTAGAACTTTAAACATGAAGGGATGGTGGATCTCGTCAAAGGCTTTTTCTGCATCAATTGAGATGATCGTGTGGTTTTTGTCTTTCAGTCCACTTATGTGTTTTATGATATTTATTGATTGATGCCTTGAAGAATTTTCACAAATTGAGGATGTGGAACCTGCAGGCAGAGGAGAGAGTGTGGGAGAACAGCGAGGGAAGGAGAGAGAGAGACAAGTCCAGGGAGGGCGAGTGAGGCGGGAGAACAGAGTGGGCTTGGCCTCGCCTTCTGCCTGTTTCCCAGCTCCTCGGTGCATTTCCCTCACCATTTATTTGCAGACCAGAGGGCTGGGGAGATGCCCAGTGGGTGGAGCACTTGCTGCTCAGGTGAGGGAGGGCCTGAGTTGGAATCCTCAGAACCCTCATAAAACCCAGCACTGGAGTAATCGCAGTACTCCGAAGGAGAGATGGGAGACAGACAGGGGGCGGCCCCAGAAGGTAGCCTGGTGTACACGGCAGACAGCAAAGAGACCCCTTCTCCAGCAAGGTGGAAGGCGAGGACCAACATCTAAGATTATCATCTGACCTCCACATGTGTGTGCATGTGTGCGTGTGTGTGTGTGTGTGTGTGTGTGTGTGTGTGTGCGCGTGTGTGTGTGTGTGTGTGTGTGTGCTCAGAGCTAGAGGCAAGAGGATAAGCATGTGGAGGATAAGCTGGCTGTTTGCTGCTGTAAACCAATTAAAATGGTGGCAGAATAATGCCAGAAGGGAGGCAGGGGCGGCTGAGTCCACAGGTGGGCGGTGTTGAAAGGACCGAGCTCTTGGGAGCTGAGCGTCTTTTTCTCAGTCCTCATCCTCCTCCTCGACCTCCTCCTCCTCCTCCTCCTCCTCCTCCTCCTCCTCCGACTCCATAGAACTTAACATTTACCTCCTGAGGTCTTGAAATCAGCTGTTTCTAGTGGCCAGAAAGCCACATTCTGTTCTGAACAAGTGGAGTTGGCAGTGTTGGCAGTGGGAAGTGACCCGCTGCGAGTGCCAGGCAACTAGGGCAGCAGCAGAATGGGCTGGCACCTCTTGCCTTTCTCCTTCCCACTGACGTTCCTGGAACTGAGTGTGTTTGACAGCATGTCTGAGATTTTGTAGGAACTTACCTACGTATGGGCTGATGGTGGGCCATCAATACAGTTTTCAGAAGTGCCAGGATGTGGGGAGGTTTCCTGGTGAAGTGACTTGCTCTGTCCAGTTTCCATGGAAGTGTTAACAAGTGTGTGCTGTCAGAGGTTAGGTGCTGGGGATGGATACAAAGGGTGGGTGTGGGGGGCATTGAGTTTGTGTTGTAGTTGGATGGCTAACCCCCTGGGAGTTTTCACTGACGCAGCTCCATCTACATGAAGACTGTCTCAGACTCCTGAGTTTCGATAGCGGCACCCGACAGCCCAACGTTGGAGAAACTTTCTGTTGGTTTGTTGTCTGCTGTTCAGCAATTGTTACTGAATAACCTTCTTTAAACTTACTAGCTTGAATCAGCAGTGTTCTCTCTGTCACCGTTCTTCAGTTGGTGGGACTTGGCTGGGTAGTTCTTCCATCTCTCCTGTGGTTCAGCCAGTCATTTGCTGGGTCTGCAGTCTTGTAGGGGACCGGCAGGCCAAGGCGTCCAGGATGGCTCTCACTCAGTGGGCAGCAGTTGCTGGCTGTGGGCTGGGAGTTCCTCTGGTGTTCTCTACCAGACCATCTTCACGTCATCTCTGTAGAGCCACATTTCTCATAGTGTGGCAGTTAGGTTCCAAAAAGGCTGTCTCATGACTGAGCTTGCAAGGGAAATGGCCAGTTAAAGGCTATGACTGGATATGCATCAGTGTGCTAATCAGCTTCCAGTTACTCTAACAAATACCCAAGGAATCAGTCTACTTAAAAAGAGAAAGGGTTTGAGCAGAGTCTCGTGGGCTTCAGTGCATGGTTCATCTCTCCAGCCCAAAACCCAGTAATTTTTTTAAAGTATTGAAATCTATTCAGATTCTGAGCTTTTGACCTTGCTGAGAACTTACTCAATTTATGTATGTCAAATAACTTCCAATCAGGCTAGAGTGAGCAATTTCTATTCACATATTGCTTTCTTGCTAATTGTATGCCTGAGAGAATCTCACAGCGTCTTTAGGTTTAACCCTGAAGACTTACACTACATTTTGCAAGGTAGAGGGTATACTTACACTACATTTTAGGTCAAGGGGAGCAGGCAGTATTCATGCAGATGCTGCAAATCTAGGAGGAGGCAATAGAGAGTTAATCCCATGGATGCAAACTCATTCTCCAAAAAATTAACAGAAAACTCCCAGCTACAGTGCTTTAAAACCACTGCCTTTCCCTATAAGTTTGTGAGTCAGTCATTAAAATGTCTTTATAGTTTAGGCCTTTGTATGTTAAGTTTTTTTTTCATGTGTATATGTGTGCAATATGCATGTGTGTGTATACATACTTGCATGTGTGTGGGTGCACCTGTATACATGTGATGGCCAAAGGTTGATATGGGACATCTTCCTTGATTGATCTTATATTTCAGGCAGTGTCTCTCACTTGATCCCACAGTGCTTTGACTCTGCTAGTGTATCTGGCTGGCTTATTCTGGGGGGGGGGGTTCCCTGTCTCCTGAGTGCTGGGATTATAGCCATTTATGTGGGTGCTGGGGATCTAAAGTCTGGTCGGCGGCACATCTGCACAGTGAGCACTTTACCTGCTAAGCCACTGCTTCAGCCCCTCTTGTATTTTAATCACAAGAAATACTAACTGGGAATATTATAAATATCTGTGGCTTATATTTTCTGCCCATATTGGAGTAAAAACAAACCTCAATTATGTTTAGTTAGGTTTAGTCAGTTATATTAAATGTATACACAGTTCTTTCTTTAGCTTAGATGCTCATGAAAGTACTGATGAATAATGAAGGTTCACATACACGCTAACTCATAAACATGTAGAGTCAATAGCCGATTTTAAGCCTCAGAATGGCACCTGTGTACAGTAGTTTCCAAAATGAAGACCCTGCTGGAGCCACAGGCATTCCGTCCCTCCTAGCTGACTCCTGTAGCAAGGCCCAGAAGCTTCCGTTTCTGAGGGCCCTGGTGGCCTTGAGCTGTCACGGTCTTCCCTGAGTCACTGACACCTGCTCTTCTTCAGGGTCAGCTTTGTCTGAGGCAGCTTCGTGCTGTCTGAGCTGAGGTTGGCTCATCTTGTTGATGTCCTGCTGTCTAGCTCTGGGCTGTTCCTCAGTCAGGCTGGGATCATTCTGTTTTGGCGCAGCGCCTCGCCCACCGCTGCCATCTTAGCTCAGCACCTTTCCCAGGAGAATGGCTTTTTCACCATTTAGATTGGCCATGTGTCCACTTCCAAGTGACTGAAGATGGTGTGCCTAGCACATACACCTCACCTCAGGAGGAATGTGTAGTGTGTATGTAAACGTATGCATGTGTGCATACATTCACACCTCCTTTTTTATTTTTGTGTGGAGGTTTCTATGTGTGTGATTGTGTATGTGTGTGATATTGTGTGTGTGTGTGTGTGTGTGTGCATGCTTATGGAGGTCAGAGGTCAACCTCAGATGTCTTTCTCTCCCTCCACTACTTCTGTGTCCCCCACTTCCTCTCAAATTCATGAGCTCTTTCTCTATACTTATTGTTACACAACACCATACTGAGTCCAGTTAGTGTTGCCCATTTGTACATGTGTTTGGGGCTGACCATTTAGGATTGAATAACCTACCAGGGGGTTTATCCCTGAGGAAAAGTGATTTTTCTCTCAGAGTCACTGATTGCCTGTAGCCCTTTGTGCAGGGTGGGACCTTCGGAGCCCACACCCATGTTGGCATATCAATTACTACTGTTTCATGCAGGTCTTGAGCAGGCAGCCATATTGTTGCAATTTCATAGGTACAGCTTGTCTGTAATGTCTAGAAGATACAGTCTAGCAGCTCTGGCTCTTACAATCTTTCTGCCCTTCTTCCTGAGCTTTAGATGTAGGCCTTGTGCCATATGTAGAAGTACCAGTTGGGGCTGGGAAGCACACAGTCACTCTGTCTCTGCATTTTGACCGATTGTGGATCTTTCTAGTATCCTCTGCCTGCTGCCAAAAGAAGCTGCTTTGATGAAGAGTGAGGGCTGTGCTTCCTGGGTAGAAAGGTGAGGGCTTAGAACACAGCTGGAAGCTGGTTCTCAAAGGTCTGTGCCAGGTTTAAGGTCCTAGGCTTGAATTCCCTCCTATCAGCTGGGTCTTAATTCCAGTTAGCCCATTGGTTACCTTTGAGACAGGGTCTGTCACTGGCTTGAACCTCCCTATTTGGCCAGGGTGGCTGTCCAGGAAGCTGTGGGGGATCCACCCACCTCTGCCTCCAGTGCCTTGGGATTACAAGATGTATAGGAGAAAGATATAATGGCTTTTATGTTTTATTCACGCCCTCCATCTGCCAGAGTGCACCGCAGAGAGTGGCTTCTGTCTTCCTCCGGCACAGTATATTGGAGCCTCGCACTCCTCCACTGAGCTGAGATTCTCCCACAGTTCCTCACGTAACAGGAGAAGCTCCGTGATACTCTTTTGGTACCCACGAGGCACCAGGCATCCTGCAGCTTAGGAAGTTCTGGGCACTGTGCAGATGCACTTCCGGCTGTCTCTGAGGCTCCTCCCATGTTTGCTTTTGACCTTCTCACAGCACTGCTGTCAGACCTGCCCCCCCTCACCATACTTCTGCCAAGGCCACATGGATGACATCCAGTGCCCAGGCCCTTTACCCGCCTCCTGGGGGAACAGGTGGAGGAAGAAGTGGTCTGCCAGGAAGCCCAAGGACGGTGGCACTGGCCAAGCACTCCAAGTCCTTGCTGGGCTGTGCGCTGGTCCCGAGGAGGGGCCTCAGATCACTCCAAGCCTCGTGTCACCCAAATCCCTCCCTGCTTTCATCCCAGAGAATGAGCAGGAGGCCAGCACAGGGCCTCATCTTTGTTCATTCTTTGATCCTATCCCTCTTTGTATGTGTATAGGGGAGAGGGCAGGTACATGCATGTGTGCAGGTACGTGTGTGTGGAAGTTTAGGTCAACCTTGCATTGTTCCTCAGCCACCAGCCACCTTGTTCATTCTTTTCTTTTTTTTCTTCCAGAAACGGGGCTCCTTGTAGCCCCAGCTGGCCTGGAACTTGACCAGGCTGGCCTTGATCTCACAGAGATCCTCCTGCTTCTGCCTCTTGATTGCTGGGATTAAAGGTGTAGGGAGGCTGGCCAGTCAGAAGATGCCAAGGCTTCATCTTCCCTGCTTCCCCTGTGCTGGGGTTATAAGCCCACACCACCACGCCTGGCTTTTCATGAGAGTTACAACATGGTAGAGATGCCTGAACAATGAGGTGGTCCCCAAACAAAGACAGCCCGACTCTTCAAACAAAGACAGCCTGACTCTTGGTGTCGTTTAATCCTGGAGTGAGGCTGATCTGCTCTCAGAACTCTTCTCATTTCTCTCAGAAATATTCTTCCACCTGGGGGCTGCAGAGATCACTCAGCAGTTAAGAGCACTGGGTGCTCTTGCAGAGGACCTGGCTTCAATTCCCAGTACCCATGTGGCACATCTCACAACCATCCATAATTCCATTTCCAGGGAATATGACAGCCTCCTTTGACCTCCATTAGCATTTCATGACATGGTGCACTTACATGCAGCCAATACCCTCACAAAATCAAGAAATGAAATAAAATATTTAAAAATAATCTTCTACCCAAGGGTGTCCTCTGTATGTAAACATCGTGTCCAGCAAGACCTGGGAAGGAGACGAGGAACCCCGTCTTATCAGGAAGGATTTTCCCTTTCTGGCTGCACTGAGCAGCATACACAGGAAACCACAAACATCATCAGCCCAAGTCCACATGTGGCTCGCAGTATACTCTCTTGATAATTAGTTGCTTTCAATTTCCTTCCAAGGTCACTGCTTCCAGCGACAATGTTTTTACAACACATACATGCACAGACATGCACCCCCCACACACAAATAGAGCATGACTTGCAAAGAGGGCCTGTTGACTGACAATGACAATAATAGGGGAGGTCTCATTATTAATGGGAAATTTTTATTCAGTAAGATGAGTGTGATGGTTTGAATGTGTCCTCCACAGTATCAGGTATTGGGTGTTTTGTTCCCATTTGGTGGCCCTGTTTGGGGAGGTTTTAGGAGCTATGGCCTTGCTGGAGGAAGCACATCGCTGGTCACTGTGGATGTGTTTTGAGTGTTCTTAAGGCTTGCCAGCTTTCCAGTTGCTCTCTGCTTCCTGTGCCTGCTTGGAGATGTGATCGCTCAGCTTTCTGCTCTGGCCACCTGTGCTGCTGCGTCTCCCTGCCATTAGGGACTCTTACCCCGAGCTGTAAGCTCAGAGAAACTCTTCTCCAAGTTGTCTTGGCCATGGCATTTTATCAGCTAATTCAGGGAGTCTAGGATCCGAGGGCAAGAAGAGGTGGTGGGGCAGCAGGGCTGTTCCAGGGAAGTGCTGGTACTTACTGCTGGCACCTGACGAGCCCCTTTGCCTTTCAGGAGGACTGGCGCTGGCCCATGTGCTCTTCTTCTACGTGAAGTACTTGGTGCTCTTTGGTGTCCCGGCTCTGCTCATGCGCCTGGATGGACTCACCCCGCCGCCCCTTCCCCGCTGTGTGAGCACCATGTTCAGCTTCACTGGGATGTGGAGGTCAGTCTTTTGGTTTGGTCAAGTCCTTTGGGAATGTCCAGAGGGCCGGGCTGGCTTCCGAGAGCTTGGCTGCCATTCCCCTTTGCCAAAGCCACCTGTGGTCCTGTATATTCTCTGTCCCATGAACAGAAAGGTAGTCCACGTTTCAGAGCCTCTCAAAGTTGCCCTCAAGCTGTGGAGGTTGTCAAGGCAGGAACAATCTGCTTTCTAGCACACAGAAGACATGTTTGAAGTGTCTCTTACTAGGGACATGGTGGCCAAGAGTGGTTCTGCAGATGAGACAGGCCACTGCACTTAGCAGCCGATGCTTCCAATGTTGGCCTTCACAGTGGTATTGTTCCTGCGGTAGGCTGCATGTGATGGAGAGGAGTTCCAAGTTTATCCGTTGTTCCTGACTTGTTCCATAGACTTGTGGCTGCCCCAGCATCTGTTCCTACAGACCCCCAAGTCCCCTGCTATTTCGATTGCTGTTTTCAAGGTGGATGTGTTTGCTTCTGTGTTTCTGAGCACACCCAATGTTGGGATTATTGTTGCAGTTGTAAACTTAGTGGAGGAAGCTCAGCTTGGGGAGCCCCTGCCTGGTTAATTTGTACTTTTGTTCCTTGATTATCTGTCCCTTTATGGCCTTGCTTAGAATTACTGTTCTACCTCATTCATCTCTGTAGACAGAAGACCTAAGACACAGGTAGTAGGGAGCCTGGTGAATATCGCCACGTGGAATACTGCTCTTCAGATGGACACGGGGAGCACTGGGCTTCTCCAGCTACCTGGGCTCCTGCTGAATCCACCTGTGCTTCTGGACACATTTTAGTTTTGTTCCAGTTTGCTTTTAGGGGTTAGAAATGTCACGTAGCTATTTAGAGGAATGCTGGGTAGTTCCCTTGAGTTTTCCTTCCTGCTTTCCCTGAGCTCCAGATTGGCCTGCTTTAATGGCAAGATTGGGGGACGCCAGGAAGAACACCTCTGGAGTGCAGAGGGGGTTGAAAAGATGAACCTGGTTGGAAGCTGTTATCTTTTGACCCACTGATGAGGTAACTTCCTCTGGGTGATTTGGGGACTTGTCACAAGTGTCTGTTGAGGGACTGTTCTGCAGCTCCACTGCCCTGGTGCTGTGACCACTGCACTGATGCCCGAGGGAAGAGAACTCTCCCGGGGGCTTCTGCAATGTCAGCTGGCATCATAACTAACTGTGGATCTCGGGCAGTGCAGTTCAGGCTCCTGGTTTCTTGTCCGTAAATCCCAACCTGTTCTCATAGTTGACTGTGTTTCATACAGAAAACCAGAAGGGTGGTTGTTGTTTTATTTATTTAATTGGTTTTAAAGATGATTTATTTTTAATTAATAATTTTTATTTCATATGTATGAATGTAACTCCTGCATGTATGTAACTGCACGTGTGTCATACAATGCCTGTGGAGGTCAGAAGATGGCACTGGGTCCCCTGGAACTGGAGTTACAGATGGTTGCTAGCCACCATGTAGGTGCTGGGAATTGAACCTGAGTCCTCTGCAAGAGCAGCCAGTGTCCTTAATGCTGAGCCAGCTCTCCAGACCCCTTATTCCCTTATTTTTAACTTTTTTTTTTTTTTTTGTCAGAAGAGAGTGTCGGATTCCCCTGGAACTGGAGTTAAAGACGGTTCTCAGCTGCCATGTGGGTGCTGGGGATGGAACCCGGGTCCTCTGCAAGAGCAGTAGGTGCTCTTAACTGCTAGGCCATCTCTCCAGCCCCTATTTTTAACTTTTAATTGTGTATAGGTATGTGTGTCTGAGTGTGTCTGCGGGGTGGTGTGCACATAACTGCAAGTTGCCCATGGAGGCTAAGAAGCCTGGTGTTAGGTCCCCCTTGGAGTTAAGAGTTACAAGTGGTTGTGACCTTCCTGGTGTGGGTGCCGGAACCAAACCTGGATCTTCTGTAAGCGCTGTGCATGCTCTTAACTGCTGAGCCATCTCTCCAGACTCTTTATTTACTTATTTTGTCTAAGAAAGATCCTCAGTGGTGGATAAAGCAGGTCTGCCATTGTCTGAGTGAGAACTAGACATCCAGTCTTCTGAGACCACCTCTGTCCCAATAAAGAGCCAAGACATGTGCCAAGAAGAAAATGATGACTCTGAGAAGGCTCTGAAGTTGGGCCTCTGGCCCAACACATCTGAAAGGTGCTTACAAGGGCACGAGACTGAATAAGGAAAAGGGTTTCTTCAGGCCAGCTTGGGATTTTACTTGTCCTGGCTACCTTCTTTGCTGCGATAAAACACTCTGATCAAAGCCAGCTTGGGGAGGAGAGGGTTTAATTGCTCTTACGCTTACAAGTGACAATATGTCTTCTAGGGAAGTAAAACAGGAGCTCAGAGCAGGAGCCTGGACACAGGAACTGAAGCACAGACCATGGGGGAATGCTCCCCTGGCCTGTGCTCAGCCTGCTGTCTTATATAACCCAGGGCGACCTGCTCAGGAGTGGCCCCACCTACAGTGACCTGAGCCCTCCCACCTCACCCCACAGTTAAGGAAATGGCTCACAGACATGGCTGTAGGCCAATCTGACAGATCAAAATTCTCCATTTGAGGGTCTCTCTTCCCAGGTGTCAAGTGGACGGTCAAAGACACTAACTGTGATATCAGCTAACACTGACCATGATGCCAGCCAACACCAGCTGTGACACTACCTAGCTTCCCAGGGGTCAAGTGGACAGTCAAAGACACTAACCATGATGTCAGCTAACACTGACCATGATGCCAGCCAATGCCAACTGTGACACTACCTAGCTTCTTCAGTCTGGGGGACTGGAGGTCTCCTTCTTTATTTTGTTTTTCTTGAGACAGGGTCTTGCTATGTAGCACAGGCTGGTTCTGAAACTGTGACCTTTTTGCTTCAGCTCCTGAGTGCTGGGATTTCGAGTCTGTACCCTCAAACCTGGCCCCTCTATATTTTTCAGCCAGAATTAAATTTTATTTTACCATAAAAACATTAAATTTTCTCATATTGCACACAACAATTCAATGGAATATTTTATACCCTAAAAAGACCTCATTGATGTGTTTAATAAATAAGTTATATTCTTCAAAATAAAGTAAAATGGTAAATGGTTGTTTTAAGAAGTTTTAAACCCAGGCATAAACATATGGCTTCATTATTGCTATCCCAGGCCATTACTAAATTATTTCCACTATCAGCACTCATTTAAAAAGATGTATCCTTAACATTCTCTTGGTTAGTTGGAATACAACAGGGAAATCAACAGTTCGTTATTTAACTGTAACTATACCACATGTTTAGGTTCTAGTTACCCTTTATTACCCATAAATTTTTCAGTAGTTTTTACCAGTATTCTGAACATTTTTATAATTTAAAATCAAATGATTGTTATTTTAATCTTTGCACAGGGGACTCTTTTTTTTTAAATTTATTTTTGTATGTGTATGAATGTACTGTCTGCATGTAGGTCTGTGCACCCATGTCGTGCAGTGCTGCAGAGGTCAGAAGAGGGTGTCGGATTCCCCTGGAACTGGAGTCACAGATGGCTCTTAGCTGCCATGTGGGTCCTAGGGATCGAACCCAGGTCCTCTACAAGAGCAGTCGGCACTCTTAACCGCTAGGCCATCTCTCCAGCCCGGGACTCATTTTTTTTTTTTTAATTTTTTTTTAATTTATTTTTGTATGTGTCTGAGTGTACTGTCTGCATGCAGGTCTGTGCACCCGTGTCGTGCAATGCCACGGAGGTCAGAAGAGGGTGTCGGATTCCCCTGGAACTGGAGTTCTCCTGGAATTGGAGTTACAGGCGGTTCTTAGCCGCCATGTGGGTGCTGGGGATCGAACCCAGGTCCTCTGCAAGAGCAGTCGGTGCTCTTAACCGCTAGGCTATCTCTCCAGCCCCCCGGGACTCATTTTTTAAAGCATCATCTGACTAAAATGAAAACCTTAGATTAGTTTGTTGGCAGATATGATTTAAACCTTTCAGTTGTTTACAGAAAACTAACACAACAGAATTATTACCTGGATTGAAGATTCCAATAACTATAGGTCTAAGTTTGGACTAAGGTACAATTACTTGAAATATGTAGTATAGTAAGCTTAAGTATGTTTGGTTTCTTTTGCAGTATACCTAGATTTTAAATGCTATATGTTGTGATTCAGAATGTCAAGATACGGCATATGTTGACAGATTTCTATGGTAGAGAGGCAGTATTTGGTCTGCTATAGAAAACCAAGAAAGAAAATATTTCTCTTTCTTTAGAGGTGAAAGGAATATTATCTAGAAATATGAGAGAGAAGAAAATTCAGGTCATTCAATAAAAGCAACATTAATTGAAGAGAACAATATTCTAGTTTCTGACACTTAAAAACATTATCCTAGCCAGGCATGGTGGTGCACACCTTTAATCCTAGCACTTAGGAGGCAGAGGCAGGCAGATCTTTGTGAGTTCAAGGCCAGCCTGGTTTATAGAGTGAGTTCCAGGACAGCTGGGGCTACAGGGAGCCCTGTCTCAAAAAAGACAAAAACAAACAAACAAACAAACAAAACCCCCCATTATCCTTGGTATTGGGAATAATGCAATACTATATTTCTTATGTATTATAGTCATGTATATATGAACACATATATAAAATTCCAGACATTGCATGTTGACTAAGCAATTGTGGAGTAAATCCATAGTCTAAATCATGGTGTTAGCAAGTTGTTTATATCTTATTTATTTATTTATTTATTTATTTATTTATTTATTTATTTATTGTGTATGAATGTACTGTTTGCATGTAGGTCTGTGCACCCGTGTCGTGCAATGCCCCAGAGGTCAGAAGATGTCGGATTTCCCTAGAACTGGAGTTAAAGTTGGTTTTCAGCCATCATGTGGGTGCTGGGGATTGAACCCAGATTCTCTGCAAGAGCAGTTGGCGCTCTTAACCACTAGGCCATCTCTCCAGCCCCCAAGTTGTTTATATCTTAACTGTTCATTTATACCTGAACAAATTTCGTTAAACATACTAGTAATGAGCATACTAGTAATTTTTAGATGATATATTGAAAACTCTGGTTGTTGTATTTTATTATCTTGCTAAATTACATTTGAGAAGAATAAGCTAACTGCTCTACATACTTTAATACTAGCATATTCTAGACTATATGATACATGTATAGAGAGTTAAAAGATTGTAAGTTTCCCATGAGGAGACATAATTTAGTTTGTATCATTGGTATGTATTTGCAAAGCATTTTAACACAACAAACATTAGAAGTTTTAAGATCAAGCCTGGAAAAAGGTTTATACTCTACTACAGTGATGCTGGTGCATTCTACACAAGGCCCCTTAGTGAGGTCAGTCAGTTGGACGAGGTAGGAGTTACTCAATGAATTCCTTGACATCCGTCGTTTCCTGCTGACGTGCACCGTGCATCGTGCCTTCGGAGACTTTTAGGGTTATGTTGCCTGGATTCACCAGTTCTTTTAGATGTTTAACAGTGAGAGAAGCAAACTATGAGGAACTAACAGGTCACAATCCATAGCACTGGAGAGAGAAATATCTCTATTACACTATGGATAGGACTCAGTGGAAACCAAGGCTGACGTGGAAGCCAGCACTGAGTGCGGTGATGACGTTTCTGCTGTGTGGTGAGGAATGTATAAAGCTGAAGCTCCCCCCTGAGAAAATACTCCTAAAATAATTACAGGGAACTCCATTCTTCACCTCTTGATCTGTCTGTCAAAGCTTGTACGTTTTCGGCTGCCCGTTTAACTTCATATTCATCCTCCTGGGAGTCAGATGGAAGTTTAGTAATACCAAACCAAGAAGGCACAGTTGTGTTCATAGTGCATCAGGCAGATGTATTCGTTGCACAAACCTTGGGTACCTGTAAAGGCTTCTGCCCATCTCTGCCTGGTACTCCGATTCTCTGAAGGAAAACTACAGCAGTGGCGGGCTTCCCAGTAGTGCCCTCATGACACCCCAAGATGCCAGGCAGCGTGTCTGGAGTGCACCCCTCCATCTTTCTCAGGTTCTTCCCACTTTGCTAGTTGTACTTAGAAGTGCTTGTGCTTTATACACAGTGGCCTTTCCATACTAAGCAGCTGAGTTTCAGAATGGAGGCCAGTTGTTCCTGAGTAGCAGAACTCGGGGGAGGGCTCAGAAATGGGTTTTTTTTGGGGGGGGTCTTTTTTTTCTGGGACTGTGTTACTTCACTTAACATAATATCTTCTAGTTCCATCCATTTACCTGCAAAGTTCATGATGTCATCTTTTTTTTTTTTTTTTTTTTCCTTTTTGAGACAGGGTCTCCCTTTGGTCCCAGCTGGCCTGGAGCTCACTATGTAGACCAGGCAGGCCTTGAACTCAGAGATCTGCCTGCCTCTGCCTCCCAAGTACTAGGATTAAAGGCGTGTGCCACCACACCCAGCTTGAGAAGTGGTTTTTTAACTGAAAAATTAACTTTGAGATAATCGTTTGTGACATTTACAGAATGCTCCTTCTACAAGAGGAAGTGTACGATGTTGTGTATGCATGTATGTGCAAGTCTGCCGAGTGTATGTGTGCACAAGTATGTGTATATGTGTGCTTTCTCATATGGAGGCCAGAGGTCAACATTCAATGTGTTCCTCAACAGCTAGCCACCTTATCTTTTGAGAGAGTCTCTCATCGAACCCAGAATTCACTGATTGGCCAGATTGGCCAGCAGCGGCTCTGCAGACTTGCCTGTCTGCCTCCCCTACACAGAGCTACAGGCATGTGAGGCCCCACCAGCTTTTGGGCGGGTGCTGGAGGCCCAAACCCCAGTCCTCGTGCTTCTGTGACAAGTGCCTTGCTACTGGGTCATCTCCCTAGCCTGGTTCAGTGTCCATGTTCACTTCCGGAAGCACAGTTCTGAATGTCTAAGGGGAAAAATGAGTTAAGGGAAAACAGGTTCTGAAGTTGTGACACCTCTGAGGTGCCTTGACAAACCTAACACGAGGTTGCCAAGCTTCACTGTCATCCAGTCTACTTCACATTGAAGGGTCCCCAAAGCCAGCAGCCTGCCACGTCATTCAAATCTGGGCCCTGGTCACAGACTGGATGACACTGGCTGTCAGCAGAGATAATCCTTGACATGTTGGTTAAAGGCGTGGTGGCGCACACCTTTAATCCTAGCACTTGGGAGGCTGAGGTAGGTGGATCTTTGTGAGTTCAAGGCCAGCCTGGTCTACAGAGAGAGTTCCAGGACAGCTGGGCTATAGGGAGACCGCGTCTCAAAAAGACCAAAAAAAAACCAAAACCAAACCAAAACAAAAAAACCAACAACAAAAAAGCCTAACTGTGAGAAATTGCCATTTACTCCCAATGGCTGACACAGGTTAGGATCTGATGGGTCTATTGCTTTTCTTATTATTTATTTATTTATTTATTTATTTATTTATTTATTTATTTGAGACAGAGTCTCCCTTTAGTCCCAGCTGGCCTGGAACTCACTATGTAGACCAGGCTGGCCTTGAACCCATAGAGAACCCCCTGCCTCTGCCTCCCCAGTGCCAGTTCTGGGATTAAAGGCATGGGCCACCACACCTGGCTTTTTATTTTTTAAAGCTTTCCTCTTTCATAGAATCCTTGTTGAAATATTCACAAGCACAGGAAACCCCTGAGGAGCAGGTTATTCCCAGTGGTGTGGTTTCTCTATGGTTGTACAGAGCTGGGAAATTGAATTTTTCTGCTTAATCTTTAGGTTTCATGTTTTAATTTAGATGAGCTGAGATCACTAATAAGCATCTTTTTGCCAAGAGTCATTAAGATATTGTTGCATGTCTGAGGTTTCAAATTAGCAATCTGATTGTGTGTCCCTGATTTACTTTCTAGCCATGGAAGCAAAGTGTGAAAAGTGATAGAATTTCCCATGGCGGCTGGCGAGTTTCAGGTCAGGTTCAGTTATCTCGGGGATCTCGGGCAGCTTGCCCTCACCACTGCTTGAATTATGATGCTCTCTGGTCTTTACAGGTAAATTCAAGCGTCACCCATTATCCGAGGGGGATCTGCGTAGTAGTTGGTTGTGCCTAGACCTTAATATATGGGAACATCTTTTCTATGGGGAAGAAGAGGATCCTAAGCCCCTTCTCTGAGCAGGGCATTGGTTTTAGAGACTGGCAGGTCAATAGAAGAATTTAGGTGTCTGGGTGCAACGTTTGTCCTGGTGTGCAGTAGGTGATAAAACCAACTCTGAACTGCTGGCTCTGCAGGACTCCTGTCTTTGAGTGATGATTAACCTGCAGTTGCAGGGAAGGATGGCAGGCCTGGAGTCAGTGAGATATAGTCCATAATATTCCAGCACTGCTGGCCACAAACAAGGGCAGGTGAACTTAAGGGAGAAAAGACGGAGCATCTCTGTTCCTAAGCACTCACCCGCTTGGAGGGAACCTGCCCAACAGGAGCTCGCTGTTCAACAGCTATGTGATGCTGGGCAGCTCATGTAAGTTCTCTGGGCTTGGATTTCTAGCTCTAAAATGAGGGCTTTGCTCCACAGACATATTTGAAGATTGATTGAACTTGGGGTACAGTAGGTCCCCAGGAAATGCTTCTTCCTGTTGGTGGGGGTGCGTGTTATAAGCCCAAGCCAGAGGTGAGAGGTGACCGGGAGTTCTGCCTACTCCTGGGCCAGGCTGAGGAACAGTGGATGCCCTTGAGACCAATGAAAGACTCCACTCAGCTGGAGCCAGAGAGATCACAGTTCAGAGATGGCCTCTGTGGGAAGCCACGAGCTCTGTCTTTACCACATGATGTCTGTGTCAATGAGCCCAGCAACATGGGAGGGGGTGGCCACCGGCATGCTACTGTACCCCGCTACCCAAGTGACTCAGAAAGTTGTTAGCTATCCTGGCTGAACACAGTACTTGCTTTGCTGGGTTCCTGGGTGGATTCATTGCGACCGTAGGCTGAAGCAGCGAACACGGGCAAGTACAATGTAGATGCCCAGATGGTAGCCAGTCGTCATTGGCACAGTTAGAGTGAAGTTTTCTCTTGGTTTTTGTTTTCCACTAAAGAAAGCCTGATGGGGGGAGTGGTTGACGGAGAGGGAAGGTGGCAGGAATGGGGACGTCCTGGGAGTGGAAATGGAAGCCAGGGTCCCTGGACACCGCCCGTGTGAGCTCTTCTTAGTGGTTGTCATGCTGGCACAGGGTGCCCAGCCATGGACACTTCAGTACCTCACGTACTTTACCTTCTCTAGTCAACCTTGACTCCGATTGCTGCTCAACAGGACTTAGTAGTAAGCCTTTTCCTTCTCAGTCATACTAAGAATCTTTCCTTTTCCTTCAAACACAAACTTCTGTAGATCAAGGTAGAGTGGTGGATATGAAGCTGAGGAGGATTTTATGAACTGCTGTTACATTTTGCTTCCCAAGTGATTTCTGATTTCCTCTCCATTTTGTTTCTGTGTGGAAGATTTTCCTCTCTGCCCATACTGCTGACAGGCTCTTTGACTGATTCTCAGTAAAGCGGTGTGACCTAAGAACATGGAGCTGCTTTTCCTGGAGGTGTTGGTTGCTGGGCACCAGAGCTTAGTGTGTGCGGGAGCACAGTGTGGCACCACGCTGTTGGGCCTGGGCACTGGTGCCCTGCTGTGCTTGCACTTAGGAAGTCTGCTGAGTGCATGGGCGCTGAGCTTGAATGTGAACTGTCCCTCACGGTCCTGTGTGTTGGATGTTTTGGGAGGTTGCATGACCTTGGGGAGGTGGGGGCTGGTGGGGGGAAGGGGGCCATGGGTCAGGCCTGAGGTTTCTAGCTGGCCCTGCTTCCTGTGTGCTCTGATTCCTGGTCTGCACACACTGAGCAATGCCATGTTCCTGCTGCCGCCACCCTGGCCTGCACCCCATGTCATGTCTTCACCTCATGTCTTTTTTAATGTATATTTTTTATTGAATTTTTGTGGATTTCATACATCTTTTAAAATATATTTTTATTGTTATTAAGCTTTTCATACATCATACATCATTTCTCAATTCAATTTAGAGTCAATTTCCCTTTCCATGCACCCCACCCCACCTGAGTTCTTGCATTCTGCCATACATGGTCTTGCATCTTTTCGAGTTTTTTCCAGAGTTTTGTGACCAAAGAAGATGAGTTTTTTGGGAAGCGTCACTGTTTAATATTTTTTTGTTTTTTTGATGTTTTTTAGTCCCCGATTCTTTGTTGTTGTATTCCCCAACTTTGTATTGGGCCTTCTACTAGATAACTGTAGATATCATATAGTATATATAATATATTCACCTATACTAACATGATGTATGTCCCTGAAACAAACATGTTATTTATTCCAAATCTTATTTGTCGGATTCACAATTTTTTCCATTTTTGGATATCTTTTACATTACTCCTAAATATGTAATCTGCCCTCCACCGCATATACCCGCGCCAATTCCAAAGTCTGAACAGTAATGGTGAGGAATAGGGGCGGGATAACAGGAATTATCACCTCTCATAGCCGGTACCGTTGACCTATACGGTTCCTCCCTTCTCTTCTTCATTTCTCAAAGAGTTACTGCGTACTTCTCGCTCTTCTCCTCGCCTCTGTATTCCGATCACTCTACTCTCTTTCCTCTGCGATCCAAAAGTATTCGTCCTTAAAATAGGCGCTGGGCCGTAAGGGCCTACGAAGGGGGGGGGGGGGGGGGGGGGGGGGGGGGGGGGGGGGAGGGGGGGGGGGAGAACAAAAAGGAAAAAGTAAGTTAATTCAACTCGAACCTGTTTATGGATTCACCCAATAATAGGGTAGACACAGTTCTTTCAGCTCATGAGGACATACAATAAGTCTTAAACTCATATCTAACACGCCCTGAGCCACTCTCTCACCCCCCCATAGCCTGCCCACACACGTCCCCAGATGTCCCTTTGGTGTGCATTGTTATCCGCCACGGAGCCCTATTCAACCTCTCTATGTGTCAACTCATTAAAGGTTCAACCTCTTCCTCCCACACACCGATGATAATTTGGCTATTCCTCGTAAGGTTGGGGCCTCCTGCCCACTCTCCACAGTTCTGTGCTGCTGGCACTTATGTCTGATGAACTTGCATTGGTCTTGTGCATGCTGTCACCAGTGCTGTAGGTCCATAAAGCACGTTCCTAGGAGCCTTGCAACTCATGCACCACCCCATGAGCTCTTTCCCAGACCTGTCCCCACCCCGTCTTCCCAATTGGCTCCTTGAGCCGAGGGTGGTGTGGAGGTTTACATCGATCATCTCTCAGGACCCACACCTTCAGGCTTGTTCTCCACCCTCTGGGCCAGTTGTCCTTTGCGTCAGTCATGCCTGTTGTTGCACTAGAAGGCCGTCCACTGGTGGAGATGTTGAGAGATGCCTTCTATTTGATTGGCCATGTTACCCACTGGTGTTAACTGTCGTATCCTTAGGTTAGAGTCCACTGTAGACGTGTCACTTCAGCGGTTGGGCGCCTCTGTGCAGGACACACCTATGGACGTTGTGGGAACTCACATGGTCTCTGTTACAATAGGAAGCTTCTCTCTGATTGAGTTCACCGCATGGTTCTTCACCCTACATATGCGATTTAGTCCCTCAGACTCTGTTCTCTTGAGTTGTTTCTTGTCGAGTATCTGTCACAATGACAAGCAAAGTGGTAAGTACAAGGGTGGCCTTTCTTTTCTAAAATTTTTAAAATAATATAAAAAATATTTTTATTTTTTGTTTTCTTGTCTTTTTGAGGGACAGGGTTCCAGTAGCACTTTTTCAGCTGTCGCGTGGAACTCCCGCTCTGTAGCCCAGGCTGGCCTTGAACCACAAAGGATCTAGCCTCCTCTGCCTCCCAGTGGGCTAGATTAAAGGCACCAGCCCGGCTGATCCCTGGATCTTAAGATAAAAAATAGAATATTTTGCCAGGCGTGGTGGTGCACCCTTCAACCTCCTAGCACTTGGGAGGCGAGAGGCAGGGGATCTTTGTGAGATTCAAGGCCAGCCTGTGTCTTACAGCAGTGAGTCCAGGCCAGTGCTAGCTGGGGCATACTAGAGAACCTGTCTGTAAAGACAAAAAGAAAAGGAAAAAAGATATTTCAATCCAGCGGTGAGTGACTTCTGTAGTATGCTCTGAGGCAGGGCTGAAGGTGTACCATGCATGACTAGTGCTGATACTAAGTCTTCCTCATCTCCTGACTCTCCTCATCAGATATTACTATGTGTTATGCCAAAGTATTATGTCTAATTTCAACTTTCTTGAGAATGAACTCACCTTGTAGGGAACCCAGGAGGAGTGTGTACATACAACCGTCCTACTTAATAACCTTTGTAAGGAACCCTGGAGGAGTGTGTATGTACAACCGTCCTACTTAATAACCTTGTAGGGAACCCAGGAGGAGTGTGTATGTACAACCGTCCTACTTAATAACCTTGTAAGGAACCCTGGAGGAGTGTGTATGTACAACCGTCCTACTTAATAACCTTGTAGGGAACCCAGGAGGAGTGTGTATGTACAACCGTCCTACTTAATAACCTTGTAGGGAACCCTGGAGGAGTGTGTATGTACAACCGTCTTACTTAATAACCTTGTAGGGAACCCTGGAGGAGTGTGTATGTACAACCGTCTTACTTAATAACCTTGTAGGGAACCCTGGAGGAGTGTGTATGTACAACCGTCTTACTTAATAACCTTGTAGGGAACCCTGGAGGAGTGTGTATGTACAACCGATCTACTTAATAACCTTGTAAGAAACCCCGGAGGAGTGTGTACGTACAACCGTCCTACTTAATAACCTTGTAGGGAACCCTGGAGGAGTGTGTATGTACAACCGTCCTACTTAATAACCTTGTAGGGAACCCAGGAGGAGTGTGTATGTACAACCGTCCTACTTAATAACCTTGTAAGGAACCCAGGAGGAGTGTGTATGTACAACCGATCTACTTAATAACCTTGTAAGGAACCCAGGAGGAGTGTGTACGTACAACCGTCCTACTTAATAACCTTGTAGGGAACCCAGGAGGAGTGTGTACGTACAACCGTCCTACTTAATAACCTTGTAGGGAACCCAGGAGGAGTGTGTATGTACAACCGTCCTACTTAATAACCTTGTAGGGAACCCAGGAGGAGTGTGTATGTACAACCGTCTTACTTAATAACCTTGTAGGGAACCCTGGAGGAGTGTGTATGTACAACCGTCTTACTTAATAACCTTGTAGGGAACCCTGGAGGAGTGTGTATGTACAACCGTCTTACTTAATAACCTTGTAGGGAACCCTGGAGGAGTGTGTATGTACAACCGTCTTACTTAATAACCTTGTAGGGAACCCTGGAGGAGTGTGTATGTACAACCGTCTTACTTAATAACCTTGTAGGGAACCCTGGAGGAGTGTGTATGTACAACCGTCTTACTTAATAACCTTGTAGGGAACCCTGGAGGAGTGTGTATGTACAACCGTCTTACTTAATAACCTTGTAGGGAACCCTGGAGGAGTGTGTATGTACAACCGTCCTACTTAATGACCTTGTAGGGAACCCAGGAGGAATGTGTACGTACAACCATCCTACTTAATAACCTTGTAAGGAACCCTGGAGGAGTGTGTATGTACAACCGTCTTACTTAATAACCTTGTAGGGAACCCTGGAGGAGTGTGTATGTACAACCGTCTTACTTAATAACCTTGTAGGGAACCCTGGAGGAGTGTGTATGTACAACCGTCTTACTTAATAACCTTGTAGGGAACCCTGGAGGAGTGTGTATGTACAACCGTCTTACTTAATAACCTTGTAGGGAACCCAGGAGGAGTGTGTACGTACAACCGTCCTACTTAATAACCTTGTAGGGAACCCTGGAGGAGTGTGTATGTACAACCGTCCTACTTAATAACCTTGTAGGGAACCCAGGAGGAGTGTGTACGTACAACCGTCCTACTTAATAACCTTGTAGGGAACCCAGGAGGAGTGTGTATGTACAACCGTCCTACTTAATAACCTTGTAGGGAACCCAGGAGGAGTGTGTACGTACAACCATCCTACTTAATAACCTTGTAAGGAACCCAGGAGGAGTGTGTATGTACAACCGTCCTACTTAATAACCTTTGTAAGGAACCCTGGAGGAGTGTGTACGTACAACCGTCCTACTTAATAACCTTGTAAGGAACCCAGGAGGAGTGTGTATGTACAACCGTCCTACTTAATAACCTTGTAAGGAACCCTGGAGGAGTGTGTATGTACAACCGTCCTACTTAATAACCTTGTAGGGAACCCTGGAGGAGTGTGTATGTACAACCGTCCTACTTAATAACCTTGTAGGGAACCCAGGAGGAGTGTGTACGTACAACCATCCTACTTAATAACCTTGTAGGGAACCCAGGAGGAGTGTGTATGTACAACCGTCCTACTTAATAACCTTGTAGGGAACCCTGGAGGAGTGTGTACGTACAACCATCCTACTTAATAACCTTGTAAGGAACCCAGGAGGAGTGTATATGTACAACCGTCCTACTTAATAACCTTGTAGGGAACCCAGGAGGAGTGTGTATGTACAACCGATCTACTTAATAACCTTGTAAGGAACCCAGGAGGAGTGTGTACGTACAACCGTCCTACTTAATAACCTTGTAGGGAACCCAGGAGGAGTGTGTATGTACAACCGTCCTACTTAATAACCTTGTAGGGAACCCTGGAGGAGTGTGTATGTACAACCGTCTTACTTAATAACCTTGTAGGGAACCCTGGAGGAGTGTGTATGTACAACCGTCTTACTTAATAACCTTGTAGGGAACCCTGGAGGAGTGTGTATGTACAACCGTCTTACTTAATAACCTTGTAGGGAACCCTGGAGGAGTGTGTATGTACAACCGATCTACTTAATAACCTTGTAAGGAACCCAGGAGGAGTGTGTACGTACAACCGTCCTACTTAATAACCTTTGTAAGGAACCCAGGAGGAGCGTGTATGTACAACCGTCCTACTTAATAACCTTTGTAAGGAACCCAGGAGGAGCGTGTATGTACAACCGTCCTACTTAATAACCTTGTAAGGAACCCAGGAGGAGTGTGTACGTACAACCGTCCTACTTGATAACTGCCATCGTTTCACCAGGCATTGCGCTGTGTCCTAGGTAGCAGATAGGGAAGAAGTTGGGAACGTGAAAAGACACTCCATTCAGAGGCTGTGTGCGAGGGTCTGAAAGCTGCTTGTCGTTGAGGTTGGGATTTTTCGGAGGGAAGTGCTGAGAAGGCATCGTCCTCTTCCAGCTGGGGACAAGGAAACCAGATGCAGGGTTTGGAGTGAAGACTTTCTAGAGCGTATCCCGGGAGCAGCCCAGTTCTGACAATATCAGGGGCCCTGGGTACATAGCACTGATATTATGATATTCTCCTGAGACCCTTGCAAGTGCTTCCACTTACCCAGTTGGCTTCTCTGAGGTAGGTGCTGTCCCTGTCCCACTTCATAAGCAATGAACTGAGGAACGGATTGAGTGACTCTCCTCAGGTCTGGCCGCTGGTGAGTGCTGGAGCTGGCATGTGACCCCTTCCCTGCCCGTGGCTTCTGCACTGTTTTTCATCATTCCCTTTATCTGTCTCTAGTGACACGACTCGCTTCCTCCACTATACAATGTAAGGATGTGTGACAGGACGTAAGATTCACGGGACCAGAGAACACTGGCTTAGGTAACAGCTCTGTAGAAACTATGTGGAAGTGGAGCAGGGTACAGTTGGCAGAACTGGTTTGGGAGAGAGGGTCCTCCATTTTATCCTGAGTCCCTGGGTGAGTGGCGTGGGGCCTGTGGAGCTTCTGTCCTTGTGTTACTCCTTTCCCTCATTATGTCAGAAACAGGGATCTAGAAACTTCCTGATGGGATGGAAAGGAAAGCTTCCCTCATGCCCGCATGGAGACTTGACCGTTTCCTCTGCCAGTGTTTCCTCCAGGACCCTCTACCCACAGCCACCTGGTGATGACCCTCATCCGTCCTGCTCCTTCACGTCACTCAGACCACGTTCAGTCCACAGAAGCACTCTGTGTTGTAGGGTGCATTCTGCAGGGTGCTCCCTCAGAGTCCCAAGCTAGAAGTTAGGCAAATATGTCCTTAGGTTTTTGTCTCCCCCTCTGCTTATTGTACCTTCTATTTCAGGATGCCAGGGTTAGCGGGGAGGACACGTGAGAAACACGTGAGGAACACGTGAATAATTTCACCATCTTCTGTGCCCTTCTCATCCCACTGTCCCCTGTGTCACAAGTGGCAGATTTTCCTTTTCTTTCCTCTTTTCTGACATGTTCCTTAGAAAGGATGCCTCATGGCTCAGCCCCCATAGGTAGGGTGGAAAATAGGGGAGGGAGCCGAATGAGAAACTGGCTTGCTGTGTGGACGCAGCAACCCAGAGCCCAGCCCTGAAGCACCCTCTCCTCACATTGAAGAGCTCTCCCATTCTCTGCTGCCATCTCCAAATTGCTCCAGGCACAGGGTAGAGCTCAGCTCCAGGAACCTGGCTTTTTGGAGGGTCATGAAGAGAGCGATGTAGTGGCCTGTGGTGGGGACACCCAGTGGGTAAAGATGGACTCCAGGGGCTGCCAAGATGGCTCGGTAGGTAAAAGTGCTTGCTGCCCAGCCTGATGACCTGAGTTCGGTAGAAGAGAAACAGGTTCTCTAACTTCGACAGGCACACTATGGTTTATGCCCTTCCAATAAATAGATGTTAAAAATAAACTGAAGATCCAGCTTAAGTCGAGCCACTTGAAGTATTCATTTCTAGAAGGCCACTTGGCATTCTGCACTGTGAGCTTTGCACAATGAAGTTGTTTCGATCCCTGGGTGTCAGTGATTCGGTAGACTCGTGGTTGTTTTCCTGAACGAAGGCGCATGAGGTCCCTTACAGAATTTCCCCTTTTCTTCTTACAGACAGTTCCTCATTGCAGACAAGACTCCTCATTGACTCATTCTCTTTGCCTGGAAGGGAAGGTGGCCAAACATGTCCCTGTAGGAAGGTGTTCGCATTGGAGGCAGGGTGGGAATGCCTTGCATCACCTTCCAGTGCTGCCTTAATGACTACAGAAAACACTCCAGGCATTACATTATTAAAGGCATGCTCAGCAGAGCTCCGCAGGTACTGTGTGAGCGTGAGCTTATTAGCATTTTGGGTTGGTACCTCTTTTAGATTTAATTAGATTTCAGACTTCAATCGATTTATTAGATTACTTTCTCACTGCTTAAAGGGTGCAGTGTGCGCCAAGGCCGCTGCTCCGTCTCCTCACTCACCCAAGCAGCTCCTGGCTTCGGTCTGATCCAAAGCCAGTGGTTATTTTCCAAAGCTACGGTGTGGCGTAATTACAGCCTCTTTTGTGCTTGAGAATGCTGGGCTGTGGGGAGGGTTGTTTTCATGTACCTTGTTTGCTCTGAGTGCACCTTGGGAGGGTTTACCAGCAGGAAATAGAGCTAATGCCGTAGAGCATCCCTCCCTTGTTTCGGTGGTTCTTTGTCAAGGTGAATCTGTCTACAGTTATTTTGGCACAGAACTCACAGACTGTTATTTCTATTGCAATGAGGAGAGCGTTGGAACTATTTAAATAGTGGGAAATTGGGTACAAAGGCACAAACCTTGTTAGCTACTCAAGGCAAACTAGACTGGAGGCCGGTGATTTCATGGCACTGTGATTGTTTGGGAGGCCGGAGTGAGTGCTTCTCTGGGCTACTGATGCATCATCCTAGCTCGGGCTCTGCCCTGGCTGTGTCCATGCAGAATCATAGCTCTCACCGCAAAGAAAAAAAGATGGTTTATTCTGGAACCAAATCCAAGTGACCATGGCCTATGAACATGGATTTAGTTAGGTCTCTCCAAATATCACATTCCAATGTCGTAGCAATTTTATGAAATTTTTATATTAGTAGAACAGAGAAAGGCATACATAGGTCAACACACTTTTTGGAAACACTGGTGGGAATATCAAGTGGGTGACCTCATGTGCTTTCCAATGGCATTTTTTTTTTTGAGACGGGGTCTCCCTATAGCCCCAGCTGGCCTGGGACTTCTGTAGACCAGGCTGGCCTTGAATTTACAGAGATCCGCCTGCCTCTGCCTCCTGAGTGCTGGGATTAAAGGTGTGAGTCACCACACCCGGCTTAAAGATGGTTCTTAGCCACCATGTGGGTGCTGGGAATTGAACCTGGGTCCTCTGCAAGAGCAGCCGGTACTCTTAACAGCTGAGCCATCTCTCCAGCCCCTCTATGGCATTCTTAACTCTGGGGATGGGAGAGGGTAGTGGGCTGTTGGGTTAATGTGTCTCAAAGGTTTCATACAATTGTCACAAGTATGTTAGGACACACAGGACATGGCTGAACATGAGGCCAGGGAAGTCCAAGATATTTTGTAACTGGGCCCTGGACATAGAGCATTCTAACCTCTCAGCACCACTGAAGATCTAATTGGCCTGTGTAGAGTGGTCAAGCTGGTGTCGTCTTTCTGGGAATTGGAGCCACACCTGCAGCGTGTGATCTAGGGCTGTGGCCCTGTCTCCCTCCACGAAGTGATACTGTGTATACTTTGTTATCCTGTGGCAGTGGGAGGGTTGCTGTGTCTAGTGATGTCCTCCAGCTTCTGTTGCGTGTCTGTGGGTAAGGATAGGTAGTGTGAAAAATAGATCAAAATTTAATTATGTTTAATGACTGTGAAGCACACAGCATGTGAATACAAAATAGGAGAAGTAGTTTTGATGTATTCTTAATTTCTAACTGAACTAGGGCCTGATGTTCAAGTCAGTGGTGGCCAGCTCAGTCAGGATGTTGTAATTTTTACTCTATGTTCTGTATTCTTCTAATGTATTATATTTTGAAAATCTGGTTGGAAAGGGGATTAAAGATTCAGCAATCAAGGTTGAAAAATAGAAATCTTTCTGTAATATAGGATAAGTCTCCCTTTTTCCACAGAGCAAAAGCTGTGTTAAGAATGCTGGGATTCCCAGGGGGCAATGACATGAAAGAGTTTAGCTCTCAGGGGCTGGAAAAATGACTCAGAAGTCAAGAGCATATACTGCCCTACAGAGCACAGGAGTGTGGATTCCAGAACCCATGTGGAGTGGCTCACAAATATCTCCATCTCTAGCTCCAAGGGATCTGTCCCCTTCTGTCCTTTGTGGACACCTGCACACACATGCACAGACATGAACACACACATGCATATGTGCATGCACACACAGACAAATAAAAATCTTTAAAAAAGTTTCTCAGCAGGGCATGGTGGCACACACCTTTAATCCTAGCACTTGTCAGGTAGAGGCAGGCAGATCTCTGAGTTCAAGGCCAGCCTGGTCTACATAGTGAGTTCCAGGACAGTTGGGGCTACAGGGAGACCCTGTCTCAAAAAGACCAAAAAAAAAAAAAGTTTCTCTCTCCTTTAACCAGACATACTGTTGTAGTGTTCCGCTTAGATGGTGCATCTGAACAGAGATACATCCTGTTACTGTTTGTGGACAAAACGTGCTCACCCCAGCTAGAACCCCAACAACAGAACAAACAAGTCTACCCACATCCAACTTGGTCAATGAGTTTATTACGTGTACTTCACTGTGTGGGCGGGGGTTTTGCTTCTTGGAGCACAGACTGCTGCAAGGTGGCTGCAGCACTGAAACGTGCACTCTGGTGTGGGCTACTGCCTGAAGTCTGCATCCCCAGAGCTCTTTGCACGACTTGCAAGCGGCTCGACCTATTAGAAGTCTCCTTTCTCTCCCGTTCTCCTCCAGTTCTTACTGTTTATGTCTCTTCTGGGGAGGAAGGCCTCCTGAGTCTTGTAAGTTTCAGGGACTTCCAGAGGCCTGTGAGTAGTTCACTTCTGAGTCTTAAGGAGCCTCCCTCAGAAGGTGCAGCTACACTGAAGACAGGGACCCTTTTTAGGGCTTCACCCTGTAGCCACCTGGCCTGTTAAATTTCCTCCTCATGGAATGGCATGATCTGATTTATCCACTTGATTTTCTTTGCAAGCAAAGACCAGTCTATAAGAGATGTGGAGGCCATGCGGGCATCCTGGTCTTTGTTAAAATTCCCTTTAGACTTGTACCATGGACAGTATCTTGCCTGAGCCTGTTTAAACCTGTCTGGTTGTCCAGCTTGACATGTGTCAGTTGGACCTCGTGCTCTGTTGTCCTCAAACCCATGACCTCTATCTATTTGGATGTGCTACTTGCTGTTTTCCAGTGCTTTATAATTCTTACTCAAGATTTTATAAATATAATGTATTATTTGAAAGTTTCATATCTGCATACAATGCATTTAGATAATATTCATCTTCTTCTCCCTCATCCACTGGAGCATGGTCCACCTACCAGGAGTCACATGCTTGAAGAAAACTGAGTCTCCCTCCCCCAGAAGCCATGCTAGGGATAGGGGTTATCTTAAGTTTGTGTGCCAGTTGTACCCTGCTTAGCCAGGGAGCCCCATCCACCAGCTTCTGTGTCCATCCTCATATTTATAACTCTTAAGCTGCTAGGTACTCTCCATTCTGGTTCCAGAAGCATCTATCTACATATTTTGGGGTCCTGGGTTGTCTGTGTGCAGAGCAGCAGTGAAATGTTGTGACATCGGCAGGGTCAGAAGTCTCTGATTCCCTGTGGCTCAAATGTGAATGTGAGCATCTTGGCTTAGGTTGTGTGTCTATCGGAAGAAAGGAAGAGAAAAGGTAACAGGAGACCATGAACCCAAAGGGAGACAAAGAGGCCAGAACTTCTCCCATGCACAAGTGGGCCCAGGGCCTAGACAGGAGTCAGCCCGTGTCCGCACGCCTAGTACTTGACAATGACACTCCCTCTAGGATGCGCTGTACCCAGTCCTGAAATCTGCCCGTTCCCACTCCTAGCCAGACCCTCTCCCTGTGAGCTGGGACTCCTAGACTTGTTCTGGAGTCTGCCCTGGTCAGAGCTGGGACCCAGGTCCCTCCTCCCTGTGCTCCAGGTGCCTCCTCCCTGTGCTCCAGGTGCCTCCTCCCTGTGCTCCAGGTGCCTCCTCCCTGTGCTCCAGGTGCCTCCTCCCTGTGCTCCAGGTGCCTCCTCCCTGTGCCCCAGGTGCCTCCTCCCTGTGCCCCAGGTGCCTCCTCCCTGTACTCCAGGTGCCTCCTCCCTGTGCTCCAGGTGCCTCCTCTCTGTGCTCCAGGTGCCTCCTCCCTGTGCTCCAGCAGGGCTGACTGTGCATTTCCCACTGAAGCACAGGCTCCAGCACCACTGGGATCACTGTAGGCTCTCCGGGCGATGCCCTCTCTATGTTTCCACGGGGCATTTGATAGGCTGCCCTTCTTGACCTCAGTTTCCTCTAATGCTGAAGATTTTCTCCAGTTTAAAAATCCCACAATGCTGAAAACTGAGGTAGGAATTTTAGGTGTTTGAATTCGTGTCTCATTTTGACGGCTAATATTGATTGTCAGGTTGGTAGGATTTGGAATCACCCAGGGGACAAGCCTAGGGAATGCCTGTGAGGGATCATCTAGACCAAGTTCATTGCTTTGGAAAGATCTGCTTAAACTGGGGGTGGCACTCTCCTGTGGCTGGGGTCCTGGACTGAACAGAAAGGGAAAGCGAGCTGAGCACCACTGTGGGGGTGGATGAGACTGTCCCCACAGGCTCAGATACTGGAATGCTTGCTCCCCAGTTGGTGGCACCATCTTGGGATGTTTAGGACGTATGGCCTTGCTGGGGAAGTACGTCACTGGGGGTGACCTCGAGAGTTCACAGCCTTGCCCCACTGCTGTTCACCCTCTGCTTCCCGCTCTCCCTCTGCTGCCAGGGTGTGCTTGAAGATGTGAGTGCTCAGCCTTCTGCTCTGCCTCTACCGTGATGGACTCTATCCCTCTGGAAACTTCAGTTAGATAAACTTTTCTTTAAATTGCCTTGGTCTGTGTTTATGCAGCAACAGAAAAGTAATGAACCCACCTTCCATCTTTAAGTTACATTTGTTGGCTATTTTGTCTCAGCAACGAGATCAGTAATACACCCAGAAATCCAAAGGATTCCATTTTTCCGTCTAGCCACTTCTTTGTTTTTTATTTTAATCCTTTAACACTTTCTTAGCTCCCTGAGTTATTCCCAATGATAGAAGTATAAATTTGGACTTCAGTGAGTCCATTTGCCCTAGCACAGTGACTGCAGACACTAAGAATTCTCATAGCAAAGGAGATGTGTTTGACTGTTGCTTGTTAATGGCATTGTGCTGTACAGCTTTAGTGTCAACTTGACACACCTGGGTTGAGGGAGCTTCACTTGGGGAATTTCCTCCATTGCCTGGCCTGTGGCCATGTCTGTGGGGGTAGTTTCTTGATTATTGAGTGATGTGGGAGGGCCCAGGCCACTGTGGGTGGTGCAACCCTGGACAGATGATCCTGTGTTGTATAAGAAAGCAGTCTGAGCATGGGTGAGGGGAGAAAGCCAGTAAGCAGCATTCTTCCATGGCCTGTGCTTCAGCTCCTGCCTCGAGGTTCCTGTCCTGAGTTCCTACCTTGGACTCCCTAAGTGATTAACTATCACCTGGGAGATAGAAGATGAATAAAACCTTTCCTCCCTAGGTTGGTTTTGGTCAGGGTGTTCACAGAGATTAAAAGCAAACCAAGACAGGTGTGTTTAAAATTTTTTTTTAATTTTATTTATTTTTGTATGTGTATGTGTATGAGTATACTGTCTGCATGTAGGTCTGTGCACCTGTGTTGTGCAATGCCGCAGAGGTCAGAAGAGGGTCTCAGATTCCCCTGGAACTGGAGTTCTCCTGGAATTGGAGTTACAGATGGTTCTTAGCCGCCATGTTGGTGCTGGGGATTGAACCCGGGTCCTCTGCAAGAGCAGTCGGTGCTCTTAACCACTAGGCTATCTCTCCAGCCCGCATGTTTAATTCTTCTATGAGCACATTGGCTGCTGTCCCTCCTGATGTAGACATCCAGGCAGCTTCTCATTCTTCTACTCATTTTGAAGGATTGTTCTGGAGATACTAAAACTTCCATCACATCTTAAATAGAGATGTTATTGGAGGTGGAGTATTCTGCTCTATAGTTCTGGGCCTTTGCTAGACAAGGGCAGTACTGGCCTGGTATGTGTCCCTTGGTGTGGACCTTCCATGTGGGGAGAAGCAGTGTTTCCTATATATCAGGCCAACCATTGGGGCCTGACCTATATATATATATTTATAGCTCATGCCTAGCTTGGTACTATGTGTGCTTAGAAAGCCAAGGGCTTCTGAAAACTCTAGGTGTGGTGGTGATATGCAGTGCCACAGTACAGTGACGCCTGAAGAAAAGTGGCTTGAGTCTTAGTATCCATTTTAGCCAAGAGGGCACCCACACTGCTCTGAGAGCCTGCTCCCTCAATTCTCTCCAAACTATGTTCTAGAAAAAAGGCCTGGCTCTCTCTTTTATTAAAACTGTTCAATCAGCTTGAAATAAGGAAGGAAAAGTGGACCCATATCATAAAGATTTTTTTTCCCTTTTTGACCTACTGTCTTAAAACAGCACACAGATGTTATTAATTTAATCCCTGTCGTTTGAAACTCACATGGGGTCATCTTCCTTGCTTCATTGCTTCCAGTATCTGCTGTTTGCAACACTTGATTGATATGCAAAATACACACACACACACACACACACACACACACACACACACGCGCGCGCACACATACCTTCATACATTGTTCTGGGGCAAGGGAAGGGTCCTGAGGGACTAGGTTTCTTTCCTTAGGTCATAAGAGGAGCCCAAGGCCTAGTACGTTGTTTTACATCATAAGCAAGCTGAGGTAGTGTTAAATGATCTCAAAATATAGTATTAACTTTTTGGTTGCAAGGTTAGGTACAGTCACGTGTCCAGAGCACATCCATATTGACAGTATTCCCACAGCCAGGGACAAGAGTGCACATCTCAGACACTGAGGTCCTCTTCAGTGGCTTGGGCCACAGACAGGCTACCGTTTCCTCCCCCATGTCACTGGGTCTTGTTCAGACTGTTTCCCTGAAGGGAAGCTTGGTTTTCTGATTAATTCTGTGGCTCGAGAGCTGCTTGTCGCTTCCATAAGGAGGAAACAGTCATCCCTGGAGAATATGGGAAGCAGTATAATGAAGTCCCAGTGTCTCGCAATTCAGTCACATGATTAAATTGTTTTCACTAGCTGGTCTTCTCTGGGCTGTGAATTTTCAGATTTAATTTCTGTGTAGTGCAGATCTTGGTGCAGAGAGGCGGAGGGCAGGGAAGGATAGAAGGGAGTGATGCTGCTGAGCGGGTACCTGAGGGGCAGCGCACAGAGCTGGTCAGTTCTCCAATCAGGGTTCTCTTGTGCCATCCCTCTGAGAATGGAGCAGACAGCAGAGCATGAACAAGTGGGGAACCTGCCACACCAGAGTAACCATTCCAGTGCAAAAGAGGAACTCTGGCAGAAAAGAGAGAGTGATACAGGTCTTTGCACCGTGAGGGTCTCCAGACTGGCCCAAAGCAGACCCTCGAGCAGTGAGTCTTCAGAAAACATGTCACCAAGAGCAGCAGGAGTGGCAGGTTACCCCATCAGGAGGAGCAGGAGTGGCAGGTTACCCCATCAGAACAGCAGGACCAGGGTGCAAGCTGACCCACCCAGGGGACGTGCTGGATTCACGGATACTGAAAACTACAGGAACAGCCAAGTCAGGGTGATCTGGGGCCACTGGGGAAGGTGGTCAGACCACATAGGCTCTAGAACGTGCCAGCTGACCTATTGACACCTTGAGCTGGGCCAAAAGAAATTGACCCAGTGCACCCAGGACAAGCACTTCACTTCCCCTCAGCTGATTAAAATAAAATGTAAATTTTCTCTTTTGTAAAAGAAACTTACATTTACAATGAAAATTGTAATATGTAATGGCATATGAGCCTGAGAGAGAGAGAGAGAGAGAGAGAGAGAGAGAGAGAGAGAGAGCGAGCTAGCTCTCCCAGGAGAGTTTTGTCACCTGGGATCGTTACCACCTGACAAGCCTCCTGCTTCCTTTCCTTCAGCTGTCTTCCCCCAATCCTGGACTCCTAACCCTTTCTGTAGCTAAGGGTGACATATCTCTCTGTCATCTGGCTGTCTTGTTGAGTCATATTTGGGGGGGATTCTTATACATATGCACACAATTAAAATAGTGTTCCCCATTGGTCTGCTTTGTGCCACTTTAATTTCCTGACAGGCTAAAGAAGCAGTGACACAGGATTAAAACGGGGTGCCCTGC
This sequence comes from Rhizomys pruinosus, assembly GCA_009823505.1. Classification (NCBI taxonomy): domain Eukaryota; kingdom Metazoa; phylum Chordata; class Mammalia; order Rodentia; family Spalacidae; genus Rhizomys; species Rhizomys pruinosus. Next base: position 463,710 of record VZQC01005442.1, on the reverse strand, counting down.
AGAGTTCTTAGTCTCATCCATAAAGGAATTTAGGAACAGACTCAAATGGAAGCTTTAGGACAGTTTTATTAGAATATAAGGACAAGTCCTCAGGGCAGGTGAGCTGTAAATTTTGGCAGATGTTCTGAGGAGAATGGAGGAGAGCAGGAAAATCCCACTAAGCCATGTAGGTTTAGAGCCAGCATGGAGGTCAGACATGTGGTGGACAGGAAGCCACATGGCAGGGAGTGGAAAGGAGCTTTAGAGAAAAAGTAAAGAAACCCAGAATGTTGGGGCAGCCCACTGCATTAGGGAATACGTACTTAGAAAAGAGATTGAGGGCTGGAGAGATGGCCTAGCGGTTAAGAGCGCCGCCCGCTCTTACAGAGGACCCGGGTTTGATCCCCAGCACCCACATGGCGGCCGAAAACCGTCTGAAACTCCAATTCCAGGAGAACTCCAGTTCCAGGGGAATCCGAGACCCTCTTCTGACCTCCACGGCATTGCACGACACGGGTGCACAAACCTGCATGCAGACAGTACATTCATACACATACAGAAATAAAAATTAAATAAAAAAATTAAAAAAAAAAAGAAAAGAGATTGAAAGAAGAAAAGGAAAGGTTACAGTCTCTGAAATTCAGAAAAACAGAAGGTTACACTGTCATTGGTGGATGTTTCCTGCTGGTCCGGGAGAGGTTCGATTGATTTAGCTGGAGGGAAGGGACTGGAAGAGAAGAAATGAGACTAGATGCCAGAGCGAAGCTGGGCTCCTTGGGCATGGAGGAGAGTGTCGAGGCCCTGGCAGTCCAACTCTGATCAGATACTTGAATACTGAGTAAACACATAAAAATCCTGAGAGAGATTTAATCTGAGGATATTTATTGACTTGTGTTGTAATGAGCCCATTGTTCTGTGTGGTCAGCACACCCCACCAGTCTGCCTGTCCCCCTTAATGCCGTCCTCCTCCTGTGATGTCCCCTTTCTACTCTGTGGCAGCTGGCATTGCGTGTCACCCTGGTAACCATATTTGTCCTGCTTATGGGAACTTGTAAAGACTGATGGCCAGTCTTCCTACGCAAGCATCTGTGAACCAGGAAAGCTGCCCAGGACTCTACTTACTAGAGCACAAACCTATTGAGTGTGTGCCGCTGATGAGAGGGCCACAGGACGGTGTGTACGCTCCTCCCAGGAACGTGTCCCCAGTGGCCGCCGGTGCAAGCTCTTTGTGATGGGCGCAAGTCACTGTTTGGGATCAGTTGAGTGGGCTTGTCCACAGCCATGCTCTGAATGATACTTATGCTGCCAGAGTTTTAGGTACAAGCCTGGACCCCAGTAGCCCTAGCAAACTAGGCTCGGCCATCTGTGCCCAATAGGCCAACAAGAGCTTATATGATAAATAGAAAAAAACCAAAACAAAACAGTCAAGATCTCCAATCTGGTTCAATGCACATTTAATATGTAAAAGTTTCAACCTATAACCAATAATCTGATTTATAAAATATTTATATAATTTGGTACTCTTTATTCAGTTTTGCATAAATTGTATCAACAATTATATTAAATCCTTATGTAATTATCACAATAAATCCCAGAATCCATAAAAAAAAGGGATAGCCAATAGTGCAAAACAGAGAAGGGGGCTTTATTCCACGTAGTCACAGTAGTACGGGAATATTGGAGTCTTCGAGAGCTATGGAGCCTTTCTCTGCTCTCTTGTGCTTGACTTGGTAGGGTACTGTCTGTCCTGGAAACTCAGTAGCCCCCAAAGCTTCCTGAAGCCAGAGGCTTTCAGAATCTTGTATCGAGAATTTGAAATTCACAGAGAAGTATTTCAATATGGAGAGCTGCAGGCAGAGAGGGAGAAGGCACAACTCCTGTACAGTAGGGGGGGTGCCCTGGGGACGGGTTCCATTGAGCCTCATGGCTCTGGAGTTAATAAGGCTTCAGTGGATGGAGGAAGGGAGTAGATGAGCTGAGAGTCTAGCTCCTGTTCTAGGTGTCCAGGTCCGGGAGGTTTCCAGGAACGGAGTATTCCTGTAGGGAAAAGAGATGAGGCAAAATCTCAACCCTCTTCCCAGCAGGCCCAGTCTCTGGCTACAGTGGAGACATCTTTGGTTCAGACATTTCTGGCATCTCTGGCTTCTGGTAAGGGCTTGTGGGCTGGCAGGACAAGGACATTTGTAATTCTTAGCCAAAAAAGAAGCCGGTCACTTTCCTTTTGGGGTCTTTTTACCTTAAAGGGTCTAAGCAATTTCTCCCTCCTGTTCTAATCTTTGGGAAGAACAGTAAAGGTTCAGGATGCCTTCCTGTTATGCCAAGTGTGGCTGAGGTGTGGCCCACCCACCATTCATCCATCACGCTCTCAGCTCCAGTTCTACTGTAAGGTGGTCTGACAAGACCCCTGGGGAAATTCCAGATCCTTGGAATCCGCTGTCCTGATAGGCTAATAGCTTAGGGAGGGGATGCAAGTCTCTCTCTCTCTCTCTCTCTCTCTCTCTCTCTCTCTCTCTCTCTCTCTCTGTCTTTACCAGCCTTCTGTGCCCTTGTGGGCAGGCAGCAGACGTACCCCAATTCCAGCAGAGTTGAAGGCTCTCAGCTCTCCTAGGGCTGGGAATCACGGTTCTCAGGGGATGAGTTTGGTGATGGGTACAGTGGCTCTTAGAGGTTGGAACCACCTGGGAAAGGGGATGTTGGGCTGGGGCTCCAGTTATCAACAGGCCCTGCCTGTTCCCCAAGGGAATGCATAAATGGGGACCATTTCCTTTATGTGGTTCTTTCAGGTATGTTTCTTTAGAATAGCTTTGTTTCTGTGATGAGGCTTGCTCTCTGTCCCACCAACTGCTGAGGCTGAGAGCCAGCACAGCGATTGGAAGCCCATTGTAACAAAATAACTCCAAGGAGTCCAGAGAGGTCTGAGATCTGGTAACCAGCACTGTGGCCTTCGGACCAGGCTTGGCATCTGAGCTTTGTTCTGTGATGACTCACCAAGATTCTGGACTGAAGGCTCAGAGCAACCAAGCCTTTCATGTTACATTTGGCCTAGACTGAGGGCCCAGGGGTGGTTTGGAAGAATGGAGAGAAAAAGGTTTTTAAAATCAGGTAGGAACTCAGACTTGTTACACATTCTAAAGAACAACGATTTCTGCATATCTCTGGGAAAGTTTCACATCCAGCAGGCAAGCTACCAGCTACTGAGAGTGGCACGCCTGCTGATTTCCTTGGATGTCTCTATTTGAAGCTGAAATGCCCTTTCTTAGGCTTGGCTCCCTGTAGAATTCCTGACAGGGCCTCCATGTAGCCTGCAAAGCTGGAACAAAAACTCAAACTGAGGAATTACCATGTTCACCCAAGAAGTGGTTTTCTGGCCAAAGGAGCCCCTTAGGAATCTTCCTAGGCTTGACATCTCTGTGCATCCTCAGTCTAAACCCTGTAATGAGTCTATTACTCACACATAATGGTCTAACAAAGGGAATGAGTCAGGGACCAGCTGGCCTGCTGGTGGCGTCATACTACAACTTTAAATTGGAGTCAGAGGCATTTAACCCGGGTGTCACGTTTTAATTTTGTCAAGTATAAACTCAATATAGAAAAAGATTGTGGAGAATTCACCTGAGAAAAGTGCAGAGATTTTTTTACTTTCAATTTAGAAAAAAATACTTAAACATGAATGATTTTTTTCATACCAAATGACAAAAATAGCATATTATGAGGAAACCAGGGAAAGTTCTATGTAATAAAACTGAAAATAGCCAAGATGTGTTCAAGTGTCCTCGTTATGCAGCTGTGCCATGCAACCTGCCAGAAGACACCACCTTTGCTAGGGGTCTCACACGCGCTCTTGCCCCTTTACTGAAGAGGAGGGGAGCAGTTTTTTTAATGTGTCATTAAATCTTCTGTACTGATCAGAAGCAGGAAGTGGTTTAGGACTACACCAGTATAGTGACCCAGAGAGAGATTTCTGTAAAGCAGGGCTCCAAACAAAGGAAGACCAGTCTTTCTTGGCTCATGTACAGTTCAGTTTCTTTATCTCCCATGTTGGTAACACACATATCCTAATTGGGTGCTCCTTGCTTCCACGCAGAACGCTGTATTTCACTCAAGCACAGACCACACTGTATCCCGTTTCTTTGTTCTGAGGGACAAGGATGCTTAAACCCTCTTTGGGGTTAAAGAGCATCATCTTGGTTTAGGAGTTGTGGATGAGAAAAAAATTACAATGGATAATCTGCAATTGACAGGCTAAGAAATAACACATGCATGCACACAGTAATATAAGATGTAGGATTTTTAGGCTAATTTACATTTTTATTATTGACCATCAGAAGACAGTCTATTTGAAATCTACCATTGTTTGATTTCTAGTCTTAAATTCAAAACTTAAATTGGAATTTCCCAGGGACTCTTATAGAGTTGATGTGGACATTGAAGGACCCAGGTGATGTCCTCCTAGCCCTGGGATTAGAGGACCCACATCAGGAAATAGAGAGGTTTAAATTTGAATGTCTTAATTGTTTCCTTTTCTTTTCTTTTTGGATTTTGGACTAGAGATATTTTTTAGATCAAGGCGTTACTCTTTTTTAATTTATTTTTATTTTTTATTTTTTGTTACTCTTATGATTTTATAATAACACAGTAAGTTATACTCAGAGCACATTTAGCAAAAGTAAAAACAAAGAAAACCCATAACATCCTTTAGGTAAAAAAGCATCATTAGACTCTTCTTAGAATTAATTTTAAAGACTGTTCTAGTTAGCCTTCAACTGCTATGACAAAAACACTCTGATCAATACCAACTTGGGGAGGAAAGGGTTTATTCATCTTATGTCTCCCAGGTCATAGTTCATCACTCAGGGAGCCCAAGGTAGGAACTCAGGGCAGGAACCTGGAGGCAGGAGCTGAAGCACAGGCCATGGAGGAATGCTACTTACTGGCTTGCTACCCTGGCCCATGCTCACCCTGCTTTCTTATACGGTACACAACAACCTGCCCAGGGGTGGCACCACCTGCAGCAGGCTGGGCCCTCCTGCATCACTCAACAATCAAGAAAATGCCCCACAGACATGGCCACAGGCCAGTCCAATGGAGCCAATTCCACAGTTAAGGTTCCCTCAACACAGGTGTGTCAAGTTGACACTAAAACTAGCCAACACAGGCTCCTTAAACAATTTATGGAGAATAGCTTTGGACATATGTATTTGTCTAAGATAATTCCATCTGGTTTTCCTAAGCTTTTACAAGATAGGACTAGAAATGCATTGAACTGAACAGTCAGAGGAGACGTTTTAGCTATATCAATACCAAATTACCCATTTTTAAAATAAGAAGACAAAACATTTTTTGTCTTAATTTCATAAGATCTTCTGGTAATGTTGTCCATTTTCCCTGGGTATAATTGTCAGCAGCCTTCTTAATTTGGGTGTAATGTGTCCAACCTCATCTAGTTGTGTGAACCTCCGTTTTGGTTAACAGCACCAGAAAGGGCCCGTCCAAAGTCAGTCCCAATTTGTTACTTTTGCAGTTAAAATAGTATTTAGTTCCTGGGCTGAAAAGTACAGGTTGGAAATTTGAGTGAGGAAAGCAAGGTGGAGAGAGTAAACCCAGCACACGATTTCTGATCCCTCTCTCTCTCTCTCTCTCTCTCTCTCTCTCTCTCTCTCTCTCTCTCTCTCTCTCTGTCTATCTATCCTATAATCTATCATCTATCAGATTTCTTTTTATTTTCCCAGGCGGGAATTCTATGGGGTATGATAGTCCCAGTTAACGTAGTCTATGTATATAGTTCATGAGGTGGAATCATGGCACAACTTACTTTAAGTTAATTTTAATTATATTACCAGCAACAGCATCTGAGAGAGGAGGGACTCTAGACACGTGTAGAAGTTGCTTATTATCAATAGTACATGTTCTAGACTTTCCATTTTGGCCAATTTTGTGAAGTCCACTTGGATATTTTGAGGTATTAGTTTAGGACACCTCCCATCCTTTGTCTAGTTATATTCCTTTAGACATTTGACTAGTGATGTGCTAATTGAAATCTTTGTGCTGTATTATGCATAGCCTGAGGGCCTTTATCACTCCCATTCTGGTCACAGGCTAATCTCTGGGGACTTCTCTGATCAAGTGGACAGGTAAGGCTTAGGGAAAACAACTCAAAACAATTTAAAATAAATCTTGGTTTCGGTATGAGTCAGTTCCCCAAAGTGGTTAAAATCCAACAAAGTTAGTAAAAGTAGTTATTTTAATTAGCTATATATTATTATATATTAACTATATTTTATTTTAACTAGCTATATATTTTTAAAGCTAATGTTTTGAGTTGCTTTGAGTATAACAGTATAATCTCAGGAATCCAATCATTAAATATATATATATATATATATATAATTTTTTGTCTCATAAATCCTTAAACCTTGTATTAATTGACGACCTTTTGTTGACATGAACTTAAGTTTTTTATAGATTTGTCCTTGTATTTTAGGAGAAACTTTATTATACAAAATTTATACCCCAAACTTTACATATTTAAGAAGAGCTTTTATATCTATTTAACTGTTCTTTTACACTTAATTTTATTATTTGTACACATACTTTCATTACCATGGTTTTACTTGTAAATCTCAAGCAATTTTTATTTTTGCTTTTGGGCTTTGGTATATTTCCCCCCCATGGTCTTAAAAACCTGAAAGATAGAAGAAAAATTTAGATTTTACTTTTTTTTATCTTTTTTTTTAAAAATATATTTGTACAAGATTATCAAATTCCGACCCATGTCCCCCACCCTAATCCCCCACCCCACCAGAAACTTTCATGCATTCTGCCCAACATTGGTTTCATCTCTTTCTCAGTTTTTCTCAATATTTCTCCATGTGGAAGTTGACTGTTTTGAGAAGAAGTTCACTGTTTCAGTCAGAGCTTCTTGATGCAGTCCTTATGTTGTTGGGGTTCAAATATGCATCACTCCAAACTGCTTGGACAAAAGCTCAGGGGGCCATACCCACAGAAATACTTAGAACTAGGGTAATTGGCACTAGCCATCCACTAGATGAGGGATACCATTCGTCGTTTGTTTTTTGGGACTGTGTTACCTTCACTCAGAATGGTGTCCTCTAGGTCCAGCCATTTTCCTGCAAAGCCTCATGATGTTGTCTTTCTTTACTGCTGCATAGAACTCCATTGTGTAGACCTGCCACATTTCTCTATCATCGTTCAGTTGAGGGGGAATTTGGGTTGGTTCTAGCTCCTTGCTAATGTGAAGAAAGTAGCAATAAACATGGATGCACAAGTAAACAAACATGGATGCACAAATATATCTGTAGTAGGATGACTCTTGTGGGTACATGCCTAGGAGTGGTATGTCTGGGTCGGGTTGGGCAAGTTCATTCCAAGTCTTCCAAGGGTTCTCCACCACTGCTTTCTATAGTGGCTGCACGAGTTTACATTTTCCCACCAGCAGTGGCATGAGTGTTCCCCTTTCCCCACACCCTTTCCAGCACTATTGGTTATCATTTGTTTTCTTGATCCTAGCCAGTCTTATTGGAGTAAGTATTGACAGCTTACGCTGCGGCATGGTGGCGCATTGCTTTAATCCTAGCACCAGGAGGCAGCGGAAGGTGGATCTTTGTGAGGTTTTAGGCCAGCCTGGTCTCAGAGCAAGTTCCTGGACAGCTGGTGATACAGGGAGACCCTGTCTCAAAAAGACCAAAAAAAAAAAAAAAAAAAAAAAAGATGATCTATCTTAGAGTGGTTTTGATTGCATTTCCTTTAATGATTAATGATGTTAACAAACTTTCTGAAGATGTTTCTCAGCCCATCTCTAATTTCCCATTGTGAAGTCTTTATGTTTCAGTTCTTTGCTCCTCCATCTTTGTTGAGGGGTCTTTGTTTTCTTCTTCCTTGTTTTTTGAGTATAGTTTAGTAGTTATATATTCTGGAAATCAATGCCTTTTCGGATGTTTCTGTGGTGAAGGTTTCTCCCACTCTGTGGGATTTCTTCACTTCCTTGATGGTTTCTTTGCCTCTGTACAAGAAGCTTTTGAGTTTAATGAGGTCCCATTGTCAATTGTCGACCTTAATTCTTGCACAGCTGTTGTCTGATTTAGGAAGTCTTTTCCTTACGCCTATGTCTTGTAGTCTGCTGCCACCTTTTTCTTCTATTGCCTTCAGAGTTTGGGGTTTCATGTGAGGTCTTTGATCCATCTGAAGTTGACTTTTGTACAGGGCAAGAGGTATGGATTTAACTTTATTCTTCTACAAGTGGTGATCCAGGTTTTGCCAAACCACTTGCTGACGATGCTGTTTTTCTCCATTGTGTCTTCTTTGCCCCCTTTTCAAATATGAGAGGCTGACATTGTATGTGCTCAAGTTTGGGATCTTCGTTTTTTCTATTTGTAACAGGTCTGTTTTGTGCCAAGTAACCAAGCTGTTTTTATGACATTTATATCGCCCGTTAGTATAGTTTGAAGTCTGGTATAGAGATCCCCCCCTTGTGTAGCTCTTTTCACCCAGGTTGTTTGGCTATTTGTGGGTCTTTTGTTTTTACAAATGAAATTAAGGACTCTTTTTTTTCCAAGCCTGTAGCTAACTCTGTGGCTATTTTAATTAGAATTGTGTTTAAATCTATAGAAGAGTTTTGGTAGAAATGGGAACATTTTTTTACTATATTTAATTTTCCCCATCCATGAGCATGGGAGTTTGTTCCACTTCTCATCTCTTCCTCAATTTCCCTTTTTTTTCAGGGGTTTAAAATTTTGTTGTAGAGATCTTGGTGTTCTTTTGGTTAGGTTTGTTCCTAGGTATTTTCATTGTTTCTTGAGGCTATTGTGAGTGGGAAGGTCCTCCTTTTAGTCCTTCAGTTGCTTGTTGGTTCGTCAAGAAAGGCCATGGATATTTTTAGGTTAATTTTGTATCCTGCCACTTCTGCTGAAGCTTTAATCCTTTTTAGGAGTTTTTCTGGTGGAGTTTTTAGGCATCCCTTAATGTAAACAATCATATCCCCAGCAAATAGGGATAGCTTCTATGACTTCCTCTTTCCAATTAGTACTCCTTTAATTTCCCCCTTTCTTGCCTTATTGCCCTAGCACGTATTTCAAGCACTATATTTCGAAGAGGAGGGTGGACCGGGCAGCCTTGCGAAGTTCCTACCTTTAAATGGGAATTGGTTTTTTCTGTTCGTTTTTTCCCATTTCGGATGATATGGCTGTGGGTTTCCTGTATACATATGGCTTTGATTACGTTGAGGACTGATCCTCCAATCCCACATTTACTTCTAGGACTTAAGTATGAAGGCTCTGGATTTTGTTCAAAGGATTTTTTTTCAGCATCAATTGAGATGATGGCTGTGGGTTTTTGTTCTTTGATTTCCGTTTCTTGTGTTTTTGATGCTGTTTATTGATTTTTTGTAATGTTGAACCATCCCTGCATCTCTGGTATGGAATCCAACTTGGTCCTGATGGGATGATCTTCTTGAGTGTTCTGTATGCGATTTGCCAAGTAATCCTGTTTAGAATTTTGGGCATCTGTGTTCATTAGGGCGAATGGGTCCATATTTCTCCTTTTGGTTTGGATTTTTGCCGGGTTTTGGTATAGAGTGATTCCTTCAATAGAAGCGACTTTGGGATGAATCCGCTTGTGTTTCCGTCTAAACAATTTGAGTTTGAGTAATAAACAGTTGTTTGTAAGTCTTTCTTTTTGAAATGTTTATAGAATTCTGCTGTTATAAAAAACCATCTGGGCCTGGCTTTTTTTTTTAGTTTTCCTCCTTTCTTTTTTTAGTTTTTGGAGGTTTATTACAACTTCAATTTCTTCCTATATTATGGGTCTGTTAAGCTGTTGCTCTCTTGGTTGGAGCTTTGGTTATTCCCAAGGATTTCAGATATTCATCCATTTCTTCTAGGTTTCAAAATTAGTTAGAGTTAGAGTATAGGTTTTTGAACGATTCCCCAATGATTTTCTGGATCTTTTCCTGTTGTTGTGATATTTCCCTTTTCATCATGGATTGTGTTTATTTTGAGTTGTTCCTTCTTCTTTTGGTTAACTGGGCTTAGGAAGTCTGGTTTTTTCTAGCGTCTGTTTATCTTGTTTATTCTTTCAAAGAACCAACTTTTGGATTCATTGATCTTTTTGTATTGTTTTCTTGTTTCTATTTCAATTGATTTCTGTTTGATTTTTGTTATTTCTTCCGGGCTGTTTTGTTTAGTGGTTTCATTTGTTGTTGTTCTTCACAGTGCTTTTAGCTGCCGTGTTAGGTCGTCACTCTGTGCTCTTTCTGTTTTTCTAATGTAGGCACTAGGGGTATAAACTTCCCTCTTAGGGACCTGCCTTTACGGTATCCCATAGGTTTTGTTGTGTTGTACTTACATTGTCATTCAGTTTCCAGGAATGCTTTTATTTCTTCTTATTTCTTCCTTGACCCATTCATTATCAAGGAATTTGTGTTTTGTTTAGTTTCCATGTGTTTCTGTAGGTAGTAGGGCTTATCCCTGGGTTGGATATTATTGTATTGAGCTTTATTGTACTGTGGTTCTGATAGAATGCATGAAATTTATTTCAATCTTTGTATTTGTGGAGGTTTTTCTTCGTGTTCCCAGTATGTGGTCGATTTTGGAGAATGTTCCATGGGCTGTGAGTAGAAAGTATATTCTACTTTCTATAGGGCGGAATGGAATATTCAGTAGATGTCTGTGCGGTCCATTTTGGTTTGTTGTATCATATCGTTCAGTTCAGATGTCTCTCTGTTATTCTTTGTCTGGTTGGACCTGTCCCAAGGGCTCAGTGGGTATTGCAGTCCCCTACTATGAGTTCTGGGGTTAGTGTGTGACTTGTGGTCCTGGAGAATTGTCTTTATAAAGTTTGGGCACCAGAGTTGGTTTGCATTATATATTTTATAATTATGAAAGCTTCTTTGGTGAATTTGTTCCTTTGATAAAAACATAATGGCCCGGGGCTGGAGATGATGGCCTAGCAGTTAATAGAAGAGCGCCAAACCTGCTCCTTCAGAGGACCTGGGTTTGGGTTCGATCCCCAGCCCTCACCAGCGGGTGCAGGGACACCGTTGAATCTCCAAATTTCCAGGAGACTACAGTTCTGGGGGAATCCGACACCCTCTTTCTGAGCTCCGCGGCATTGCACGACACGGGTGCACAAACTTGCTATGCAGGCAGGACATTTCATACATAAATTAAATAAAATTAATTAAAACAAAATTAAAAAAATTTTTTTTTTTTTTCCTTTTTTATTTCTTCTGATTTCTTTACTTTGAATTCTATTTTATCCGATATTAAAATATCAACACCTGCTTTCTTTTTGTACCATTGCTTGGAATATTTTTTTTCCATACTTTCACTTTAAGTAGGCCTGTCCATGAAAATTGAGATGTTTTTCTTGTAGATAGCATATCGATGAGGATTCGTGTTTCCTAATCCAAATCTCCAGTCTATGTCTTTTGATTGGGGAATATTTTATCCATGGAATATTTAAGGTTATGACCTGATATGGTTTGTGTTGCTTCCTTTTGCCCGTTATTTCCCCCCCATTTGGTTACTTGGTTTAGGTTTCTACTTCTGCCAGTTATGCTTTTATTGATTTTCTCTTTCTAGGTGCACCCTGGGGATGGTTGCTCTTTCTTCTGTCCTTTGACATTAACTTCAAGTAATGCTCTGAAGGGTTGGTTTTCCAGATCATGTTTATTGCTTTCAACTGTTTTTTGTCATGGCAGGTTTTTTTCTTCTCTCCTTTAACTATAATGAGAACGTTTTTTTGCTGGTATAGTAACCTGGGTTGGGCATCATATTGTCCTTTAACACTAGGATGCTTTGCTCCAGCTTCTGCTTCATAGTTTGTGTTGAGAAGTCAGTTTGTAATTTGAATAGGTTTCCTCCCTTAATAGGTCATTCGTTGTTTTTCTCTTCTGGATTTTTTAAGGATTTTGTTTTTTTTTTGGGTTGTTTGTTCTAGCATTTTGACTATGATGTGGCATGGAGAGTTTCTTTTCTGATCTTGTCTGTTTGGAGTTCTATGTGCTTCTTGTATTTGTATTGGTTTGTCTTTTTTTAGTTTGGGGAAATTTTCATCTATTATTCTGTTGAAGATCTGATCAATACCATTCTCTTGGGATTCTTCTCCTTCCTCTATTCCTATGATGAGGAGGTTTGATCTTTTCATAGTGTCCTACAGTTCCTGGTTGTTCCACTTTTGTGTATTTTTAAACTTTTCATAGTCTTTACTTGAGCTTTTTAGTTATTCTGTGTTATCTTCCAGGTCTGATATTCTTTGTTCTTCTCCCTCCATTCTACGTTTGAAGCTTTTTCCATTCCTTTCCTCTTGATTGGATGAGTGTTTGATTTCCTTTTTCATTTTGTCTTCTGATTTCTTTAGTATTTCCACTTTATTTTGGAGCTTCTCAATCTCTTCCTGTAGCTCTTTGCTTTGCTGGTTGGTTTCCTTATCTTTTTCAACATGGGACAGTGTTTCCACTTTCTTCCGGAGTTTGTCATTCTCTCTCTCTAGGTCCTTCTTGAGTTCTTCATTCTCTTTTCTTAATTCTTTGATTTGCTCTTTATAATCTTGTACTTCTTTAAGTATGTTCACAATTGTACTTCTAATATCTGTTTCCTGGGCCATCCCCAGGGGGATCCCACTGTAGGAATCTTCCACAGGGTTGGTAGAGCTTGGCGTGGAATTATCCTGCACCTTTCCCATGTTGTCTCTTCTTCATGTCCCTGGCATATGGGCTTCTCCTTGCCTGTATTCCAATGTGAATCCCAAATGCCTCTTCACTGTGTTGAAACCTTGCTTTGCTTGCCTCCTTCAGATGCCTTCACTATTTGTTTGATTGATTTGTTTTTTTTCCTTTACTCCTTGCTTATGGAGTGTTAACTTCTCTAAGCTCTAGGCTTTCTATTGGAAGCCCAACTCACTCTTCCCTTTCTGTTCTGAAGGTCTCCAAAGAATCCACTTGGACACTCCCTCCTTTGGTAATCCTAGTTGGTGGTGGTGGGGGGTGGTTTTTAGCCAGCGCCCTGGTACCTGTGCTTCAGGTGGTCTTGGGAGATCCCTGATCTCAAGATTCACACAAATCCGCCTTTTATACCATCTGGGATGATAACTCCGCCCCCACAGCCACACCACCCAATCGGGCCAAAGATCAACAAAGACAACCAAATCCAATCAAAGAATCCACCTGGCTGAAGCACCCAGCTCTTACCTGTGCTTCAGGTGGTCTTGGGAGATTCCCCGATAGAGGATATTTTTGTTCTGTTTTAGCTAGAAATGAGAAGCAAAGCAGCCTCCTGTTCCATCCTGAAATCCATCAGGGGTTCCTGGTGGGACCTACTCAAAAGAACTTTTATTTTTAAAGATATTAAATATTTTCCCTGTCATGTAGTTAAGTCCTTCCTCTTTATCTTGTAGTGTGTACAGTCTAGAGAATGATCTACCCTAGTCACGTCTTTGGCTTTGAATCAGTGTAAGAACCAGAGTGAAGTAGAAGAAACAGATAAACATTCTTTTTTTTATATTCTTTAATCTGTATACAACATCCTTCAGAAATTGACTAAGGAATCCTGTTAAAAGTGGATTGGTGCTATGGTTGAGAGACTTAAAAGCAGAAAGTCCTCCCTGTCTTCTCCATGGATCAAGTTTTTTTGAGACAGGGTTTTGCTATATAATCCCAGTTGGCTTGCAACTTGCTATGTGGATCATCCCAGGCTGGCTCCAGTTTTACAGGGACCCACTTGCTTTTCCCTCCTGAGTATTGGGATTAAAGATGTATCATCTCACTGCTCCCAGCTTCAGGGATGAATGTTTTATTAGTTATCTTTACAGTTAACATTTTTATATTATGAAAGAAGTAATAGTAATGTTTATACAAAGGGTACTGGCTTCTCTGTGAAGTTGAAGATAAGGAATTGTTACTCTGTTACTCTTTGGATTAGAGAAGAGGAAAAGAACTCAGTGGTTTACTTTGGACAGGAGGCTTTCTGTTATGTCCAGTGATGGCAGGCTGGACCAAATGTGCCAGTCTTCCCTATAACCTGGATAGAGCTGTCTAAATGAGTCTTTTCTGCTTCGTTGTATGTTGGGAACAGGGACTGTGAGATAAAACAAAGCATTTTTCTTTAGAGTGTTATTAGAGACAGAACATTTGATTTTGAACCCTCACCTGTTTTCTTTAAATTTTATAAGGTCATAGGTGCATGGCAGTTTGCACTCATGATCAAGCAGAATCAAGATGACAGAAGTATATTTCTTTACCAGAGACCCCCTGGGCTAGATGTTGGGTAACCAACTGCTTGAAAGCTTAGACCTATAACCAGTGTCTGCAAATGGAGGTAGACAGCCTGAAACCCCAGTAACTATCCTTTTTAAAATAAAAGATAAGGGCTCCCCTATTTTTTATTTACAGAATAACTAATTGGAAGATAGTACTATAATTGAGGATTTACTTGGGTGACCATTTCTCATTGTCCCCAAGCATATTGAGGTGAGAGTTCTTGGCCATAAAAAGAAAAGATCAAGCTCTTTTGTTTGAAGTTTTGGGTGACTAGTTTTGCTGAGTGCTTGAGGAAGTTGTGTCAACTACAGAGGAGTTTTGGAACCAGTTTGTCTTATTTGCCTCAAGATGGAGGAGGAAAGACAGAGAAGTGTTTCTTCTGTCTACCTGCATTCTCTAGGTAAAGGGAAGGCATCTCTTGTCTGCCTGTTAGGAGAGCAGCTAGTGAGTTCTAGAAGGTCCCAGAGGTAGTCTGTCCCAGGTATTAGGAATTCCACACACACACACCTGGGTCACCCTATACCTGCTTTTATATGATAGGGAACATCTGAGTGTGGTATAGTCTGTCCTGGGAGATGCTGGGCTCAGTACTAGAATGTTCACGTTTCATTCAAGGCTTGGCTTCTATCTCCTGATTTTAAATTTTTGATATTTTTCTCCCAAAGTCCCTGACTGCAGGAGTCTGGGCCCTTAGTGCCATCTCTCAAGAAAAAGAGTTGCCATCTTATTTTTCATGTGCTGCACAGGTTGAGAAAGAAATGGAACTTTTTTCCTATATACCTGGGGGTTTAGACTGATATGGCTGTAGATATGCAGACCCAAATTAGCAAGGAAACCGGACAAGGCATTCCGTGGAGTTCTCAACCAAAGGCAAGGGAGTCGCTGTGTCTTACAGTTATAAATGCCAAGTGCTGGTATCTCCTAAGTATGAGCTGTGGTGGGAAAGGAGCCATGACGGAAGCAGCAGAGCTGAGGAGGGCAGTGGTCTGCTTCTCCCAAACCCAGTCTCAAAGGTCTGAGGTTCTGTGAGGGGACTTGTGTGGGGGGAGAAGGGTGACTCCTGTGCCCACAGAGAAAGCAAGTACTTAAACCTAACACTTTTTTTTTTTTTTACAAGGTAGCTTTCAGCTATGAAAGTCAGGGGGAATATTTTTATTTTCACAGCAGTGAGTCAGGCCAGTACAGAAGCTTTACTTTTTTCAGTCATGGAACTGTTTAAGTTGCATAAAGATCTTTTGCACATGTTTAACTGTTTGCTATCGGCCTGGCTCAATTTGATTTACGTAACGGAGAAGATCATTGATGTGGAAGAGAAGGTTCGGCATTCCATTGCTGACGGTGAAGGTTATGACCTTTCCAGTGCTCTTTGACCTTGGCTCTAGCAGATGGTTCCTAGTGCAAGGTTTTGGCTAGAATTATCTGGAAGAAAAAAAATCTCTTGTTCTCCTTAAAAATCCCCAGAGGAAAATTCAGAGAGAGAGAACTCCTTATCAAAGAAAAGGAGAAACAAAGTCACCAGCCACCTTAATTTTCTTTCTTTTTTAAATTTTATTTATTTATGTGTATGAATGTACTGTCTGCATGTAGGTTTGTACACCCATGTGGTGCAATGCCACGGAGGTCAGAAGAGGATCTCGGATTCTCCTGGAGCTGGAGTTCTCCTGGAATTGGAGTTACAGACGGTTCTCAGCCACCATGTGGGTGCTGAGGATCGAACCCAGGTCCTCTGCAAGAGCAGTGGGCGTTCTTAACTGCTTGGCCATCTCTCCAGCCCCCCCTTTTTTTCCCCTTAATGTTCATGCATAAATTTTTCTCTAGTCAGTAAACCCCTTGCTGCACATAGCCTCTGACCTGCCACTGGGCCACCCCCACAGGAACACAGGTGGCCTTTCAACCATGGGCTACGGAGACCCTGCAGCCTGTGTTGCATTAACCCCCCTTTACACAGTGTACTCAGTGCAGTCTGACTAGAGCTCAGACTATAACTAACTTTGGCTAAATGGAACAAAAGTGGGTCTTCCTGGGGAGTCATCACCTCACCTTCTGTCACTTTGGACCCAACGCCCACCTTCAGGCCCTGGCCTCACTGTCAGCTATGCCCCTGCCTTGCCTGCCAGGCACAGGTCAGCCTTGGCCTCGGGTCCTCTGGCCTCCTGGCTTGGCCTTCACGGTTGCTCCCAGCACATCCATGCTCCCTGCTTCTTTTTTGTCCTTAGCTGCCTTATGGAAAGACCTGGCACAGCCATTTTTTAAACAAACTGTCATCCGTCCCTTTCTTTGGCCAGTACCTCTAACACTTTGGCCCATCTATTCAAGATCTTGAAGTCACCGTGTAACTGTGATTTAGTGTCTTTTCCATGAGGTTTCTCAGTCCCAGGATTTCGAAGGCTGATCAGATGATGCTTCCGTCTGTTGGGTAGACTGCAAATCTAGATTTTTTACCCGTTGGTTGCTTCCTTGAACTGGTTCCAGGGCCCACCAGGCCCATTGTCCCCCACAAAGTCAGTGCTTCCCACATGCTGGGAGGGCAGGTTTGGCATGAATCAAGTAGTCCTTTGGTGCTCAGTGAGTTAGTTACCACTCTTGGTGCTCCACGGACACTGACAGTCCAGTGACAGAGGAGGCACAGTTCAATGTGTCCATCACAGCACAAGTCCCCAGTGAAATGGAGTAGGAAATCTGCAGAAAACATGATCCTGAAGCTCAGCAGGAAGCAGTTTATTATTGTTCTGGTATAGCGATGCAATGGAGGGGGGAAAGACAGAGGGAGGATTCGTCGTTTTGTTTCTTTTTTTTTTTTTTTTTTGGTCTTTTTGAAACAGGGTCTCCCTTTAGTCCCAGCTGGCCTGGAGCTTGCTATGTAGACCAGGCTGGTTTGAACTCACAGAGATCCACTTGCCTCTGCCTCCGAGTGCTGGGATTAAAGGCTTTGCCACCATGCCCGGCTGGATTCATCCTTTTGTATGTCATGTACAGCTCCCATATATGGTAACACACATGCCCTAATTGGGTGCATTGTGCTGCAAAGTCATGACAGACAGAACTGAGTGTATGAATTCAGCCACAGCTCACACTGTATTATTCCTTTTCCTTTGTTCTAGGGTCTTCTGACACGATCTAAGTTTGCATATGGACCTTCTGTGTTAATCCTGTGTAGGAATAACAATTTTCCTGTACATCAGGCCAACTTTTGGAGTGATGCCCCCAGTATTATATAATTTGTGTGAATTACACACAGTGTGCATGTGTGTGTGTATGTGTGTGTGTGTGTCCTTGTCCCTATTTTAAGAAGTCCTTATAAGTGTGAAATGTACAGGGCAGGCCAAAGCTTTAGGGAAGAATTAATATAATTTGGGGTCTGGGTGCCATTTGGAGAGAGAATTCCTTCCTTTCTGAGCTCCTCTTTCCATCTTTGCTCTTAAGGTCTTCAATTGACTGGACAAGGTCTCCCACACAATGGCATTTAACCCGAAGTCTACTGATTTGAATGCTAATTGCAGTTTTAAAATGCCTTTTCCCAAAAACTCTAGACTGATGTTTGGCCCATATAACTGGTACTGTAGCCTAGCCAAGTTGAGATATGAAGCCAGCCATCCTGGATCTGTGGTAGGAGAGGGAAGTCTAAGTTGGAACATCAATGCGAGGGTTGAGAGCATACAGAAAACACTTGCACTTGTGTCTTGGTGCTGAGTGCACTAAGGGAGGCTGATTTAGTGGCAGGGCACTTCCTAAGGAGCCTGTTGCTTTAGTCCCGATTGCATTAAGATACACCAGAAGGTGCTATTTTCTGATCTTTTATCCAGGGTTAACTTGTCTGTTCCTTGCGTCACTTCCTTAAATGACTTACTTCCTGGGCTGCTCCATTCTGGTTGGCCCATCTATGCATGTCCCTCTGCATTGACCTTTCTGTAAAGCAGGCACTTGGAACTGAGGGTGAACCTTCAGGTACGGTCTGCTGTGCACAGGGCACACCCGGTTCCTGTGTCCTGTGAAGTAGCAGACACTAGCCACCTTGGAGGAGGGTGGTCCACAGCAGCCTGGCCAGTTGACTCTTGGAGCTCATGCTTGATTGGCATCTGCTTGTTCACACTCTTCTGTTCTCTCCTTTTGCCCTGAGCCTGTGAACACAGAGCTTTGTGGCCATGTATAAAGACTTTGGTTGTTCCTCTAAGAAAAATGGGTTTAGTAGAGGAGCAAAAAGTCTTGGGATCTGAAAGCTCATTCTGGCCTTTTCAATAAAAGTGGCATTTGGGAGTGCGAGAAGAGTCTCCGAAGTCGAGGTGGAGAGTAGGCAGCCTGCATTTCCGAAGCAGAGTTATTGGTTTTCTGATGGGCTGGGTGTGAGGGTTAGGGAGTAAGGTTTCCGGCCTGGGTGCTTGGGAGGCTGTAGCTTCCCTCAAGTCACATAGGGAAAGCTTCGAGGGGAGCAACTTGGGGAGAGGAGCTTCTTTTGCAGCGTACCCCTGTGCGGTGGCTCGTAGACCATCAAGAAGCGACATGTGACAGCAGCAGGGATGATTCTGGACAGGAAACTGAGCTGGGGGCATGGACTTGGAGCTCCGCATAGAGATAGCATCCAAAACGTGGAGACTGGAGGGTGGGCTGAGACACTGAAGGCTTGTGTACCAGGAACTGGGGAACTCTGCTCTGAGAGGCCAGAATCTGCAAGGTACGGGGGGGGGGGGTAAGGGGGAGGAAAAAGCCAGAGGACGTGGTGTGCTGGTGACGAAGGGAAAATCAATGCTTGTGAAAAGACTACAAATTTCCTAGCAATATGTAAATACATAGCACATAGTATAAAGATATATAAATACTATTTAATATTGTTAAAATTTTCTATTTTTGTATCAGTTATATACCTATATTAGCCATTTCTTTTCTTACCCCCCCCACATACTATGTTAAACATTTCTATCTAGATTAATAAGGAGGCTTGGAGGAATGGTCTCAGGAATCAGAAGGGTTAAATGCTGGCCTGAGTGCTAGTCTGAGTATTGGTCTAAGTATTGGCCTGGGTGTTTGAGTGCTAGCCCAAGTGCCCGTCTGAGTTGCTGGTCCATCTAAGTGCTGTTGATAGATCTTACTTTAAATATTTAGCCATTTTTTTTACACGCCTGTGAGGCTGCATTCAAGTCATGTAGAATACCATCCACAGTCTTGTGCTTGCAGTTTACTCAGTGGCTGAGGTGCGCAGCTTAGGTATGAGCTTGTGGGAACTTCTCTCTGTAGATAAATAGTATCATTAAACTTTTATGTGTTTGAAAGATTATTATATTCATAAAGGTATGCCCTACTTCAAGAGATCTTGTAGAATAATTACAGAAATGACTGTTAATATAATTTGATGTCCCTGCTGCGCAAAGCAAATTTGTCTTCCCTCTCCAAGCTGATATTTTTGTTTAAGTGCTGAAAAAGACCAAATTGCCTTTGAAGTTCTAATGGGCCCTAAGTAGGCTAGATGTCTCCGTTCACACTGTTAAAGAAGCAGATGGTCTAGTGGTTAAGAGCACCGACTACTCTTGCAGAGGACCCGGGTTCGATCCCCAGAACCCACATGGCGGCCGAGCCATCTGAAACTCCAATTCCAGGAGAACTCCAGTTCCAGGGGAGTCCGACACCCTCTTCTGACCTCCGAGGCATTGCACAGCATGGGTGCACAGACTTTCATGCAGACAATACATTCATACACATACGGAAATAAATAAAATAAAAAAAAAAAAGCAGTAGACAATGACTTGAAGTCAAGGTTCAGGGCCATTGGCTTTTAACTTTAAACATTGGGACTTTCAAAATGGAGTTGGTTCCTGGTACAACATGAATGACACCAATTGGCTGGAAAGGAATTGATCTGGTTTGCACGACACCACCACATCACCAGTCAGCCCTGCGGCCACAGGTCTAATCTGGCTTATGGAGACCTTGGAGCTAGCCAGGTACATTGCCGGCCTCCTGAGGCGGGGAAAGGCTGCTGTTCTGGGCAGGCTGCTAGGATCACAGAGGCATGGTAAATGCTCAACAAATGTTTGTTTAAGAGAGGGGGAAATGAAGGTCCTTGTTCTCAGGAATGGATTTCTGCTCAAAAAAGCAAAGTTTATGGTACAATATGTTTATTTTTATTTTTTAAATTTTATTTATTTTTGTATGTGTATGAATGTACTGTCTGCATGTAGGTCTGTGCACCCGTGTCATGCAATGCCACGGAGGTCAGAAGAGGGTCTCGGATTCCCCTGGAACTGGAGTTCTCCTGGAATTGGAGTTACAGACAGTTCTTAGCCGCAATGTGGGTGCTGGGGATCGAACCGGGGTCCTCTGCAAGAGCAGTCAATACTCTTAACCGCTAGGCTGTCTCTCCAGCCCCGGTACAATATGTTTATGGTACTCTTTTCTCAGTGTCTCTATTGAATGTAGTACAACTTTGTTTTCCTTGAAACAAATGCAATTGAAATATTGAAAACTATGATATATACAGGTTGAGCATTTCTTATTTGAAATACTTGGGACCACAGGGTTTCAGATCTGGTGAGATGGCTTGGTGGGTAAAGGTGCTTGCTGCCAAATCTGGGGACATGACTTCCATCCCTGTAGCCCACCTGCTGGAAGCAGAGACCCAAGTTGTCCTCTGACCTCCATGGCAGGCACACCCCTCCCCAAATAAGTAAATAAACAATACCTCTTAAAAAAGATTTGACAGGGTGTTCTAGTTTGTCTTCCATTGCTGTGACAAAACACTCTGACTGACACCAACTTGGGGAGGAAAGGGTTTATTCAGCTCACATCTCCTGGGTCACAGTTCATCACTTAGGGAGCCCAAGGCAGGAACCTGGAGGCAGGAGCTGAAGCACAGGCTATGGAGGAATGCTGTTCACTAGCTTGCTCCCCTGGCTCATGCCCAGCCTGCCTTCTTATACGGTACACAACAACCTGTCCAGGGTGGCACCACTCATTGTGGGCTGGGCCCTCCCACACTGCTCGACAATCAAGACAATACTCCACAGATATGGCCACGGGCCAATCCAATGGAGCCAATTCCCCAATTGAGGCTCCCTCAACCTAAGTGTGTCAAGTTGATACTAAAGCTATCCAGCACAATTGACCCCTTGTCAATTTGACACACAAAACACATCACCATTAAACTACTACCTTTCCGGTTCTTGTCCCCAAAGTATGACGTTAACATTAATCACAACCTAAGACAGTACAACTTTAAAAGCCCCACAGTCCTTAAAATGTCCAAACACTTAAAAGTTCACAGTATATTAAAAGTCTCTTAACTGTGGTCTGCTATAAAATCCAAAACAAGTACTGTCTTATTTCAAAGGGAAGAATCAGGTACACTCAAACAAAACCTAAGTCCAGCAAGTAGCACAAGGCTGGACACCTGGGATTCACTCACGATCTTCTGGGCTCCAAAGGGTTTCGGCAGCTCCCCTTCTCTGACTCTGTTGTCCATGGCACACACAGCTCATCTCGAAGGCCCAGGCCGACTCCATTCTATACCTGCCGCTGCTCTTGGTGGTCATCCCAAGGTCCTGGCATCTCCAAAAAGCTGGGGTCGCCACTGAGACTGAGGTTGCCTGTGACCTCTCCTGATGCAAAACCTCAGCTTCTCTTCCTGACCCCTGGAATCCTGGGGTCTTCACTGCAACCAAGGCTGCACTCTGACCAGTGGCCTTTCCTGGCCTCTCATAGTGCCAGGCGTCTGCTGCTCTGTGACCCCTTCATGCTTTCAACACCGGAACCATATAGGAGACTCTTACACATTACCAAGTCCTGCTTCTGGCTTGAGATGGAGGCTTGGGCCCCTTCTGGATCACAGCTTCTGTGTGCTTACCCTGAAGAAACTTTTCCAAGAAGATTTCACCACAGTGATGCTGGTCTCTTGTTACTTACAGCTGATTTTTCAGCCCCAGCTAACCAGCATCAATTGTTCCAGTACAACAAAGATTTCACTTCAGGTTCTGGTCTCTTTTTACTTACAGCTGATTCTTCAGCCCCAGCTGACCAGAACCCACAGATTACACAGTCCTGATGATCTCTGCTTCCCTTTGAAACTAGAAACTTCACAAGCCAGGCCTCCATCTTCTACAACTCTCTCAGCAAAACTGTTCCAAGTTCCAGAGCAACAATCTTTAGGCATTCAATGATTTTTCTAGCCCAAAGTTCCAAACACCTCCACAATCCTTCCTTCCCCAAAGCACCAAGGTCAGGTCTGTCACAGCAATATCCTGCTCTTGGTACCAATTTCTTTTCTAGTTTATCTTCCATTGCTGTGACAAAACACTCTGACTGACACCAACTTGGGGAGGAAAGGGTTTATTCAGCTTACATCTCCTGGGTCACAGTTCATCACTCAGGGAGCCCAAGGCAGGAACTCAGGGCAGGAACCTGGAGGCAGGAGCTGAAGCACAGGCTATAGAAGAATGCTGTTCACTGGCTTGCTCCCCTGGCTCATGCCCAGCCTGCCTTCTTATACAGTACACAACAACCTGCCCAGGGTGGCACCACTCATTGTGGGCTGGGCCCTCCCACACTGCTCAACAATCAAGACAATACTCCACAGATGTGGCCACAGGCCAATCCAATGGAGCCAGTTCCCCAATTGAGGTTCCATAGATGAGGGATACCATTTGTCGTTTGTTTTTTTCTGGAACTAGATGTTCAGATTTGGGATGCTCAAATGGCAATTCTTTTTTCTTGAATTCATATCTATGAATTGTTTCTTCTTTGAAGCCTTCATTTTGGATGATAGCATTCAGTGGGAGGGGATTTAAGGTTTGGTACATAGGTGTTAACCACTCAGAGCTCCACTGACTGAACCAAGAACTCCAAGGACCCCTCTCTGTTCTGGGCTATACGGAATCTGGATCCATGCCTGAGGCTCACTGACAGGCTTGTTGCAGGCCTGGCCCACCGACTGGCTCTGGCATTCACTGTGGGATTTTGACTCCAAGCACTGACAGCAAGCTGCGTGGGCAGTGTGGTAGGAGCGTGTCTGTGCAGGCTGTCTCCCAGTCTCTGAGTTTTGCTTCCTGTGTCTTTTGTGCTCGGCAGTCTCGGGCGTAAGCCCTGTCCAGTCCAGGAGTGACTGTCTGTCACACGGCCTCAGAGCCCTGCACCTGGCACCACTGTGACCTCCCTCTGCAGCAGTCCCCACTCACGGCTGCTCCTCATTCCAGTACCCACTTTCTCTGGATTGCTTTGGGATTAGTTCCCCATGGGCAAATTGCTGCTGCCCCTTTTCCCCTCTCCAGGAAGGAATTTGATAGAAAGATCTGGAAGGAAAACCAGTTGTAGCCACTTAGGCAGTCTCAGCCATCTAACTAAAAGATGCCCAAAGAGAGACATAAAAACTGTGCTGCTAGTTAGCTGGGAGAGGCTGCAGAGACTCGGGGTCCTGCTCGTATGAGAACCTGGCCCCTTCTCATATCTTGGGCAGTCAAGTTCAGAAAACACAGGGAACTGGCTGTCTTATCAAGGCTCCTATGTATGGTCCTGAAAATAAAATGAAGAAAGGAAGGGATGTAGACAGTGACAGCACTAATGCTGAATTCATTTTATTTTATTTTATTTTATTTTATTATTTTTGTCTTTTTTGAGACAGGGTCTTCCTCTAGTCCCAGCTGTCCTGGAACTCACTCTATGTAGACCAAGCTGGCCTCCCAAGTGCTAGGATTAAAGGTGTGCATCACCATGCCCGGCTTAATGCTGAATTCATTTTAAAACCCACTAAGTACTATTTTCAGATAAAATGACTTTTTTTTTTGAGACAGGGTCTTGGGTAGCCCAGTTTGCCCTCAGACTCTATGTAGCTGAGGATGGCCTTGAACTTACTACTTCCTGCGTGTACCTCCTGAGTGATGGGATTATAGGCACACCATCATGCTCACTTTATGGTATTCTTATGTGTATCCATATGTGTATTCATAGGGGAACTGACCAGGTGTTTAGGAGTGCACATGCACAATCGCGCGCGTGCGTGTGTGAGAGAGAGAGAGAGAGAGAGAGAGAGAGAACCATAGGTGGGGAATCATTTCTCTCCTTCTGCCATGTCATCCTAGGCCTTGAACTTAGGTCATCCAGCTCGAAGGCAAGCGCCTTTGCCATCTGTGCCGTCTGTGCCATCTTGCTGGCCCTTGTTTTATTTATTTAGAGACAGGTTCTTGCTGTGTGGTTCAGGCTGGCCTTGGACTCAGCTGGGCTAAATCTCATAATCTGCCTGCCTTTTCTCCCTGGGTGCTAAGATTACAGGCCTCTGCCTCCATATCTAGCTTAGAATGACACGAAGGACAGCTTGTCCATGCAAAGAACTGATTTTGTATGTTTGCTGTTGAGACTTGGAATGAGCCATGCTGCTGGGAGCTGCTTCCTCTCACTGGAAATGTTTTTTTTTTTTTTAATTATTTTTATTTTATTTTTTAATGTTTATGAGTGCATTGCGGTATTGCCTACATGCGTGTAAGTGCACCCGTGCTGTGAAATGCCTGGGGAAGTCGAAAGAAGGTGTTGGATCCCCTGGTACTGGAGTTGTTAGCTACTATGTGGCTGCTGGGACTTGAACCCTGGTCCTCTGTGGGAGTAGTTAGTGCTCTCTCCAGCCCTGGAAATGTTTTTTAAACCATGATTTGAGGTGAGAATACTCACTGGATGTAGCTTGGTCATTTCCTCCTTGATGCATTTTCAGTTAGTAAGGAGATGTGTCATTTTAAAAAAACAAAACAATTTTGACTTCATCCTGGTATTTTCATCTCAAATGTAGGATGGCTGAATCCTTACCTGCATAGATTTCTGTAGTCTTTTCTTTTATCCTAAAAAAACCCCCCCAAAACTCCTGTGGATTTCTAGCAATATTACTATAAGTGCTTATTAATATCATATGCAAAAATTTTATTCATAAAGAAACCATGCCAAGATTGTTACTAATACCATGATTACCAAAAGCAGTAGAATATGTGATTTTAAAGAGATCCTCAGATGGATTTCAAATCCCTTGAAGTAATGCCTGTTAAAATTTAATTTTGGATGCTTCAAACTGGATTCTTAGATCTCCTTGTTTAAATGTGGTCTTTGTTTAGGTGCTTAAAAACTTTAACTTATGGGCTGGAGAGATAGCCTAGTGGTTAAGAGCACCGGCTGCTCTTGCAGAGGACCTGGGTTCAATCCCCAGCACCCACATGGTGGCTAAGAACCATCTATAACTCCACTTCCAGGAGAACTCCATGTGGGGGTCATAGAGAGGTGGTAGGCAAAGACCACCCTCTCCAGTTTCCTCGCCGCTGAAGATCTTCACTCTGTTGGCCCGCGACGGAGTGGGGCTGGGGAGAGTAAGTGCGCTGCCGAACCGAAAGTAACCACGACAGGGAGTCGAGTCAGGGTGTTACAGCTCAAGCTCACTTTATTGCAGGTTTACAGAGGCTTATAAGCCATGCCGGCTTCCCTACTGGGGTATGTGTCTCTTCCTAATTGGTCCTTTTAGGAGGCTTAATTTACAAGTCCCTAATTGATCCAATCCCTTCCCTTCCTAGCATAGTCCCTAATTATCATGTTAGTAAAGGTAGGAAGTAAGGAGGGGAAGGGCAGGACATGAAGATAAGCTTGGAATGTCCTGTGGGCTGGAACATCCTGAGGCTTATCTTACTCGGAGGAAAAGAAGTGAAACTAGCCTTCCTTGCTTGATGGGCGGGGGTGAGTTCGCGAAACTCTAGTGCAGGCTTTCTTTTGTCCTTCAGGCCTATCTTCTTGGCTATTCCATGCCGTCAACTCCAGTTCCAGGGGAATCCGAGACCCTCTTCTGACCTCCACAGCATTGCACCACACGGGTGCACAAACCTACATGCAGACAGTACATTCATACACATACAAAAATAAAATTAAAAAAAACAAAAAGCCCTTTAACTTAGGTTCTCAGTTACATGAAACTTTTTCATGTCTCAAAAGTAAAAAACATGTATTCATAACCTTGTATAAGAATTACATATAAATTTGTGTATCTCCTCATCTTAATAAGCAAAATTCATGTATATATTTCATCACTCTCTATTCCTTAGTCCAGTGGTGACATTCCCTGTTCTTGGTAGAATATTCTAGAAAACTCCTCTTGGCACTGTGTGGAGATGATCCCAGTCCCTGATTTTTTTACAGCTGTGGAGTACCTCAGTCTGGGGACTTGGCCATCCCAGTCTGTGTTGATTTCCGTTATATGCTAGTCAGCTTGCCATCACTATAGCAAATACCCGAGAGGGTCAACCTGTAAAGAGAAAGAGGCTACCCTGGGGTTCACTCTGTGAGTGGTTGGTCAGTTGCTTTGGGTCCAAGGCAGCAGATCCTGCCAGGAGTGTGTGGTGGTGCATGGCCACTCTCCCCAAGGCTGGGAAGTGAAGAGAGAAAGGGGCTGGGTCCCCATACCCACATCAAGGACACACACCATGGACAAACACGCCCCTGCAAGGCTTTGCCCCTTGCCTTGGGTTGCTACATAGTCCAGGAGTGCCCCCCTGGAGCGCTGCCCTCTCAACCCCAGCCTTTGCCATCTTCATCCTGAGCACCTGGAAAAGGCCAAGGGGAAGATCCAGCAGGGTCCGAGCGCTCCTGTACCTGAGGCTTTAAACTCCCCTGCTTGTCCACACTGTGTCATTAGTGGTTTTTTCTGGGGCTGGGATGTAGCTCAGTGATAGAGTGCTTTCCTAGGACACACAGGGCCTAGGTTCCATCCCTAGGTCCCCAGAAAAGGAAATAAAATGCTTTCCTGGATTTTTCTCCTTAGCCTGTATGACCCTTGGTAGCCCTCTGGCATGGCACACAGGAAAGCCACTGCCTGCATGTCTTTCTCCTGAGAAGGACCACACTGACCTTGGCCATTAGACCATTTGGTTAATATGCAGCCCAGCTCTGGATGAGCATGTGGTTGTCTGTGATTCTACACTGTTGAGGTGGAAGGACCACATCTCCAGCTTTCTACATCCTGGTGGCACTGTCTCTTAGGGTTAGTTTCCCCCAGGCGAGGTCCTGAAGAGGAAAGGAGGGAGCATGTGTAATGGGCTTGCCAAGGCTGTCTTTCCTCCCTTGGGGGGGCTGCACCATCTAGCAGTGTTCCAGCAATCTGAGAAAGCACCTGTCCTCACAGACCCGTGAGGGTCTGAGAGGTGAGGAGTATCATCACTTACCTTTAATTTGCATTTTCCTTAGTATGAGCAAAATTGAGTATCTTCTCATGTTTGAGGCCATTGTTATTTTATTTTATTTTATTTTTTTTTTTAAATTTTTTTTATTAATTTTTATTTATTTCTGTATGTGTATGAATGTACTGTCTGCATGCAAGTTTTGTGCACCCGTGTCGTGCATGCCTGCCGAGTCAGAAGTAGGTGTCGGATTCCCCTGGAGCTGGAGTTCTCCTGGAATGGAGTTTCAGACGGTTCTCGGGCCGCCATGTGGGTGCTGGGGATCGAACCCGGGTCCTCTGGCAAGATGCGGTCGGCGCTCTTAACCGCTAGGCCTATCTCTCCAAAAATAGGAGTGTTACCTTTTTTTCTTCTAGTTATACAATGATTTTTCTGTTTATTATTTTGCTATTGATTAAAAAAATCATTCGGGTGGGCATGGTGGGACACGCCTTTAATCCCAACACCTGGAGGCAGAGGCAGGCGGATCTCTGTTAGTTCAAGGCCAGCCTGGTCTACAGAGTCAGCTCCAGTGTAGCTGGGACTAAAGGGAAACTCTGTCTCAAAAAGACAAAAAAAAAAAAAATTCAGGAGATTTAAAAGAAAACAAACTTTCTTTTCCTTTACGGTGCTGGGCGTTAAACCCAAGGCCTTGCTCGTGCTTCATCCCAGCCCCACTTCAATTACATTTTTTTCAATTATTTTATTTGTACGAGTGTATTGCTCCATGCATGTAAGCACATGCTATGCATGCGGTGTCCATGGTGTGCTCCTCCCCTGCAGCTGCAGTTACAGATGGTCATTAACTGCCATACGGGTTCTGGGAACCACACCGTAGTCCTCTGGAACGACAGCCAGTGCTCTTAACTGCTGAGCCATCTTTCCAACCCCCATCTCTAATTTTTTTTGGGTGGGGGGGCTCTCCCCCTCATCAATACCTACAAAATGCAGCATCAGACTCCAAAGACGGGTAAGGGCTTTTTGGGTCGGCCGGCCAAACCTAAGGCCAGGGGGATAGCCAAACTGCTATCTACCCAAAGATGGGTAAGAGCTGAGACCAGTAAAAGCACCAACCTACGACAGGAGCTATGCTAAATAACAGCAAAAAAAAAGGGGAACACTTGACGGGCATGTGGCATTAGCTGAGAATATAGGCCTGAAGGACAAAAGGAAGTCTGTGCTAGAGTTTTGCGAACTCACCCCCGCCCATCAAGCAAGGAAGGTTAGTTTCACTTCTCTTCCTCCAGGTAAGATAAGCAACAGGACATTCCAAGCTTATCTTCATCCTGCCCTTCCCCTCCTTACTTCCTCCTCCTAAGATAAACAGGATGCTCGTTTACTACAGGATGCTCATTAACCACAGGATGTTCCAGCCCACAGGACATTCCAAGCTTATCTTACGTTCTTTACTAACATGATAATTAGGGACTATGCTGGGAAGGGATCGGATCAATTAGGGACTTGTAAATCAAGCCTCCTAAAAAGGACCAATTAGAAAGAGACACATACCCCAGTAAGGAAGCCAGCATGGCTTATAAACACTGTGAACCTGCAATAAAGTGAGCTAGAGCTGTAACACCCTGACTCGACTCCCTGTCGTGGTTACTTTTGGTTTGGCAGCGCACTTACTCTCCCTAGCCCCACTCCGTCGCGGGCAGACAGAGTGAAGATCTTCGGCGGTGAGGAAACTGGAGAGGTGGTGGTTTGGCCTACCATCTCTCTACATAGAACCCCCGCAGTTTCCTTAAAAACTGCCATACGGGTTCTGGGAACCACACCGTAGTCCTTTGGAACGACAGCCAGTGCTCTTAACTGCTGAGCCATCTTTCCAACCCCCATCTCTAATTTTTTTTTGGTGGGGGGGCTCTTTTTGAGACAGGGTTTCCCTGTACCTATCCCGCTGTGCTGGACAAGTTGGAAACTGAATGTAACCAGGCCTGGGCATTGAGCTCACAGAGATCCACCTTCCTCTGCCTCCCACATGCTGGGATTACAGGAATGCACCACCATGCCTGGCTCCACCTCTAATTTTTAATGTGAAAGATTTTGTTAATTTTTTTCTCTAAAGACTTCTGATTTTGAGTGAATTTTGCTTATTCCAACCCACAAGGAAGTTCACACCTCTTTTAAAAGTGTTTCTAGTACTCCTTTGATTTCCTATTAAATCTTTTAACCACATTAATCTATGCATTATGGAATATCAAAATCAGATGTAGCATTGTTTCACGTTTGTGAAACTGCCCTGGTGGGTGCCTGCCTGGTTGCTCTGAGCCGCTGACGGAGTGGTGTTTCACATTTGGCCATGTGATCTGTGCCTGCCCTGTCCATTTGAGCTGCAGCTTTTCACCAAATTCCCACTGCCGTTCAGTGCGTACGTGGCTTTCCCATTCCTTTCCCTATGAACTTCCTGCTGTGCTCTAGCACTGCAGCACTGTGGTTACCAACCATACTGTGCTCTATACCTGATAGGTCTGTTTTGTTATGTGGTTGTTTTTTGTTTTGTTTTGTTTTTGTCTTTTTGAGACAGGGTCTCCCTATAGTCCCAGCTGGCCTGGAATATTTTTACTATGGAGACCGGCTGGCATTTGAACTAACAGAGAGCCGCCCTCCCCTCCCTACTGCCTCTCCCCCCAGGACCACCACATGCCCAGCAGGCCTATTTTCTCTCTGCTTTTTGTTTTCAGTCTTTCTGGCTGTTTTTGCTTGATTCTTCTATCAAATGAACACTGTAATAAACTTTTTATTAAAAAGCCCTGGCGATCACTGAGATCACGTTACATTTATAAACTGGAGGAAATGGGAGATTTCTTAGCAGCTTCATTTACGTCTTGATTTCCTCAGGCCTTTATTTCTGTCTTCCTGGGAGTCTTGAAATTTTGTCACATAGGTTTGGGCATGCTTTTGTTGTATTTTATGTAGGTATTTTAGGATTTCTGTCATAATAGAGTCTTCTGAGTGGGTTAAAGTTCAATATGAATGTTAATTTGTGTGTTGATATTTAACCTATTGTTACTAATTTATTAAGTAGGCTTTCTCTGATTTGTTTGGGTTTTCCACATTGTACAATCACATAATATACAAATAGTACTAGTTTTACCTCTTTCCCACTTTTTCTTTCTAGCAACGCCCTGTTAGCTTTAGCTGCTACCTTCGATAGAGAACAGAGGAGACAGTAGAGACTTTAGTAGAAAAACCCGTCTTTGAGTAGAGTACTGATGTAACATTTGAAGTAGTGAGCTACGTGGATGGATCCATCAGTAATTTAAAGAGTGCTATTTTAACATCAATGGATGTTGTGCTTTGTCAAGTGCCTCTTCTGAATCTATGAGAATAAAAGGGGGGGGGGGGGAGAGGTAAGAAAGAGCGGGGACAGGGGGAAAAAGGAGTGAGAGCGAGAGATCGTAGCGCCGAGAGAGATTAGCGATCCAGAGCGAAATCCTTAGCGACATCTCGTACCTCTCGGATAAAGACGACTCCTCCCTCCTCTCTCCCTCTCTCTCCCTCTCTCTCCCTCTCTCCCTCTCTCTCCCTCTCTCTTGTGTGTAGGTGCCTACAGTGCCCAGAAGAAGGCATTGGACATTCTAGAGTTGGCGTTTCAGGTAGTTGTGAGCTGCCTGATATTGATGGCTGGGTGGGAATCAAAGTCTATCCCTCTGAAAGAGCAGCAAGTGCTCTTAACCAGCGAGCCATCTCTCCATTATTATGGTTAATAATGTTAATAGATTTCGTAGTACAAATCATCCTTGCATTTCTAGAAAAGTGTCATTTAAAACTATTTACCTATTTATGCCAGGCATGGTGACACACGCCTTTAATCCCAGCACTTGGGAGGCAGAAGCAGGTGGATCTCCATGAGTTCCAGGCCAGCTAGGGCTTCAGGGAGACCCTCTCTCAAAAAGACCCCCCAAAACATCCCACAAAAACCAAAAAAAACCTCAGAAAAACCCTACCCATTTATTTAGAAAAGCCTGGCAGCTTCATCTGTGAACACTCAGTGGCTCTCAATGAAGTCAGGATTATATCTTGCATACAAAGAAACCTCCAAAATGTCATCTTTGAGGCATCTTGAAACAGGGCATCAGGTTTGTTCCACTGCTGTCACACTTGCTGAGAACTGCTCTTTTCTAGTGGCTAAAGGGGCTTCCTATGTCCTTGGGGATCATCCTGGGAGTTTGCCTGGGTTTAGCTGCCAACTTTACTTTTGTCTGTAACCATGGATAGTCGGTTACCCGAGCCTCTGTTTCATCCTTTGCAGATTTTGTGTGTGTGTGTGTGTGTGTGTGTGTGTGTGCGCACGCATGCATGCATGTATGTAGCTCAGAGAGGCTGGCATGAAGTAAGCACTGTGTATTGACCTGATTAACCCCGCTCCCCTTTCCGTGCTGTGCCCTGTCTGCACCTGTCACTCTCTCGGGAAGCCTGGTCCTTCTTTCATGATCCAGTGAGGAGGAGAATCAGCATTCATTTAAAGATTGCACGGATTCCACCACCCCTTGTGACTGTGAAGGTTTTTATATTCAGAAATGATGACAGTCTCTTCAACCCATCTCTGAAGCTGGAATATTAGTTTTTAGTGAGAATGATATCCTGGGTGGAAACCTTTATGTGTTGGGTGGTGACATGAATTACAGTATCACTGGCAAGTATTTTTGAAAGCTTCACAATGTATTTTGCAGTGGAGCCCTCTCAAGCTGTGAGAATGGGAAATTTCTTGGACATTAGCCAAATAGGACAAATGTTGCCTCTCAGAGATTGCTATAGTTTTGTAAATGTAATGGTGATTCTGAATGTATGATTTCAGGTACTCTGTATTACGTGCTTAAAGACAAGGGTCTGAGAAGCAAGAGCACTTCTTTTTTTTCACATAAATTTATTTTTATTTTTTTAACAAATCTAGACCCGTGTCCACCTCCATTCCCCCACCCCGCCAGAGCTCATGCATTCTGCCAAACATGCTTTTCATCTCTTTCTCAGTCTTTCTCAATATTCTCCATGAAGAAGTTGACTGTTTTGAGCAGAAGTTCACTGTTTCAGTCAGTTCTTGGATGCAGTCCTTTCTGTTGTTGTTTCCAATATGCATCACGCCCAACTACTTTGGACAAAAGCTCAGGGGGCCCTACACAAGAAATACTTACAACTAGGTAATTGGCACTAGCATCCACAGATGAGGGATACCATTCGTCGATTGTTTTTCTGGGACTGTGTTACTTCACTCAGCATGATGTCCTCTAGCTCCAGCCATTTTCCTGCAAAGCTCATGATGTCATCTTTCTTTACTGCTGCATAGAACTCCATTGTGTAGATGTACCACATTTTCTCTATCCACTCATCAGTTGAGGGGCATTTGGGTTGGTTCCAGCTCCTTGCTATTGTGAAGAGAGCTGAAATAAACATGGCCGTGCATGTATCTCTGTGGTGGCATAAGTCTTGAGGGTACATGCCCAGGAGTGGTATGGCTGGGTCGGGTGGCAAGTTCATTCCAAGTCTTCCAAGGGTTCTCCACACTGCTTTCCATAGTGGCTGTACGAGTTTACATTCCCACCAGCAGTGGATGAGTGTTCCCCTTTCCCCACAACCTCTCCAGCACTTGGTATCATTTGTTTTCTTGATCCTAGCCAGTCTTATTGGAGTAAGATGATATCTTAAAGTGGTTTTCATTTGCATTTCCTTAATGATTAGTGATGTTGAACACTTCTTGAGGTGTTTCTCAGCCATCTCTAATTCCTCACTTGTGAAGTCTCTGTTCAGCTCTTTGCTCCATCTATTGAGTGGGTCATTTGTTTTCTTTCTTCTTTGTTTTTTGAGTAGTTTATATATTCTGGAAATCAATGCTTTGTCAGATGTTTCTGCAGTGAAGGTTTCCTCCCACTCTGTGGGATTTCTCTTCACTTCCTTGATTGTTTCTTTTGATGTACAGAAGCTTTTGAGTTTAATGAGGTCCCATTTGTCAATTGTCGACCTTAATTCTTGTGCAGCTGCTGTCTGATTTAGGAAGTCTTTTCCTACGCCTATGTCTTGTAGTCTGCTGCCAACTTTTTCTTCTATCACCTTCAGAGTTTGGGGTTTCACGTTGAGGTCTTTAATCCATCTGGAGTTGACTTTTGTACAGGGTGAGAGGTAGGGGTTTAATTTCATTCTTCTACAAGTGGTGATCCAGTTTTGCCAACACCACTTGCTGAAGATGCTGTCTTTTCTCCATTGTGGTTTCTTGGCCCCCTTGTCAAATATGAGATGGCTGAAATTGTATGTGCTCAGATTTGGATCTTCGGTTTTGTTCCATTGGTCAACAGGTCTGTTTTTGTGCCAGTACCAGGCTGTTTTTATGACTATAGCCCTGTAGTATAGTTTAAAATCTGGTATAGAGATCCCTCCTGTGTAGCTCTTTTCACTCAGGATTGATTTGGCTATTCGGGGTCTTTTGTTTCTCCAAATGAATTTAAGAACTTTTGTTTCCAAGCCTGTGAAGAAACTCTTGGGGATTTTGATTGGGATTGCATTAAATCTATACAAGAGTTTTGGTAAAATGGACATTTTTACAATGTTAATTTTCCCAATCCATGAGCATGGGAGGTTTTTCCATCTTCTGAGGTCTTCTTCAATTTCTTTCTTTAAGGGTTTAAAATTTTTGTTGTAGAGGTCTTTGGTGTCTTTGGTTAGGTTTGTTCCTAGGTATCTTATTGTTTTTGAGGCTATTGTGAGTGGGAAGGTCTCTTTGAATTCTTTCTCCAGTTGCTTGTTCTTGGTGTAAAGAAAGGCCATTGATTTTCTAAGGTTAATTTTGTATCCTGCCACTTTGCTGAAGCTGTTAATCGTTTCTAGGAGTTTTCTGGTGGAGTTTTTTGCATCTCTTAAGTAAACAATCATATCATCAGCAAATAGGGATAGTTTGACTTCCTCTTTTCCAATTAGTACTCCTTTAATATCCTTTTCTTGCCTTATTGCTCTAGCAAGTGTTTCAAGCACTATATTGAAGAGGAGTGGTGATAGGGGGCAGCCTTGCCGAGTTCCTACCTTTAAAGGGAATGTTTCCGTCATTTCCCCATTTAGGATGATATTGGCTGTGGGTTTCCTGTATATGGCTTTGATTACATTGAGGAATGATCCCTCCAATCCAATTCCTTCTAGGACTTTAAGCATGAAGGGATGCTGGATTTTGTCAAAGGCTTTTTCAGCATCAATTGAGATGATGGTGTGGTTTTTGTCTTTGATTCCGTTTATGTGTTTGATGATGTTTATTGATTTTCGTATGTTGAACCATCCCTGCATCTCTGGTATGAATCCAACTTGGTCATGATGGATGATCTTCTTGATGTGGGTCTGTATGCGATTTGCCAGTATTCTGTTTAGAATTTTGGCATCTGTGTTCATGAGGGAGATGGGTCTATAATTCTCCTTTTTAGTTGTATCTTTGCCTGGTTTTGGTAATAGAGTGATGTTGGCTTCATAGAAGGAATTTGGGAGAATTCCCTCTGATTGTATACTTCTAAACAGTTTCAGAAATAATGGTTGTAGGTCTTTTTGAAATGTTTTATAGAATTCTGCTGTGAAACCGTCTGGGCCTGGGCTTTTTTTAGTTGGGAGGCTTCTTACTACATCCTCTATTTCTTCATATGTTATGGGTCTGTTTAAGCTGCTGGTCTCCTCTTGGCCAAGCTTTGGTGATTCCCAAGATTTCAGATATTCATCCATTTCTTCTAGATTTTCAAACTTGGTAGAATATAGGTTCTTGTAATATTCCCATATAATTTTCTTGATCTTTTCCTTGTCCGTTGTGATATTTCCCTTTTCATCACAGATTGTATTGATTTGGAGTTGTTCCTTCTTTCTTTTTGTTAACTGGGCTAGAGGTCTGTCTATCTTGTTTATTCTTTCAAAGAACCAACTTTTGGCTTCATTGATTTTTTGTATTGTTTTCTTTGTTTCTATTTCATTGATTTCTGCTCTGATTTTTGTTATTTCTTCCTGTCTGTTGCGTTTAGGGTTCATCTGTTGTTGCCTCTCAAGTGCTTTTAGCTGTAGTGTTAGATCATTCACTTGTGCTCTTTCTGTTTTTCTAATGTAGGCACCCAGGGCTATAAATTTCCCTCTTAGGACTGCTTTTAAGGTATCCCATAAGTTTTGTTGTGTTGTATTGTCATTGTCATTCAGTTCCAGGAATGTTTTTATTTCTTTCTTTATCTCTTCCTTGACCCATTCATTATTCAAGAGTGTGTTGTTTAGTCTCCATGTGTTCTTGTAGGCAGGAGGGCTTGTCCTGGTGTTGATGTTGAGCTTCATTGCACTGTGGTCTGACAGGATGCATGAAATTATTTCAATCTTTTTGTATTTGTAGAGGTTTCTTCTGTGTCCCAGGATGTGGTCGATTTTGGAGAATGTTCCGTGGGGTGCTGAGTAGAAAGTGTATTCTCTGGTATTAGGATGGAATGTTCGGTAGAGGTCTATGAGGTCCATTTGGTGTATCATATCGTTCAGTTCAGATGTCTCTCTGTTTATTTTTTGTCCTGTTGACCTATCCAAAGGACTCAGTGGGGTATTGAAATCTCCCACTATGAGTGTGCTGGGGTTAGTCTGTGACTTGTGGTCCTGGAGAATTGTCTTTATAAAGTTTGGTGCACCAGAATTTGGGGCATATATATTCATAATTGTGAAATCTTCTTGGTGGATTGTTCCTTTGATGAAAATGTAATGGCCTTCTTTGTCTCTTCTGATTTCTTTTACTTTGAAGTCTATTTTATCCGATATTAAAATAGCAACACCTGCTTTCTTTTTGGTACCATTTGCTTGGAATATTTTTTTCCATCCCTTCACTTTAAGGTGGTGCCTGTCCTTGAAGGTAAGATGTGTTTCTTGCAGACAGCATATCGATGGATTCTGTTTCCTAATCCAGTCTCCCAGTCTATGTCTTTTGATTGGGGAATTTAGTCCATTAATATTTAAGGTTATGACTGATAGGTTTGTGTTGCTTCCTTTTGCCTTATTATCCATCTGCGGTTTTGATTTAGGTTTCTACTTCTGCAGTTATGCTTTTATTGATTTCTCCTTCTAGTTGCCTGGGGTTGGTTGCTCCTTTCTTCTGTTCTTTGGATTGCTTCAAGTATTCTCTGAAGGGTTGGTTTTCCGGACATGTATTCTTTCAAGTTGTTTATGTCATGGAAGATTTTCCTCTCTCCTTCCACTATGATTGACATTTTTGCTGGGTATAGTAACCTGGGCTGGCATCCATTGTCCCTCAACACTGGGAATGCTTTGCTCCAGGTTCTTCTTGCCTTCATCGTTTGCTGTGAGAAGTCCGTTGTTATTCTGATAGGTTTCCCCTTATAGGTCACTTGTTGTTTTTCTCTTGTCGCTTTAAGAATTTTCTCTTTGTTTTGGGTGTCCAGCATTTTAACTATGATGTGGCGTGGAGAATTTCTTTTCTGATCTTGTCTGTTTGGAGTTCTATGTGCTTCTTGTATTGGTATTGGTTTGTCCTTTTTTAGTTTGGGGAAGTTTTCATCTATTATTCTGTTGAAGATCTGATCAATACCTTTCTCTTGGGATTCTTCTCCTTCCTCTATTCCTATGATGCGGAGGTTTGATCTTTTCATAGTGTCCCACAGCTCCTGGTTGTTCCATTTTTGTGTATTTTTAAATTTTTCATAATCTTTCCTTGAGGTTTTTAGTTGTTCTGTGTTGTCCTCCAGGTCTGATATTCTTTGTTCTGCTTCCTCCATTCTGCTTCTGAGGCTTTTTTCATTCCTTTCCTCTTGAATGGATGAGTGTTTTATTTCCTTTTTCATTTCCTCTTCTGATTTCTTTAGTATTTCTACTTCTTTTTGGAGCTTCTCAATCTCTTCCTGTAGTTCTTTGCTTAGCTGGTTGGTTTCCTTATCTTTTTCAGCATGGGATCTTTTCAGTGTTTCCAGTTCCTTCCGGAATTTGTCATTCTCTCTCTCTAGGTCCTTCTTGAGTTCTTCATTCTCTTTTCTTAGTTCTTTGATTTGCTCTCTATAATCTTGTAGTTCTTTAAATATGTTCCCAATTGTGTTTCTGATATCTGTGTCCTGGGCCATCCCCATGGGGATCCCACTGTAGGAATCTTCCATAGGGTTGGTAGAGCTTGATGGGGGATTATCCTGATCCTTTCCTGTGTTGTCTCTTCTTCGTGTTCCTGGCATGTGAGCTTCTCCTTGCCTGTATTCCAATGTATGTCCTAAATGCCTCTTCGCTGTGTTGAAGGCTTGCTTTGCTTGCCTCCTTCAGATGCCTTCGTAATCTCAGTTGGGGGGGGCACGACCGACTTTGGGTGGGCTCTTTAGCCTCTGCCCCAGCACCTGGGCACCTGCGCTTGCCTGAGTTGCTCTTGGGAGATCTCAGCTAGACTCACAGAACCCCACCTTTAATACAGGCTGGGAGGATAACTCTGCCCCCACAGCCACAAAAGCCAATCAAGCCAAAGACAGCTGGATTAAGGGATTAAGTAGATGAAATCAATCAACAATCAGCCTTGCTGAAGCACTCAGCTGCTGTCCACCTACCTGCGCTTGCCTGAGCTGCTCTCTCAGGAGATCTCTGCAAGAGCACTTCTTATAGGTACTTAAAGGTGATTGTGACTAGAGGACCTTGGGCTACTCTCCATGGAGCAGGGGACCAAGGATGGAGCTGGGTCTAGGGCCACTTGATTCCCTGAAGCTGCAGATCTGCTTAAACACAGTGGTGAATTAGGTGAACCTGCTTTTAAAGCCTGGTAACTGTGAAGAAATGAAAGAGCAAATGTCCGATTCCACTTATAGGGTTCCAAGAATCATCAAGAGTAATGTTTGCCAAGGATGAGGTAGAGAATGGGAGTTTAATTGCAATAGTTTTATTTGGGGAAGTTGGAGTTTTGGAGATGGAGGCTGTTCTAGATGTGTTTCTGTTGCTCTGAGAAAAATACCTTGAGTAAAGGCTACTTAGTAGAAAGAGTTTATTTGGCTTAAAATTCAAGGTTCCAGGCTATCATGTGGGGCAGGTTGAGGTAATAACTCAGTGCAGCTCGTCACATTGTTTCTAGGGTGGAGAGCGGATAAATGAACACATGCCTCTGTTTGCGTGTGCTCAGCTGCATTTCACCACTCTTACTGGCTCAATACTTCCTGGGTAGGGAATGTGTTGCCCACAGTGGGCGGGGTCTTCCCACATCAATTAACTTAGTTAAGACAGTCTCCTACAGACAAGCCCCTGGACCAGCCCAGTGTAGACAGTCCCTCATTGAAACTCTTTTCCTGAGTAATTTTAGGTTGTGTCAAGTTGAAAATTAAAGTTAACCTTCACCCATGTGTGATGGTTTTGCAGAAGTTTTAATGTGTTTTTTGGAGGTAGGTGGGTTTGTTGCTGGTGGTGGAAGCCAAGGCCTTTACAGGTAAACTCTGCTCCACCACTGAGCTTCACCTCTTGCCCTGTGGCCGCGTACTTGATGACCTTAACATGTACACTCAAAAGTGAGGAAGATGGTAACTTTTTTGTGTGTGTTTTTCATCACTTTGAGTTAATTATAATTGGGAGTTTTTATGATTACAGCTATCCCAGCAGGTGAATCATTTTAGCCATACAAGACCATTGTACTCTCAGTTTGGCGTAGGCCATCAAGCATTACTATTGGGGTCCCATGGGAAGCCTGTGTCACTTGATTTGAAGGCTGAGTGGTCTGAGGCTCTCTTAGCTGTTCTGTAGCCCGTCCACCTGCCTTGTTTGGTCTCAGCTTTCCTCACATGCAGAAGTGACAAAGCAGATCCATGCCTGTCTCTCTTCTCCAGGTTGAGCATACCAGACCAAGCCCAGTCACTGCTCTCCTAGACTGCAGTGGCTCCCCACAACCCTTCTGCCCCACATCCTCTCTTGAACAACCGTTCTTTGCCTGACAACCAATGTGATCTTTTAAATCCATGAAGCATACCACTTCTTTTAAAATAGTAATTTTATTTTTTATTTTATGTCTATAAGTTTGTCTGCATGTATGTAAGTACATTACATGTGTGTGATGCCCATTTCTGTCAGAAGAGGGTGTCTGATGTCCTGGAACTGGATTATAGATAGTTGTTATTTGCCATATGAGTGCTGGGAACCTAACTCAGGTCCTCTGCAAGAGCAGCCAGTGCTCTAAACCACAGAGCCATCTCTCCAGCCCCAAGAATTCCACTTCTTTTTCTTGAAGAATGAAATTGAAACAAAAACCCTCTCCATTTTGAAAGCCCTCTACTGCTTCCTGTTGGTGTTCAGCTAAAACCCAAGCTCCTGGGGCTGGAGAGATGGCTCAATGGTTAAGAACACTGATTGCTTTTGCAGGTTAGAATCCCAGCACCCACACGGAGACTAACAACTGTCCATAACTCCAGTTCCAGGGGATCCACACCCTCTTCTGACATTCATGGGCATTGCATGACAGGGTGCACTTACATACATGCAGGCAATGTACACATGCATATAAATAAAATTAATAATGCTACTATTGCCAGGCCTGGTGCCTTCCCCTCTCCAGCCTGCGTTCTTTCCCCTTCCACTGGGCTCCAGCCATGCTTCCCTTCCCTTGGCCACCCCAGCCTGCCGTGTTCCTCCCTAGCGTGGGTCACTTCCAACCTGGGTCATTCCCCTAGATGTGTCACTGTCTAGAACATTTGTCCACTGGCCCTCATCACTGTCCCTTTCTGAACATGTGGGAAAATGTTCTCTACTCAGAGAGGCCCTGGCTGAGCAGCTGTGTCCACTCTGCTGTCCCCTTGTTTGTATTTTGTGCTCGGCGGTTTATGGGCAGACTTACTTCTTCACCCCTTCCCAGCAGAACGTGAGCTTCATGAACCTTGGGGATCTTGTTATGTCACTCACCTCTGTACGTCCAGAGCCCAGTCAGTGCCTGGCACATAAGAGACACTGACACAATATTTATTTGTTGATTTATTGAATGGATGCAAGTCACCTGAACGGCAGCCAAGAGCAGAGGTGCAGTGGGCAGTTTCCCAGG
This sequence comes from Rhizomys pruinosus, assembly GCA_009823505.1. Taxonomy (NCBI): domain Eukaryota; kingdom Metazoa; phylum Chordata; class Mammalia; order Rodentia; family Spalacidae; genus Rhizomys; species Rhizomys pruinosus. The sequence goes on along the minus strand of VZQC01005442.1, from coordinate 423,329 downwards.
AGGGAGCTTTCGTTCCTCCCCTTCCATCTCTCCTGCCTCGTTTCTGAGGCCACTTTCAACCCCAGGTCGTCTTAGTTCTACTCTAGCTGCACAGTGCTTGCCTGTTCTTTGTTCCCATCCCACCCTAACCACCTTGCCTGTCTTAAGCGCACTTGAAGCTCCCCACCTGTGCCAGCTCCAGCTTCCCGCCAGAGCTGATCGCACATGCCTAGGATGTTTTGTGGCAAACACTAAGTTTTAGGGGTCTAACCCAGGCAAAGCTGTGCGTGTAGTGGTGTGTGTACTGGTGTGGTACTGAGGGAGGCCCACTGAGACTGGGCAGCCAGGACAAGTATTCCCTGTGCTGTGGTCTGTCTCTTGATCACTGCTGGGCTCTGTGTGCTCCTGTTCCACCTGTGCCCTGAGGTTTGTTTTTGAACTCAGAGAACTGCCTCCCTCCCCCAATGACCATTCCCACCTGCTTGCCAGCTGCCCTGCTCGGGCCCTGGGGTCAGTGTGCTTTCTCTTTCTGGGCAGCATTGTAAGGCATCTCAGGTCCTTTATGTGAAGCATGCTTCTCCCACTGACACCATTAAAGTCACGTTTTAAACAGAAGGGAAGGAGGCAGCATTTACTGAGGACTTCTGTATACTAGGTAATGTGCTAAGCCAGCTTTCTATATCATGTCACTTAATTCTCTTAACTCCCCTAGGAATAAGGTCTTTCTATCCTCACCCAGAGAGCTGTAGCCCAGAGAGGTCACATGGATTTCCGGAGTCTACCTGACACTGAGCCCTGGGGAGGTTGTTGGCACTTGCAGGGGACGTGTGCTCCTAGGAACAGAGGATGCCTGCAGCAGGGCAGCTGTGTTGAGACACAGGAGTCAGGTGGTGGGAGATTGGTTTATGAGACAACAGCACTTTCAGGTTAGTAACAGTGAGAACCAGCGCCTCCAGGGGCTGCTGCATGTGGGGCTGCTGCCTGTGTGGTCAGAGGAACAGAGGCAGGAGCAGGGAAGCTGCTGGGAGAAGTGGAAGTCAGGGTCAGGTGGGGCGAGGAGGGATGGGCTTGTGAACAAGTGTTTTTCAGTTAGCAGTGAGTGCTGGTGCCTCCAGGGCCTAGTTCCTTCAGCTGTGAATGGGGCGCTAGCACCTGTCTGAGCTGTAAAGACATACATAATTGAGCGTGGAATGAGTAAATATGGTTTAAATGTGAAATGTCCCTGTATTATTTTTCTGTTGCTGTGATAAGATACCCTGTCCAAGGCAACTTATAGAAAGAAGGGTTTATTTTGGTTTATGGTTCCAGGGGATTAAGAGTCCATCATGGTGGGGGAGGCTGGCAGCAAGCTATGAGCATGGTGGCTGAAGCAGGAAGCTGAAAGCTCACATCTTTACAAGCAGATACCAGGCAGAGTGAGCAGACTGGAAGTGGGCAAGGCTTTGATCTCTCAAGACCCAGTGACACACTTCCTCTAACAAGACAGTACTTATTAAACCTCCCCAGACAGCACCACAGTGGGGGACAGGGTGCTCGAATGCGTGAGCTACAGGGGACACTTCTCATCCAAACACCATAGCCCCTCAGAGGTCCTTGTGCTTGATTGCTGGGTCTCCAGGTTGTGGAACATTTGGGAAGGTGGTCCAGCCTTTAGGAGATGGAGCCGCCCTAGAAGAAGCAAGTCACTGGGGGTCTTGAGGCTTTCTAGCCTGCCCCTTCCAGTTTTCTGCTTCCGGATTATAGTTTGATAAAAAATGACAAGCTGTCTTCTGTGGCCGCCACAATGATAGACTCTGTGCTCCTTTAACTGTAAGCAGGGATAAACTCTTTGGGAGACTTAGGTTGATTTGTCAGATATTTTGTTATAGCAAAATGTTAAGGAACGAAAATGGAAAATTGGAAGCAGAAGTGGATCATTGCTTCGATAAACCTGAGCATGTGGTTCTTCCACTTTTGTGACTGGTTTATGGGAGTAAAATGGTAAACTTCAGGACTTTAGGGCAGAAAAGCCCTTGAATGCTGTAATTAGAGTTTAGTGGGCCATTTGGATGGGTGTTGAGTCCACCGGAAGGCAGAGAGAAATGCAGAGAGTAAAGCCCAACTCTCGAAGTTTCAGAGGGCAGCAAGGACTCTTGGGATGGAGCTAGAAGCCAGTTGGTTATATTCTGATAAAGACTCTGGCTGCAGCCCACCTGTGTCCAGAGAACAGGGCTGAGGTTGACAGAAGAAAATGTCCACACAGGAGAGCATTCATGCTGTGACAGGCTACTGCTTGCTGCACTAGCCCAGGTCTGCTGTGGAAAAGGGCAAATGTTGGGCAGAAAGATATAACAAATTTCAGTTTGTTGAGAAAGTGCAAAGAAGTTAAAAAGTTTCAGCTCTGGTATGTTCTGAAAAAGAGGCTGTAATTGTTAAAGGGAGACATCCTGTTCTACACTGGGATGATAGGAAAGGTTTCTCCAGGACAAGAAGCCACTCATCAAAGGCTTCAAGTTGTGAAATACAGATTCATTTGAAAGAAGAGCTTGTGGGCTCTGAGGGCAGAGAGTGTTTGATTCTCTTGGAAAGCAACAGTCTAGGACGTGTTTCTGCAAGGTCAGTATCAGAAACTGACACAAATGCGATCTGATGTTCACCCTGACCTGGCACCAGGCCTTGGCAAGATCGTGCACATGCTACTGGCTTTACAGACATGAAAGATGCAGGATTGAAAGGACCATGGAGTCTTCCTCCATGGCTTCAGAGAGCTACCAAGGGCAGGCCATGTTTTCCAGGGTGGAGTCCCTACAAGGTGACCTCGAGAGGCCATTGTGTGAATGTGAAACTATGATAGAACTCTTAAGTTCCAGTGGAAACCCCAGGATGGTGGAGATGTCAGAACCATGGGATGTATCCTGGAGGAAGCTATACATTTGGAGCATAACTGGCTCAAGACAGAAGCTATATGCGCTACAGGCAGCAAAACTGATGGCGTGGAACTACATGATCCTTTTAGCCCAGATGAATCTACCAAAAGTGCAAGCTGCCCATCATGGTACTGTGGGGTTTGGTGTTTGCTCTGCTGGGTGTTGCTATAGTTCCTCATGGTACTTAAATTTCGTCTTCGGGATGGGAATGTTTATTCAAATATGTAGCTCGTGCTTTGATTTTACAGGGGTCACAGCTAAGAGTCTGAGCCTTAGAAATGATTTTTGTCTTTTGAATAGTGTTGGGACTATAAAAGATGAAGGGGAGTTTGGAGTTGGAATGAACACATTTGGTATCATGAGATGGAGGCCATGGGCCTATAGCAAGGTCAGGGATAGAACGTTGGGGTTTGAATGTGAAATGTCCCCCACAAACTCATCTTTGACCTCTTCTCCAGCTTGTGGCATTGTTCAGGAAGGGTGTGGGACCTTCAGGAGGTGGAGCCTCAGTGAGAAGCAGATTACAAGAGGCAGGCCTTGAAGTTTTATACTCTACCCCACTTCTTGCTTCAGTTTGATACAATGTGACCAGCTGCTGCTTGTTTTAGCAGCAGGCACTGTAAGCCCAATTGAACCCTCTCTTCCTTAAGTTGGTTTATCAGGTATTCTGCTGCGGCAGTGTGCAAGGTATCACAAACTGTATGCAGTAACTCTAGTAACAGAAGACATCACATTATTCTTTTGTGTTTCCTCCCCTGCGTGGCCCTGTCCTGAGGCTGCAGAGAGCCCTTCCCTGTTCTGTCCTGTTTTGCTTTTCCTGTGATTCCTGCTGCTTTCTGTAGCTGTTGTGACTGAAAAGCTAAATTCACTTTGGATGGTGTGGCCACAGCTGAAATCTTTCTTTTCATTTGCAGACATTTCTTCCTCCCATGTTGCTATTTGCATTGGTTACCTGTGGTGTGGACATTTGCCCGTGTTGCTGAGCAAAGTAGCCTTGGCCTTTGCATGCCAAGGGATCCTTTTTATTTTTTATTATGTTTTAATTAAAATATTTTATTTATCATTTTTATTTTATGTCTATGAGTATGTTGCCCCCATGTGTATAAGTAATCCCTGGGGAGGTCAGAAGAGGGGATTGGGTTCCCTCCACTCTTACTTGCTGAGCCATCTCTCCAGAGGTGCAGTCTTTTTTTGTTTGTTTGTTTTTTTTTGGTCTTTTTGAGACAGGGTCTCCCTGTAGCCCCAGCTGTCCTGGAACTCGCTCTGTAGACCAGGCTGGCCTTGAACTCACAAAGATCTGCCTGCCTCTGCCTCCCAAGTGCTAGGATTAAAGGCGTGTGCCACCGTTCCCTGCTAGGGTTGCAATTCTTATTTTTCTTTTCTGCTCTGATTTTTATTTATTCCTGTCAGTTGGGTTTAGGGTCCATTTATTGTCATCTCTCGAGTCCCAATTCTTATTTTTCAAGCCTGCATTAAATACAATTATAGGAAGAAATTGCAGTGTCAAATCAAATGAAACTAGTCAGCTAGCTACAGGTAGATTTCTCTTCCAGGCATGCCCAACACAACAATGACCTTGCCATCTACCAAGTTGTGCTTGAGCCCCACACTATGCTCACATCCATAGACTCGTGCTGTTCTCAGCGTTAGTCAGAGAGTCTTCTTACTGCAGTGGGCAGTGGTTAATACAGAGACTCAAATGGTTCAAAGTGCTGGGATAAGTGACAAGAGCTCAGGTGTTGATAGAACACTCACATCAACCTGCTAGACCTTTGCAAGGTGCAGGGAATGCTGCACAGGAAGGGGTAGACAGGATGCAAGAGCCAGGGGCGTGGGGGGGGTGCTGTGAAATGCTGTCTCTGATGTGACTACTGCACATGGCTGTTACATACATGAACTCCTAGCAGCTGTGGTTTATGTGGGAAATCCAGCTTGAATTGCAGGCTGGATTTCCAACTAGCACTGCATGGCCAAGAGTCTGGCTCCGCCCCAAGGAGGAAACACAGGCAGCGTGGCCTAGCTACACGATGCTGGGTGGAGCAAGGTGTGCAGTGGCGTGGGGTTGGGGGCTCATGATTGGTCCTGGGAACTGACGTCATTTGGTTTATAAAAGCAAGCTGTGGCAACCAGTAAATCGAATTCCATATTAACATCATCACGGAGTTCCCGGCTGATATTTTTCTTAATTATTGTGCGCATACAGGCTAAGGTTTTGTTCGGGTGGCCAGTGGGCTGGAAAAAGTTTCCCTTTGTGGACCACCAACCTGGGTAGCTGGTGTTGTGAGTGAAATTCCTGTCCAGGCTCTGGGCAGGTGGGAAGTCATGGCCAAGAGCGGAACACGTGTCTCGTGGGTCCAGGCTAAGAGCCTAAGTTGGAGTTACCACTTAGGTTGGGCTGCGGGAAGCAGCCAGCTGGTCTCTGCGCCGAGGGGCCAGCTCCCCACAGTGTCCACAAAGCAGGTGGTGTGTCCCCATCCCCCTTAGCAGGGCCCTGTGGTCCCTGCTCGGCATGAAAAAGGGAAGCTTCCTACAGTTTACCTATATAAGACCTCTGTAAAATCAAGCCAGTTAAAAATTCCAGCTGTGGGGTGTGTGTGTTTGGGGGCAGTCCAGGTCCCACTCTTGGCGGAAGAGCTTTTTGCAGTTATGGATGCTGGGAGAGGGAGGGTTACTTTCTGAAGGGCTGGTGGCCACTGGTAGGTGGCCCATCCTGGTGGATGACCCATGCATATATGGGCAACACTAGTTAGACTCAGTGGGTTAAAGAGTAATAATTAAGAGAACATGAATTTGGGAGGAAGGTGTGTTGGAGGGGTTATAGGGAAATTGGAGGGGAGACCGTATGAATATGAAGATACATTGTATACATGCCTGAAATGTTCAAACAATAAAATAAGGATATTAAAAAGTATTTTATTTTTAGCTGGGTGTGGTGGACCATGCCTTTAATCCCAATTTTTAAATGTTTTATTTTACATGTAGGAGTGTTTTGCCCATATGTAAGTGCACCATGTGTGGGCATTGCACACAAGAACAGAGAAGGTGTTAGATCCTATAGAACTGGAGTTATGGATAGTTGTGAGCTGCCATGGGCGTGCTGGGAACTGAACCTGGGTTCTCTGCAAGAGCAGCCAGTGCTCTTAACTGTTGAGCCATCTCTCCAGATCTAAAAGTGTTAGTTTAAAATTTTTCAAAAATGAATATCATTTAAGTAAGTTTACAGTTTTGTGTTGGGCCACATTCATGGCTATTCTTGGTCCCATGTGGACTGTGTATGCCTACTGCATGCTAGCTTTGTGGAGAATTAGGAGTAAGAGGAGTTTATATTTCTTAAATACCATTCTTCCTGAATTTTGTGATTATTTCAAGGAAATGATGTAGTGAGTGATGTTCCTTATATTTGGTCGGAGTTTCTCCTCTTTACCTACCCTGAATTCATAGCTTAAACATAGGCATTTAGGTACATAATAGAGTACTGGTAATGAAAGTACCCTGAGAGATATCCTATTACAGTGCCAGTGATTGCCAGCTGTCTGTCATGTGGGCTGAGGTGCCAGTCTGTGGGATTTCCCCAGAGATAGAAAGGCAGAGCTAGGATCCAGGACCAGTTAGCAGCAAGTCTGGTGTCTATTGCCCAGAAGCATAGAATTCACCCAGGCCTTCCTCAGGTGGACTGAGAACCCAGGAGGTCAGTCTGTGATGGACAAGACACCAGCCATCCCCTGGGGGTGAGAAGCAGAGATTCTCCACTATGGACAGAAAAGAAGAGCAAGGCACTGGCTCAAGCATGCTAATGAAAGACACATGCAGGCCTGTTCATGCAGACTATGTAGCTGGGTGTAGGGGGAGACTGCGGCTCAGGCAGCCCCCCATTGCCCAGGGCTCATCGAGGGGCTGGAGTGCAGGGCATTGCTGTTCTTCTTTACTTCTTGCTTAGGGCAGACCAGCACAGTACAGGGTTGCTTCAGGAGGAACATGCCAGGGTCGGGCTCAGAGACCAGCCCTGAGCCTCTTTCCTTTGACTGTGGGGGGTCTATGCTTTTTAAACATACTTCATTTATCATTGGGTAAATGGGCATCACAGGCAGCTTGTGTGATAAAAGGACTCTAAACATGGAGGATGCCTGGGAATCCATGTGGACATTTTTCTAGAGAGCTCTGGTTCTCAGGAGCCTTCGCTCTCAGGGCTGAGACACCAGGAGGGCTTGTGAAATGGACTTGCTGGGCTCTGTCCCCAGAATTTCTGAACAGGATGTCAGAGGTGTGGCCTGAGCAACTGTACTCCCAATGGTAGCAGCATCTCTGGCGCCCCAGGGCCACACTCTGGGTATCAGTGCTGGGGGCAATCTACTTCTTCACTGTGCTTGGGATGTAAAGCCTATCATTTCTGTGGATGCTTTATTCATGTTTGTCTTTGTCTCTTTGAAACAGGTATTTTGATGTTGGACTACATAATTTCTTAATCAGGTAAGCCAGTACTTTTTGTTTTAGATATCATTTGTTTAGATATCTGTTATGGAAGAATGCAAAGAAAATATTATTATTAAATAGTGGTGATTAAATACTTGTCAGGAAAACATTGCTGACATGGTGTGTGTTTACCACAGCCACACATGAAGGTGTTTCTATCAGAAGGGATAGCTCACCAAGGTCTGAATTCTATCTCCTAGGCTGCTGGAAAAATAGCAGAGTGAGCTTGAACAACCTCTATTAGTCAACAACCCATTTCATCAAATTTCTCCTATTAAGTTTAATCTTTTTAAACTGAATCTATTTCTTGTTTTAGAACTCATTCATAATTGAGATTCCAGACAGCAGTTTATAACCTAACTCACTGATGTTTGTTACCAGAGTTGGCTTGTGGGGCACATTCATTTCACATAGCCATTAAGTCAAACAAATTAGATGGAAATATACCAGAATATTGACGGTGCTTATAAAATGCTTCTGATTTTTAAATAAACTTTGCTATGTTTTCTAAATGTTTTGTATTGATCATCTATTTCTAATAATGGCACAAATTTGAAATGCCAGAATATATGGAGGAAGCAATAATGGTTGCCAAGGGAATCATTATAAATGAAAAAAAAAATGTAAGGAAACGAGGAACCATGTGGAACAATTTGCTTTTTGCAAATATGTGACTTGCTAGTTGAGTCCATGAGATTGCTAAGATCTGTGGTCACTGGTGGCTTTGTGTTCTCCACAGCACATGAGCCTCTCCTCCTTCATAAGACACCATGAAGGGAAATGTTTGATTCAGGTCACAGTTACGGAAGCTCTGTGCTGGCTTGCAGATGTCTGAGTCCCAGTCTACCTTATCCTCAGAGGCCTCCTCAGAGGCTACACACTGAAATCTCCTCAGCCTGCCTCAGACTCAGGAATGGGATTAGCCTGGTTTTCTTCAAGATAACAGTCTCAGATGATGACACAGCAAGGGTCGATGCACTATGGCAGGAGGGGTCAAAGCTTAGCAGGCATGGAAGAAGCAGACAGGATAATTCCAAATCTAGGCTAACGGGCAAAAGCTTGTTGGGAAGACTTACAGGACTATGTTAGTTTTGATCACCCTTCTTGCCCCCCAGTACTGGGCATGGAACCCAGGGTTTGCTAGGCAAGTGTTCCACCCTTTGGAGTTTGGACTTCATGTCTTAGCACTCTGTACTCTCCTGGGACTGTTCCCATAATGCCTTGTGGCAGACACAAGTTTGGACTTATTTTCCCTAGGACCTGCCTTAGAGCAGGGGTCATTCCCTAATCACTTATTAATGTTTAAATTCAGAAACTTATATAGTATACCTCTGACATTTGTGGTAAGAGTGAATAAATGAAATGCCAAAGAGGTGGGTAGGTCAGACTGGGAAGACTCTGCTTCTTCTCCAAGAATACGTCTGGATACACATTCCTAAGTCATATTACAGTTACACCTGAATATATAATCAGCTTTTAGTGTTAAATGCCAAGAGTAGAACCAAACTGAGTTTGTTCCTTCAGATCTTTCAAGAACAGCTGTGCTCTCCAGCCAGCCCTCACTCATACTTTATTCAATGTTTCCCGCATGAACTGGGGAACAGTAAGCCGGAACACACCCTTATCTTGTCAGAGAATCTTGCCCTTCGATCTCTAGGCCTAAAATATTTCATATACACTGAGTCAAGCATGCTTCTCAATTCTCACTGCTTCCAGGGATACAAATATCAATATGCTGAGGGCTGGAGAGATGGGTCATCAGTTAAGAATACTGGCTGCTCTTGCAGAGAACCCAGGTTCGATTCTCAATACCCACAAGGGTGCACTATATACATGTAGGCAAAACACTCATACACATAAAATAAAAATAAATAAAATATTAATAAAAAAGATGAGCTGTCTTCAGTGGCTCCAGCAAGCTCCTGGAGTTCTCTGGATTGTCAGCTTTGTGAGATGCTTAGTGTTTGCATGAACTAGTGCAGCCTTCCTGAGGTTAATGGGCTATGGCTTTGACAAGGGTGGAGGCAATGTTGCCTTCTCTGGACTGCTATAGTTCCCCAGAGCTTTCTGTGATTTCAGATCAGAACCAAGCTTCCTTCTGGTTGTGGCTGTGGCCCTGGGCTTTGGTGGGAGGAACAGTCACGTGTGATGTGTCACTTTTGCTCTAGGTGTTCTATGACTGCAGGAAAGCAGTGGGCTCCACCCTCCTGTGTCTTCCAGAAGTCAAAGGGAAAACTTCCAGGAGGCAGGAATGAGTGTTACCAGGGAATAACCTCAGAAGACACGGGCTGCAAGTCTGTATGTGTCAGGACAAAAGAAGAAGGAAAAATAACCAACTTGCCAAAAAAGATTAGACTAAAATGCGTCTTTCTTGTTATAGATAATAGGCATGTCTAAATTGAGCTTGGTCTAGCTTTGACAAGAAAGTAAAAAAAGATTTGTATTTTAAAGTTTTTTATCCTTGTAGTTTAGTCTTCAGAATGATAGGGCCCTCCCCTGCCTTTTTTTTTTTTTTTCTTCCCTTCCTTTGGAGGGTGGTGTGTTGGTCTTGCTGTGTTGCTAGACTGCCTGTGACTTTCAGGGTATAAGCTGTCTTCTTGCTCCAGGTTACAAGTAGCTGGAACTGGGGCTGGAGAGATGGCCTAGCAGTTAAGAGTGCTAACTGCTCTTGCAGAGGACCCGGGTTCGATCCCCAGCACCCATATGGTGGCTGAGAACCATCTTTGACTCCAGTTCCAGGGGAATCCAACACCCTCTTCTGACCTCCGAGGCATTGCATGACACGGGTGCACAAACCTACATGCAGACAGTACATTCATACACATAAAAATAAATTAAAAAAATTTAAAAAGTAGCTGGGACTACAGGTGTGTGCCACACTGTTAGATGGTAGCCCTCCCCCTTTAGGGCAGACAGTTATTCTTCCTTGTCAACCATATGGGCTGTGGCGTCACCCAGGAGACACATCTGCAAGTTCTTCAGGTTGACCACATGCCATCTCATGGGCTGGGGACCTAGACTAGACAGAAAGGAACAAAGGACACAGCACAGGCGTTCATCTCTCTGCTTCCTGACTGAGGTGCACTGTGACTAGCTAGCTGCTCGTGATCCTGCCTCTGCCACTTCCTTGCCAGTGAGCCAGTGAGCCCTTCCTGCCCACCTTCTGTTGGTATTTTGTCATACATAGCTGTGAGAAAAGTTACTAATACAGAGGAGTGGGGCCGAGGCTGTGGTCAGCCTGATCCTGTGGTTTGAGGCCTTTGGAACTGGCTTACAGGAGGAAGATCGAAAAGGTAGGAAGGACCTAGACTGTGGCAAGCAGAGCTTAGCAGGCTGTTCTGGGGGTGCACAGAAGATCAGAACTCCAAGAGAAATAAAGACGGCAGATTGTGCTCATGGGGTTTCAGAGGGAAGCAAAGACTCCACTGGGGACTGGGCTAGAGGTTGACGTTCCGTTTTGACCAAGGGCCTGGCTGCATTCTCCCTATTTCCTGAGAAATGGAGTGAGTCTGAATTCAAGAGGAATGGCCAAGGTGTTTAGCAGAGGAAATGTCAAGATGTGACATTCTAGGTGGGGAACAGCTCATCTTTACCGAATTTACTGAAGTTTTTAATGAGAATTCAAAGCAGAAAGATAAGGAAAGAATGCACAGTTTGGAGAGGAGGAAGGTGCAAGCCATTGCTGTGACTGAAGAGAAAGCTCACACTACGCAGAGACATATGAAAGGGGCAGGACTCTGCCCACGGAAGTCTCCAGCTTGTGCAAATGTCAATGCATTTGAAAGACACAAGAGGCTGTGTTGTGGTTTGAATGTGAAATGCGTGTCCGTGTGTCGTCAACACCCCCCCCCCCCCGTGGCTTACAGTCTGCATGCTGGAGCCATCTGGTTGCAGTGTTTGTGGAACCTTTAGGATATGGATCCTTGTTGGAGGAAGTGGGTCGGTTACTGGGGATCACTTTGAGACGCCTGGCCCCACCTCCTGTCCACTGTCAGCTTCCTGGGTATGGATGTGATGTGAGCAGCCACCATGCTTTCCTTGTCTGTCTCCATCAAGATGAACTGTTCTCTAGAGCTGTGAGCCAGACAAACCCTTTCTCCCTTAAGTTGTGTTGTCTGGGTATTTTTATGATAGCACAGGAAGGAAATCAGCAGCCTGAATCAATGATTCCTCTGAAGCCGTTCTCTGGTGGAGAACAACCACCTTGGAACATTTTCCCAGGTTTGGCCACCAAAAGGCCGGAAGCTCATCTACCTGAGGTAGAAGAGGCGGGGCAGCAGCACAGCCTGGCAGTAGACCTGGTAGCACCGGCCACGCGCGCGCTGACTGCACAGAGATGCAAATGAAAGAGTGAGGGGGATTCACCAGGGTCTCAAGACGCTGCTGAGGCCAGGCGATGCACAGCAGGGCTGGATTCTCTTCATGGAGCTCCTGGAGACCCTTATGACAGTGAAGCCTAAGTTGCAGTCGAGACACCATAATGCTGGTGATGCCAGGACTGGGGGGCATCTTCTGAGGAAAGCTGTAGAGGGGAGGTGGCCCAAGAGAGGCTACATTTGCCACAGCCACCAGAGCTGAAGGACTAGACCATCCAACGGTCCATCTCAGACAGAGCCACCAAGGGCCTTGGCACTGCACATGAAGAAGCCGCTGTATTTAGGATTTGCCATGCTGACTTTGCTTTTGTCCTTACCAGCTTCCCATTCAGGCCTTTTGTTTTGGTGGTGGGTTTTTTATTTTTTTATTTTTTATTTTGAGACAGGGTCTCCTTGTAGCCTTAGCTGGCCTGGAACTTGCTATGTAGCTTAGGCTGGCCTTGAACTCACAGAGATCCATCCACCTGCCTCTGCCTCTTGAGTGCTGGGATTAAAGGTGTGTACCACTACACCAGGCTCTATTCCTCCCTTCTGTAACTGGAATGATGATTGTGCACCATTGGAAGTATGTACTAAGCCCACAGTGAGTCTAGACCATGTTGGCCTCCAGGCATGTGTGGGGATTGTCTTGATGATGAATGTAGGAAGACCCAATCCTTTGTGGGCAGCAGCATTCCCTAGACAGGGGCTCCTGAACAGTATAAAAAGGAGAAAGCAAGGATGTGTTTGTCCTCTTTGACCTTGACTGTGTCTGTGACTAGCTGCTTGAGTTCCTGCCTTGACTTCCCCTTAGTGATGAACTATAACCTGGAATTGTAAACCAAATAAACCTCATCTCCCCTAAGGTGCTTTTGTCAGGGTGTTTTACCACAGTGACAGAGATAAAACGAGAACATTGCAATGAACAGATTCTTCTTACAGAGCAGTGTTCAGTTAGCACAGGTTTGATTCTACACAGATGCCAGTGTGAACATTTATGTAAAACCACAGTGAACCTTCTGAAGCATGATTTGTTCTGATGAGAGGGAAGGTTAGCCAAATGGCTGTTCAGTCTCAGGCCATCTTTCTTCTTACTCTGGAGGCTCCAGCCATTTCACCAGACCTGTGGTGTCTTTGAATTGCAGAAATGGGGTAGGGGGACTGTCATTAGCTTGTGACCTGAGCAAACTGACACCACCTGCTTTTGGATTTTCTGTGTTGACACCTTATGCCTGACTGTTTATGAATCTGTTCTGCAGTTGTTGGGGCTTGACCTCTGTCAATCACAGTGCCATCTCCAGGTCACTTTATAATGAACATGACAAATAGCACCACAAACATGGGTCTTGCTATTCTGCCCAGGCTGGCCCTGAGACCTGGGCTCAAGTGATGCTCTGGGTTCTCCCTCCAGAGTGGCTGAGATTATAGATACGGATCACTGGGCCCAGCTACAGCCCCACCCTTTTCAAGGTGGAGGGTGTCCACTACAGTGTTAAGTACGGCAGTTCTTGTCATGGACATGGTGTAGATGAAGATGTCTGCTGCAGTCATTTTAAGTGTGTGTTGGATTGTGTGATGTTTAGTTCCGGGAGAATCTTCCTCAAATATTTATGAAGCAGGTAGTCAAATGAAGGGTTCTTTCAGAATGAGGGACTCCCAGAAAAGGAAGAGAACTTCCCACAGCTGTTATGGGCCTGGATTTGTCAGGTCCCTTGAGACCTGTTTGGGTTCCAGGTTTGAATCCTGGCACCCCAAATGGAGGTTAAGAAAGGTAAGAGGATTATTACCTGGGGGTGAGATCCAGGTGGCAACGGGGAGATAATTATTGTCTGTATTTAGTCTAGCAGCTTAGGATCAGTGAAACCAAAGGAATTCTGGGTCTACTGAGAGAGAGAAAAAAAGATATTATTTATATATATTTAAATGTTTTATTTTTATTTTACATATATTAGTGTACTGTCTGAATGTGTGTAAATGCACCTGTGTCATGCAATGCTGGAGGAGGTCTGAAGAGTGTATTGGATTCCCCTGCTACTGAAGTTATGGACAGTTGTTAGCTGCCATGTGGGTGCTAGGAATCGAACCCAGGTCCTCTGCAAGAGCAGCCAGTAACCACTGAGCCACCTCTCCAGCCCCCAATTTTATATATGTATGTATGTATATGTATATACACACACACACACACACACACACACACACTTTTAAACACGTAGAGGTGATAACTCAGGGAGAATATTTGCTTTGTTACTTAGGATTTAATTCTTTTTGCTTCGCAAATGTAGAACTTTTGTTAGTGTTAGTAATGTTTTAATCGTGGTATAAAAAGTGAATGGTCACAGTCTTTTAAACCACTGCTCCTGGCCTAGCTGAGCTCAGTGTGTGAGTCTTTGTGGCCCTGAGGGGGTCAGTGCTGGAGGGCACAGGTGGGCAGTGGGATGTCTGGGGCCTCCCAACACCAACCCCCCAAGCCTACCACAAACTCCCCTCTTTGGAGGGACTTTGGGAATGCAGTTTTCTTTTAAGCTTTTAATTCCACCTGTGAGTACAAAGCAGGTCAGATTCCCCAGACAGGCCCAGAGGGGTGCAGTGGAGGTAGAGGTGGAATTAGGTAGTCTCTGAGATATCTTGGGCCCAGTTTCCAAAAGCAGCTGGCTCTGGCTCCTTAACATCTCTCCTGAACCCCTGTTTCTGGTGGTAAAATGGGTACCTTTATCTGCAAACTTTTGTTCTTAACTGCCAGAGCTGAAATGAGGTTTAACAAACACCTCCCCTCTCTACCACCATTGAGTCTATACCTGAGGATTCAGCCAACCACAGATCAAAATATTTGCATCTGTCCTGAGCATATACAGACTTTTTTCTTTTCTTTTTAAAACTATTTTATTTATTTTTATTTTATGTGTATGAGTGTATTGCCTGGATCTATATAACTGGATCTGTGTCTTGAAATGCCAGCAGAGGCCAGAAGAGGGCATCGGATACCCTGGAACTGGAGTTAGAGATGGCTGTTAGTCACCATGTGGGTGCTGGGAATCGAACCCAGGTCCTCTGCAAGAGCAGCCAGTGCTCTTAACTGCTGAACATCTCTCCAGACCGTGCTTACTTTCTCCCGGAGCTTCAGTGCTTCTGTCTGACACTCAGATCTTTTCCTGGGCTCTGCTGTCTCTTCTCTTGTCAGAGTCTCTTCCTAGCTTCCTATCACAATTAACATCAATTTAACATCTGAGACTGTATTTCCTGTCCAGGGCTCAGACACCCTCAACATTTGAAAGTCCTTTACTCTCCTTTGTCAGATGGAAAGATTTTTTTTTTTCTTTTTGTCTTTTTGAGACAGGGTCTCCCTATAGCTCCTGCTGGCCTGGGACTCACTGTGTAGACCAGGCTGGCCTTGAACTCAAAGAGGTCTGCCTGCCTCTGCATCCCCAGTGCTGGGATTAAAGAAGTGTGTCACAATGCCCAGCTAGAAGGATCTTTTTAAAAAAATATTTTATTTTTGTGTGTATGAGTGTATTGCTTGCATGTATGTAAGTGTACCCATGTCATGCAATGCTCGTGGAGGGCAGAAGAGGGCATCTGAGCCCCTGGAACTGGAGTTACAGAGGTTGTTAGCTGCCATTGTGAATGCTGGGAACTGAACCACCCAGGTCTAGGAAAGAGCAGTCAGCTCTTAACTGCTGAGTGGTGTCTCCAGCCCAAATGGAAGGATCTTGATCATGGCCCACAGTTCAGAACTCTTGAGATCTTGGATGGTTCTGTGACCACTGGTCACTCCAGTGCTGCCTCTATCGCTCTTGAGGAAAACAATTGTTAGAATTTTTCATCTCCATGGCTGCTTTATATTTAATTTGTTAATTAGAAAATACAGAAAATATACAGCACAAATGGGCCAGGTCTGGTAGTACATGTATGTAACCCAGCGTACAGGAGGCAGAGGCAGGTGGATCTCTCTGAAATGGAGGCCAGCCTGGTCTGCATATCTAGTTCCAGGCCATCTGGGGCTATAGGGAGACCTTGTCTCAAAAAAAACCAACTCTACCTACCAACCACCCCCCCAAATTGCATAAGCCAAAAGAAACATTTTTCCG
The DNA here is from genome assembly GCA_009823505.1 of Rhizomys pruinosus. Lineage (NCBI taxonomy): Eukaryota > Metazoa > Chordata > Mammalia > Rodentia > Spalacidae > Rhizomys > Rhizomys pruinosus. The sequence goes on along the minus strand of VZQC01005442.1, from coordinate 407,534 downwards.
CCTAAAAAATTTTTTTTTGTAATTTACTTTTATTTTTGAAGTTTTACCTGCTTGAAACTATGCCCATGTCTTGGAATGCCACAGAGGGTGCTGGATTCCTAGGACTGGAGTTAGATGGTTGTTAGCTGCCACATGGCTGCTGAGAAGGGAACTTCTGTCCTGTGGATCATCAGCCAGTGCCCCCAACTGCTGAGCCATCTCTCCAGCCCCACCTTTTTGCACTCCTGAGAGCAGAAATGCACGTTTCAGTCCTCCATACACAGCTTCCAGTACAGACATTGCTGGGAATAAATTATCTTTTAATAAGTTAAAAAGAACACCTGCTGACTGACCTGAATTACTTGCAGTGTAGAGATGTGTTTAAATGGTTCTGAGTTGTGGATGCCGTTGGCAAGGTGGGCTTGAAGGTTCCTAACTGTCGCAGATAGATGGCTTCTTCACTTGACATTATCTGTTAAGGGCTGTCCTTGGCACCTGCTTTTGAATTCCCTCCCGGTGCCTGAGCTTCTCTCTGCCTCCTGGGGAGTCGAGTAATGGATCAAGGCAGACCCCAGACATACTAATTTTGGAGTGCTTTGTTAACAGTTCCTGACTGTGTTACCCCTAGGCTGTCTGTGAGGCACTCTTGAAGGTTGTAGGAGGGACCGGAGCTATCTTAACAAGCACCTTTTGTGGTTAAGGTATTCTATCATTTATAAGGATACTCACCTGATGGACGCAGAGGCTGCAGCGCACAGCAGGGGGAGTGCATGATCTGCAGCTGGCTTTGCCCATCAGCTGCAGCAGTTCTACACACCAGAATTAAACGAAATTGCGGCTATTTTTGCACCAGAACCAGAAGCTTCCGGTGAAGTGGAAAGGGTATTGGGTCAGATGCAGAAGACCTCTGGTCAGCCTGACTCCTTTCATGCTGCAGTAATTTCGTGCAAGTCACTTCTCCTACTTAGGGCTGAATGTTCCTGTTTGTGAAATGAGAATTATATCAGATAAACACTGAGGTCTCTTCTGATCCAGCAGCTCTGGTGAGTGGTGCTGGTATTTCTAATATTAGTTCTGTCTGTTGTCTAGATCTGTGGTAGCCAATACACAGCTATTAATACCATGTGGCTATTTAAATTCAAATTAATTAAAATTCAGTGAGGTTACCATGATATTGTGATAGAATAGAGAACAGACGTTTGGATTCTGTCCTGGTTCCTAGCACAAAGCTCTTAAAGCCTCTGTAGACAGGGACACCAGAGACTCTTCTGTTCTCAGGTTTGGTCCGGCTTCTGGCAAGGAGCTGCTAAGACCTTTGTAACTCCCCACGTGCTAGGAGAGGTGGACATGGTCCTAAATCCCATGGAATTTCTGGATGATAGGAGCCTCTCTCATTGTAATGAAGCAAAGCTTAATAGACTCACCAACAGCATCAGGATGGGAGCTGGTTGCCACAGGAACCAGGCATGAGTATAGAGGGTTGCAATATTCAGATATACCCTGTCACCCCCTCCACAGCAGGGTTGGCGGCAAGCTGAGGGTTCCATTGTTTGCCAGTGGCCATGATGCATCCATCGAAAGCAGAGCAGTATGACTGAGGGGCCCTCTGAGTTGTAGAATGCAAGGTTAAAGGGTCGGAGGAGGTGCTTGGAGTGCCCTTCTTTCTGGAGGGACATAAACCACCAAATGCAACTTGGGGGCCCAGTGAGTTCTCTTGGGGTCACTTACAGGAGCAGAAATGACTCAGACAGCTGCATCACCAAAGCCCACCCAGCATTGGTGACACTCAGGGAAGCAGGGGACACAGAGCTGCCGCTCAACCTCAGGCAGCCGTGCAGTTAGAGGTCTTCCCAGGGTGCTCTTCAGTCTGCTCAGCTGGTCTGAGTCTTTGCAGTCCTTGTGGCTTATACGTGATTGGGAGCGAGGGTCCTCGTGATTCAGGTCAGTTTCAGGGACTGCCAGAAGACACTGAGGTGTTCGCTTCCTGAGCCTCTCTGCAGGATGGAACATTTCATTCCCTGTGGAGTATCCTGTCTCAAGGAGCTTGTCCTCAAGATGGAATGTCTTATCTCTGAGGAAACTGCTTTGCAACAGTGGCACATAGAAGCTCGGGAGCTCCCACCGCCTAATGTGACTTCTCCCTCGGCTTCTCCCCTGTACTGTTCATTCCAGTTCCTTGCAATGAATTGGTAAACACACATAAGTGCCTCTCTGGCTTCTGTGAGTTATCTTGGCAAATTCCTGGAGATTTCTACAGGTGTCTTGAGCTACTAATGTATAGCTGGTCACTTGGAAGTAGCTTGCTTCTGGCCTCTGAGGTGGGGATTGCTCTGCAGGACTGAGCCCCTAGCCGTGGGTGCTCAGTGCCTCCAGTGGCTACTGTCAGAACTGAATTAGAGGATGAGGTCTGCAGGAGAACCATTGCATGCTGTGTGGGCAGACCTCTTCCACATCTGGTTACAGAAGGGTTCTGAGATGCCTGTGTCTTATCTCCCAGCATCGTGAGCGCTCAGTGGCTACTCCCTAATCTGGTGGACAGTAGAAACAAAGCATCTGCCCATCACTTCTCTCAGGGTCAGCAGGCCAGGTAACAAGCCAGCTTCTACTTCCCTCAGATGCTGAGGTTCTGTTCTGTGTCTAGCTGTCACTCAAATCATGAGCGACCATCTGAGAGACACCTGCATCCCCTGCACAGACACGACCTGCCCTTTTCTCCATCTCAGGGACTGGGAGCCTAAGCAACATCAAGCGGGAACCTCGGGCTTATTCCGGAAATTTCTTCCCGTTCTATATAACTTACTTTCCTTGTTGCTGTGGCAATATGCCCGACAGAAGCAACTTGGGGAAGGAGAGGTTTACTTTAGCTCAAGGTTCCATGGGGCTGGGAAGCCATGGTGTCAAGAGCTTCAGGCAGCTGGTCACATGACACCCACAGGCAGGAAGTAGAGAGAGCTGGGGGCTGGCACTCAGCATGAGTTCCCCTTTTTGTTCAGTCATCTAGAGAATGGTGCTGCTCAGAGTCAGGGTGGGTCTTCCCACTTCAATTAACCCAATCTAGAAACTCCCACACAGACAGTCCAGAGGGGTCTCCCTGGTGACCCTAGATCCTGTCAAGTGGACAGCGTGGGCCATCACACGGGGCCTTGTCTGTGTGTCAATCGTGCGCCCTGTCTTCCTCACTTCAGCTCCTTTCCTCTTCCACTTGTCACCATTGTGGAATCTTACCTAGAGTTTCCTCCTCACTTCAGGGAACCCTTCAACCACTCCAAGGAGCCTTGAATCAAATGTAATTTAAAAGCACTCGCAAAGTTGTGTCTAATTAGTGCTTCACCTTCACAGCCATTACTCAACTACCTTTGGGGTATGTAACCAACACCCTACCCCCCTTGAGGCATCTCATGACACCTCAGTTCTCCAATAGGCTCATCTGTTTCCTTCCAGCCTCCTGTGCCCCCTTTGTCAGGTGACCCCAGTGTGTGTCATGGGCTGGAGCTGGGGCCGGAGGAGGCCATGGGGAAGGGTCCACAAGGAAAGGATGAGGACCACAGGTGTAGGAAAGCACGCTCAGAGCTTGAGGGGAAGAGCAAGAGGCATTGTAGGAAAAGAAAGAAGACCCTCGTGTGAAAGCATCAGGTGGGGAAGGGCGAAGCTAGGCTGGGAGGTTGTTCTGGGGCTGGACATGCACCGGCCGCCAAGGCTGCTTCCAAGATCAAAGTCAGGCTTAGACTCCAATCACTAGCTTGGGAATTGGACTCGCTTGGAAATTGGTGACTAAAGAGTTTCCTGGGGAAGTGTAGCTACACACGCACACACACACACACACATACATATGTACATACATACATAAACACATACACACTCACATATTCATATCCCAGCACATCTACACTTCTCACTTAGACATTTAGCATACTGAAGAGAAAAAAAAAACCTTTCCCTGGGAATTACGTACACTCAGCCTGCTAAGATATCAGAGAGGAAGGATCTGTTGTAAGGGAAGTCATGGCCGGTGTGTTCACAGCAACGATCTTGATGTCTGTAGTGGTATACTGGTGTACACTAGTGTCAACTAGAGCAGATCCATCTGAATTCCAAGGACATTTCTTGAGTGATAAATCAGTGCACTAAGAATCAGGCATAGCCAGTAGCCTCTAGGAATAGACATGCTGATGTACCAGATAATGGCTGTGTGGCTGTGTAGATAGACTGTTCACACCTCAGATGTTTGTGGGAGTGTCACCCCTGTATGTCACCCACTGGTACAACCTCACAATATGGATGCCAGACTTAGAACACTGAATGAAGGAGTTGGAAGGATGCTGTGTGGTTCACTGGCTATTGGGGAGGGCTTGGTAGGACATCAGCCTCCTGACCATGGGTCTGTGGTTTGTGTTTGCTGGCACTTGTATAAAATTTACTTCCTATGCATAATGGACATTTGCTTCATAGTACTCTCATCATTCGATGGTGTTTGAGGATTTCTTGCTTTATGAACTCTGCCTCCTCAAAGCATGGTAAATGTCCCTTTCTGTGTCTCCCTCAAAGTTTGTACTGGAGTATCTCAGGCCCTGATGCTCAGCTGTAGCAGAGGGTTCTGAGGTGACAAGGTTGTCCGTGGAACTGACCCTAGCCTGGGTGTGGAGAGACATGCAGCTTTGATGTAGTGAGCACTGGGTGGGAGAGATATCTGCAATAAGAGTTCAAGTGTTCCTGGGAGTTCCCCCAGACTTGGGTCTGTGGGAGCTATCTGGAGGAATAGTTGTCTCCCAGCCAGGTCGCTGGCTCATCCAGATGTTCTGTGAGCTTGCAGCCTTTAAAAATCTCCCATTCTTGCTCTATGTTGGCTAGAGTAGGTTCTATTGTTTGTAAGTAAAACTCCATGGTTGTGACTCTGTAAGATAACATAGATGTGGTTCACTCTGCTCTTGAGCAACTGGAGGGTGAAGGGAGACCACATGGATTATGGGGTGCTGGCAATTCAGATGTCTCCACTGTACCGCATGGCGTGCAAACTTGGAAGAACACCAGCTGTGTAAAGCGGCACATGGAGTATGATGGTGTTTATATCAGAGATGCATAGGTGACTTGAAATCTGGGAAAACAATAATGATTCTCATGAAAGTGTGAGTGTGCTCAGCACAGTACTGTAGGGTTCTCAGCCCAGCACGCAGGAGGCAGGGACAGGCGGATCTCTGTGAGATTGAGACCATCCTGGTCTACATAGTGAATTCTGGACCAGCTGGGCCTATTCCCTTCAGACACTTCCTCTGTCAGACCAGAGTCAGGGAGGATGGTGCTCAGACCAGGGTCACACTGTACTTCTGAGATGAATGTGTACCTCCACTGAGCCCATTAGCAATGGGAAATGCATTTCAGGCACCTAGCCCATTCCATTAGGGAGCTTCGGTGTGAGAGGCTTTTACAGAACAATGTGTAACACAATAGAAAAATATACATGGGTGGATAAAAGGTCTTGTTTCCCAATTACTTGTGGACTGCAGCAGTTAAACAGTGTTGGTAGACCATCTGCGTTCAAAAGTATTTGGTAAACCTGAAGAGGTAGAGGGCCTTTGGCCTGTAAAGAGACTATGTGCTTGAGATGTCCCCCAGTAGTTCAAGGGAGGGGACCCCCAACAGACGCATGGACACTAATATAGGCTGCTGGGAATGGAAGCATTCACCAAGTAGACACATGGGCTGAGGAGTTGAAACACCGGCCTTTGAATCTCTGCTGTATCACACATAGGTGCGAACATCACCTCAGGACCCTGTGCTGCAGCTGAGCTTTGGTCTGGTTTCGTTTGTTTGAGACAGGGTCTCATGTAGCCCAGGCTAGTGTTGAACTCACTATGTAATGAGGCTGGCTGCTTTGTACTCTGAACCTTGTGCCTCTACCTTCCTAAGTGCTGTGATTACAGGTGTGCACCATCATGCCAAGCTTGCCATTTGTAAAGCAGATATGATAGCAGAATTTGCTATCAATAATGCATGTCAAACAGTCGACTATTTCCCTAGGTGATGGTTTTTGTTGATCAGTCCATAAATCTACAGGACCATCTCCTCCAAGGAGAGGAAGTCTGACAGGCTGACTGCATAGGTGATCAGCCATATTTGGTGCATCTAACTCTAGTGAGCTGTGTCTGTGTGGCCCGTGCATCCATGCGGGCTACATCTCTGGCTCAGCCAGTGGCAGAGGCTGGTGGTGTGTGTGGAGAGGACAGTCTGGAGCAGCTCTCCATATTGGGCAGGACCCCCAGGGTCCTCTCCATAGGCTCCCAAGGGAAGGTCAAAATGAATCCACAGTAGGAAGATCAATTAGCCCTAAGCCGGGTTCACTTGTGATCCGGCTATTTGAAATAAAAACACTTAGAATCTGAGAGCCAGGGCATCTGCTTCTAATTGAAAGGTTACTTTCAGACAGTCTATTTTTTATAGAGTAACATTTTTATGTGTTTATTAATATACGGAGCCTGTTGCAGTGGAATCTATTTTGGAAATTAAAATAGATAATTATTTCTGAACCTTTTAATCATTTTTAAGCTAAATAATGAGCTGGAAAGCATTTAGCTGAGGAAGCTCATCTGATTACTCAGGCAGTGATTCCACTGGAATGGAGGAGAGCACATATTACCTCCCTCTGCTTCATGGGCGGGGGTGCTATTTCATGTCTAGCTCCTGGGATAGTTACATTTTCATCTGGAGCTTCACAGGCCTGAGTGCCGCTTGCTTCTCCACCCCTTCCTTGTTCTCCATAGGCTTTTGTTACTCCTATGCAGCTGTGGGTTCTGTGATGATGTAACTGGCCAAGTCTTGTCAGCACCTGAGCAACTGGAGAGCCGTGGTGTTTCCTAGGCCCCTCTAGAGCTTTTATCTGATCGTGAGTCTGGCTGTGGACAGAGAACTGTGAACACAGTGATAGGACAGAATGGTGGGCGACTTCTAAAGTGTTCAGTAGTGTCATTAGAGTAGGAAGCAAATCCTCATGGCCGAATCAATCAGAAAGAGTTGCCCAGTTAGAAATGCCTTTGTCCAGGTCTTCCACACAGGTTGTAGCAATAGAGGAAGCAGGGGGTCCTAGCGAGCAGCACGAGGGGCAACTCAAAGCAGTGTTTCACACGGACCGATGAGACTTTGGTTCAGAATCTGTATGCTCAGCCAGCAGATCTGGGCTATTTACTTCGATGTTGTTGATGCTATTATTATCTATTTGTTGGGTTGCTCTCCCTTCCTTGGAGCCCCTTTTCTTCCCGTTTGTCAGTCCATAACTTCCAAGACAAGATAAATGTCATCTTCAGAGGTGGACTTCTGGAGCCTCACCTCCCAGACCCTCCGGGGCCCAGCACACCCTCGAAGGACGTCCAGGCACAGTGGTTGGATAAGGTGGAGGTGGGTGGCACTGAGACTGTCGCCTGGCTGCCCTGTCCTGCACTGCTGGCCGTTTCATGTGTTAACCTTGGGTTCTGTCACTCCGAGGAAAGCAGACATGTCTGAAGAAACCCTGTCCCCAGGCGCTGTACTCTGGCCTGCCTGGGGATGGGTTCTCCATGTGGAAATGCTCTTTCCACGTGGAAATGCTTGTGACTAACCACTGAGCTTGGCAGGCAGACACCTGCAGCTCTGCACCAACAGGAGCTTCTTTGTTTTAGTCCTGAGTGTGTGCATCTGAGACAGGGAGGCCCTCACCTTCTACCTCTTCCCCCATCTGTGTAGCGTGTCCACAACTGTATTTTCAGTGGCACATCAAATCCATCAGTCCAGCTATGCCATTGTTACTTTAGACTGGGGTCTCTCAAAGGGTCTTGCAGACTTGCTAATGAGGTGGGTGGATAAGGTGGTTTAGGGACTTTCTGGAATTCCCATATCCCTGGCTTTTTCTAGAAAGGAAATAGAAAATTTGATTATTTCACTTAATTAAATTTTGTTAAACTGCTGAGAGGTTTGGCTCTAAAAACAGAAAAGATATAGCTTAGTCCGGCATGGTGGCGCAGGCCTTTAATCCTAGCACTTGGGTGGCAGAGGCAGGCGGATCTTTGTGAGTTCAAGGCCAGCCTGGTCTACAGAGTGAGTTCCAGGACAGGTGGGGCTACAGGGAGACCCTGTCTCAAAAAAGACCAAAAGAAAAAAAAAGATCTAGCTTAAATGAGTCTGTGTTCACACTTTCACTCTGCGAGGGGATCCAGTGTGGAACCTCAGCCAGGAGGGTGGGGAGTCAGTGGGAGAACTGGAGACAAGAGTCTGGGGAGCCAGTGGGGGGATCTGCAGAGGGAGGTGGGGAGCCAGCGGGGGCACTGGGAGCACGAAGCTGCTGTGTGAACTGGAAGACCATCTTCTGGACCTGCTGGCTGCTGGCTTTGGGCTAAGGATGCCCCTCCATGATGAATGCTCTGGGTGCTCGTCTAGGTGCCTGTGGGTGCTTTTCTAGGTGCTGCTTCTCAGGCACCTGTGGCTGCCCAGTGACTGCCTGCTGTTTCTGCTCTGAGGGCTCCTAGGGAGCCTGAAGGTTTTCTTTCCAGGTTTCCTGCTGAGCCACTGCACAGGGACCCTGGTGACTTTGAGCATTCTTGTGCTTAACTTTGGCCACCCAAGGAGATCCAGCTGCGGCCGCTCGTGCCTCCAGAATAGAGACTGATGTATTCTGCATAGTTGTGTGGTATTTTGCTTGTTGCTTTATTCCATCAGTACTCTCTTTATAAGCAGTTTCCCACCTCACAGTCCCCTAGTTGCTCATATGAAGCACTAACAAAGTCAGCTACATGGCATCGGGATTGCCGATTGCACCAGAGCTAAGGCGCCCACAGAAATATGTGCCTCATGTCTGCCTCTTTGGCCACTCATGGGGGATTCTCCAGACTCTTCTGCTTCCCACAGATGCACAACCATGAGGATGTACTTCTGGAGGTGCCTCTTGGGTAGAGAGGTGGCTTAGCACCATGTTTTCTTAACTAGTCTTTCAAACTCCTACTTCACGGGTTGCTCAGTTGTGATGAGTGCCAGGGAGGAGCCAGAGGCCTTGTTGTCCATAGTCGACAGCGAGATGTTGTCTGGGTCTGAGGACGTAGATGTGCACAGCGCTCCAGGCCTTTGTGCCCAGCCCCATGGGAGGACCTCCTGTTCTTGGCCAGGCCCCAGGTCCTGGTCTGCTGAATGGAAGGCAGTGCCCAGGGCTTTATGACTTGTGTGGAAATACGTGGCAGCATCGTGGCGTCTTTGGAGGTGAATTTGTAGAGTGTCGTTCTAAGTCATATTCAGAGTGTGACACTGTGGCCCTGAGCCTGGGACGTGTTGGTGGCCCCTTCTTTCTGGGACGTGTTGATGGCCCCTTCTTTCTGGGATGCATTGGTGGCCCCTTCTTTCTGGGACATTGATGATGAAGAGTACTTGTTGGCCGGTAGCTTTCAGGATATTGACTGGAATTGCTGCGTTTCAGGAGGGAAGATGATGAAGTGGGATGGCAAGGGTGTGTGTGTGTGTGTGTGTGTGTGTGTGTGTGCGTGTGTGTGTGTTGTGTGTAAGGTGGTTTATGTATAGTTGTATGTTTGTATACTACGTATACTGTGTGTGTGTGTAATGTGGTATATATGATGCATGTGTTTGTGGTGTAGGGTGTGTGTAGGGTGTGTATGTAGTGTGTGGTGCAGTGTGCACTGCACTCCCAGCACTTGAGATGCAGAGGCAGAACCCTGGGTTCACTGGTCAGCCCATCTAGCCAATCAGTGAGCTCTAGGTTCAATGAGAGAGCCTGTCTCAAAAATAAGGCCAAAAGCAACTGAGGAAGACATCTGAACCTCAGGCCTCCATGTGCACACACAAGCAGCACACCACACACACACACACACACACACATGCCTAACACAAAAATAAAAACTCTCATGGCTGGGGAGATGTCACATCAGAGAAGAGTACTTGTTGTGCAGGCATGAGAAGCTGAGTTCAAATCCCCAGCACCAACATAAGCTGGATGTGATCTCATGTCCTGTAACCCAGTACTATAGGGGCAGAGAAAGGACACTGCTTGCAGTCCCTCCCATCTGCTTGTGGGTGTGCTGCCTAGAAGGTTCTCATGTCCCAAGTCTGAAATGAATCCTTTGCTGTATTTCTCCTCCATGTATAGCACAAAGCAGGAGGGATACACACACAATACACACACACACACACACATGCACACACACATACACATGCACACGCATACACATATACACATGTACACACACACACACACACAATGTAGAAGAACCTGTACAAGGTTCTTCTACATCATTCAAATGATGCCTTCCAAGGAGGAGAAACATGTCTCAGGCATCTGTGGGTCACTTTATGCAGAACAGTGAGAGGAAGCTTTGGCTGCAGAGAGAAGAGGATGTGATTTGGAGTGTCATGTATGATGGAGTTCTAACATGAGAGTCAGCAGGGGTCTGCTGCAGAAATGCTGTAGATACCTGGTTGGCCCAGCCCTCTCATGGAATTGCCCTGATTGAAAGGACCCGTGTGACGAGCCAACCTTTTAGCCCCGTGACATTGTCATCTCCAGCTCTACAGACTGGGCTGGGAGTGGACATCACTTGGATGAAATTGTAACTTCAGTTCTACCTTAGGAGGTAGCTGTGCCAGCCAGATTCTTCAAGGATTATGCAATAGGGGAAACCACCACAGTAGCATCAAGGACTGGAGATGGGAAGTCGCAGGTATGGAGACCAGGCCCACCTTGTGTCCACTGGCGTGTACGCAAGCCAATAAGAGGCAGGCCTCGTGTCCAGTGGCAATGAGAGGCAGAGACTGAGGAGACAGAGGAGCTGGCAGTGGTGTTGGAAGAGAAGGAGCTCAGGACCAAGAGACTCGGGGGAGACTCAGTGGGGCAGAGTAGCTGCCTCAGTCCCGTCCAGCTCTCCCCAAACCCCTTTCTGTCTTTGAATTCTTGTCCTGTGCCCTTGAGGTAAGCTGTCCGTCGTGAGGAGACATCTGTTCTTCCCAGTGGAGGAAAGATCTTTGTGTAAGAGCTTCTCAGACCACACAAGACTTAGGAAGTATGGCACCACGCAGACTGTAATTGGAAAAATTGTTGAAGTGAAATCATAATTAAATTCCGACAGTGAAGAAGTGTGGTGCACAGCTTCCTCTGCGGGTTCTCATTTATCTCTGCAGCCTTGAGGAGAATGACCACCTAGACACCACCCTGGCGACCTAGGGATTCTAATGATAGCACTTCACAGCAACATCTGGAGAAAGCAGAAGAGTAAAGACTGTTAGGATCATTATGCCCAATTTAGGCAATAATTCTGTAATGATAAAAGATTTTCCAGGTAGCATTTATCATCAGAATTATAATTGCAATTTAGTATGATGGCAGTAATGTGGAAAATCATGAGCATTAAGACAGTGTTGCCAAGAGAGATGACTGGGGGGACGTTTGCCTGATTGCCGGCGGCGGTGAAGGACGTCTGCCCAGGCAGGAGGACAGGAGCTAGGCTCCCAGCACTCATTTAAAGCCAGTGTGGCAGAATGCACCTGGAATTCCAGTGCTGGGGAGGCAGGGATGGGAGGATGGCTTGGCTCGCTAGCCACTGTGCTAGCTCCAGGATCAATAAGAGGCCCTGCATCAGAACACAGCACATCCACCCTCCTCCTCCTGTCTGTGCCTGCCTGCCCAGGTGTGTGTGCATGTGCACACAAAGGTACACAAGCTGCATGCACACATACATGCTCCCACATACATGTTCCCATCTGTTAATGAGTTAATCTGTTTCTATTTCCAACACCTGGTACTCTAGTCTAAATAGGATTTTTCCCCCTTCAGTGCTAGGAATTAAGTCCAGGGACTGGTGCTTGCTAGCTAACACAGTACCACTGACCTAGAACCCCAGACCCTGTCTGTGGGTTTTCCTCCTTAAGTTTCTTTGTCCGTTTTTGGCTGAGTAACTATATTGCAAATATGGTGATAAAGCCCCGTATTTGTTGGCTTTCCTGGCTGGAGAGCTGAGGTGGTCTCACATCTGTCTGTTCTGCTGTTGCTCTGCTTCTTCTTCTCATCCAGTGTCCAAACTGTCACTGGAATGGCTGTAAAAATCGGAACACGGGGGCTGGAGAGATGGCTCAGCAGTTAAGAGCACTGACTGCTCTTGCAGAGGACCGGGGTTCGATTCCCAGCACCCGCATGGTGGCCAAGAAACATCTTTAAGCCAGGCAGGGTAGGCACGCCTTTAATCCCAGCACTGGGGAGGCAGAGGCAGGTAGATATCTGTGAGTTCAAGGCCAGCCTGGTCTACAGAGCGAGCTCCAGGCCAGCTTGGACTAAAGGGAGACCCTGTCTCAGAAATACCAAAAAAAAAAAAAAAATTGGAACATGGATCCTGACAACCAGGACTTGAAGCTCTCTGGCAATTTCCATTGCTCTGAGGATGAATACATAATTCTTTTAAAGATTTTATTTTTAACTTGTGTATATGTGTCTGTCCATGGGTACAGAGTCTATGGCGGCCAGAAGCTTGGAGGTCCCTTGGAGCTAGAGTTACATGTTGTTGTGAGCTGTCCAACACGGGTTGGGAACTGAACTCTGGTCCTCTGCAAGAGTAGTACATGTTCTTATCTGCTGAGCCATCTCTCTAGCCCCAATGAGATGTAATTCTGGACGGGTCTTATGAGCGTGCTTCTTCCCTGACCCCTCGCCTCCCTGACCCCTCAGCTCCCTGAACCCTCGCCTCCCTGACCCCTTGCCTCCCTGACCTCTCCAGCTTTCCCAGGTGTCCTTGTCCTTCATTCTGCACTTAAACTCTGGGCTTTTCTTTGGGTTACGTGAACACACGTTTTCTCTTCTGGACACAGGACATTGGCACGGCCGTTCTACTTGCTTATCCTACTGCTGCTGGCCTACTTGTTTGAACATTATTCTTTCAGAAACCCAGCCTGGTCACTCCTCTAGAGCCTTTCTTCACCTTAATGTCAGAATCTCTGGTTACCTTTCTTCAGACAGCATGTTCTCCTTGCCAGGGCCTCCGCGCAGCTGTTCACGTCTGTGTGAAATGGCGTAATTGCCTTTACTCCCCATTGCAGTGAAAGGTCCATGAAGCACAGGCTGTCTGCTTTGCTTGTTATTACATTATCAGCGACTCTGATGCTCTGCCTGGAGTTCACAGCTTCCTCTCAGTGTTTGTCCGGGGGCTTGAGGACCACCATGTGCTGCGCATCCAGGTCATGCTGTTCCCAGCGCCCCCAGCCCCTTCCTGCTCCTTGCAGTCAGTCTAGATATTTCCTCTTAGCTTTCACTCCTTCCCACCAGCCCTTACTACCCTGTAATTCAGTTGATGGATCCGGTCTACAATCGCCCAGTTTCTGCTGAGTGCCAGACAACACACTAGGCCTGGAGGACATAAATACGGGCAATACGGTTCTTGATACAAGGTGGCCAGGGTTCATCAGAGGGTGAGCTGAGCATTGTCATGGGGGTGACAGTGAAGTGGCAGAAGACACCAAAGCAGGACTCTCCACTCAGCCTATCCTCCTTTGTTTCTGTTGCTGTGATAGAATGCTCACTAGCACCGACTTATGGAAGAAAGGGTTTACTTTATCTTACAGGACACATTTCATCATCGAAGGAAACCAAGACAAGAACCCAGAGGCAGGAACTGAAGCAGAAAGCATGGAGGGGCGCAGCTCCCTGGCCTGCTTCCTCTGGCTGGCTCAGTGACCTTTCTTACACCTCCCAGGCTCACCTGCCCAGGGATGGCCCTGCTCATCAGAGATGAGTATGGGTTTGGGAAGACAAGGTCTAGTATAAAGACATTAAACTGTGTGACAGAAGAGGACCCTGAAGTCCACTCACTGTGGGGTGCTAGGGCTTGGTCCACTCACTGCAGGGCGCTAGGGCTTGGTCCACTCACTGCGGGGTGCTAGGGCTCAGTCCACTCACTGTGGGGTGCTAGGACGTGGTCCACTCACTGTGGGATGCTAGGACTTGGTCCACTCTCTGTGAGGCACTCCTGGGTGGCTTCTCAACAGGATCAGCAGGATCTGATTTTGCTGTCTCAAATACTCTATTGGTGTGGGGAGTATGTGGGAGCTGGTGGTAGCATCGATGCAGCACCGGTGCACAAGGTGGAGGGTGCAGTGAGCCACTGAGCAGAGAACGAGACACACCTGAGTCTTCCCCATGAAGGAGGCACAGGGGATGGGATGATGGCTATACTGAGAGACAGACATGGCATTTGACAGTGAGGCCTAGGTGGGTAAGGAGCTGGGAGAGGGAGCCTGAGGAGAGCCCAGGGCATCTCAGGTAGCAGAAAGGAGCAGTTAGTGCTGCTTGCAACTAAGGCCATCACTGACGCCATTGCGGACTCTTCCACATGGTGGTGGATAGCTTTAGTGGCCAGGAGTTGGCACCGAACTGAGTTTAATAGATTCAGGTTAGTTCTTTAAATTTATTTTAATTTTAAGTGTATGAGTGTTTTGCTTGCATGTATGTAGGTGCACCATGTATCTCTAGAGCCCACAGAGGCCAAAAGACAGGGTTGGATCCCCTGGAACTTGGTTAAAGAGAGTGATAAGCTGCACTGAGGTTTTTGGGAATCAAACCCAGGTCCTCTGCAAGAGCAGCCAGTGCTCTTATCCGCTGAGCTACCTCTCCAGCTCCTGGATTGGTTACTTTTGTCACTGTCACAGAATACCCTGAAACAGCTTAATGGAGGAATTTGTTGTGGTTTGAGAGGATGCAGGCAGTTGTGGTGGAGAAGGCATAGCCACAGGTGTGGCTTACAGTTCTGGTGGCCTGAGGCAGCTGGTCCCATACCGTCTGCAGCCAGCAGGAAGCAGAGGGGCGGTGCATGCTATGACCCCTAAGGCCTGTTCCCTGGAGACCCATTTCTTCCAGCTGGGCCCAGCCTTCCACGGGTTCTACAACGTCTGTAAACAGTGCAATGAGCTGGGGACAGTTGTTGAAATACACAAGGCTACAGGGTGTATGTGTGCTCGAACCATAACAAGCTGCAAGAAAAAAAGTTTTGGCTCATAATCTGGGTGGAGCCTGAGCGGAAATTGACACTGGTTCTGTGGGAAAAGGAAATTCCAGCTTGCTAATAGTCCTGCTAGAAAATGGCTGCATGTGTGACTCCTACATTACGGAGCAGGTCCCGGCCCCTAAACTACACTCCTTCCAGAGTCTAGAGCAAGCTGCTTTCATTAAGACAGGTCCCAGAGGGTCTCTTCCAGCAATATTCCAACAGTTTAGTTACTATTTTTGTTCTCTAAAACTTATTGGGCACTCACTGTCCATAATGTGGAGCTTGGAATAGCGTGATAAACTGAGCCATGAAAATCTCATTTCTTCTAAAGTCTTTGGTGAGTGAGATTGCTGTTTCCTCCAAATAGCTTCCATTTGTAAATGTGACCCAATTCTCCCGCATCTGGAGTGCCTCCCCAGGGCACATTTGCCTCTCTAGGGCGGCCATTCTCCAGTGAGTGTTGAGAACCCAGCAGGTTGGTTTCTAGGCACCCGGTGGCATTCAACCGCCCCAATATGAAAATGTCCACCCAGGTTATAAAAACTGCTGTGTGACAAGCTGGCGTTTACATGAAACCCAGCCTCGGAAGGTTCTGGATCAGAGGCGGAGGAGGCAGCAATGGGCTGTGCTCCCAGCTCAGAGGCATCCGGACCTCTGCAGTCTCCTTTGCGTTCTGTGCGTATGCTTGGGCCCTGAGAAACAGCACTGGAGAAAATTACCCGGAAACACCAAGGCCAGGCCTGACCCGAGCACTAAGCCAAGCGAGGAACCATGAACTTTGGCCTGATCTTGGCCTCCGTTGGTGACCTAAGGTGGTGCCAGGCAGACAGGTGGATGTATGGCCATTCAGCTGGGTTGTGCAATAATAGGGTCAACCATTGCAGTAGTCTTGGAACATTGTCTGTGATTAATGATTATTTGTAAACACTTGAATGAATGAATGAATGAATGAATGAATGAATGAAGAGCAACTGGGTGAACACAACCAGGGCCAGTACAGGAGGAACTGGAGCCTTGGTGGGTCTGCTGAGGCAGATGGGCACAGAGGAGGGGGGTGGGCTCCCAGCTAAGCATCGATGCTCACGGCACACGTGGGCTCTGGTTCTCCTTGGTGCTCTCCTCGGTGCTCTCCGGGTCAGGCAATGGAGGTTGCAGACCCCATTTCTTAGCAGAAAGGCATTACCACTAAGCTGGGGGCTTGCGGCCAGAGTTCCTTGATGGTAGAGGGCAGTGTTGGACAGTGGTTCAGTACGTGGGGACTGAGCTTGACTCAGGTTCCAGTCATGCTCTGTCACTTTACCAACTTGGGCAGGTCACCTCTGTCTTCGTGCCTCAGGTGGTCCATCTGTAGGTCAGGCATGGTAAGCACACTGCATCACAGGCTCACCTTGAGGGTCACGTTGCATGTGCATGCAAGTATTAGGGGAAGTTCGCATGGCACTATGCATGCAGGCTCACATGACATCATGCATGGAGGCACTAAGGCACCATCCATGGTGCATGCAGGCAGTAAGGCAGGGTCACATGGCACTGTGCATGCAGGCAGTAAGGCAGGGTCACGTGGCACTGTGCATGCAGGCAGTAAGGCAGGGTCACGTGGCACCGTGCATGCAGGCCCTGAGGCAGGGTCACGTGGCACCGTGCCTGCAGGCCCTGAGGCAGGAGCTTTTGTTTCTGGCTGTCACTGCTCTTTTTATTACCTTTTTCTGGGAGGCATCTCACATTCAGACCATGACCATGGGGGCTTATGTTTAGACTCCAAAGTCCCCTAGGCAGTCCAGAATAAGCTGTAAGGCCACCTGAACTGAATTGCAAGAAGAGTTGAGGAGGGGGCAGGAATATGAGAGGATACTGGCTGTCTGTAGCCAGCATTGTGCCCCCACCTGTGGGCTCTGTGCAGTTGGTGAACCTGTTTAACTGCCTCTCACCCTTTCCAGCCCAGGTTATGTCTTGTCCTCCTTCCCTCCTTCCCTCCCACCCACCCACAGGTTGATTACTCCCTTAGATTCCTACGGAATTATTTTTGCATTAGCTTCAGTATCTAAACACATTATAAAGGAGGATCAGAGGGTTGGTTGGTAAAACGATATTGTTCTAGTTTCTCTTCCATTGTTGGGACAAAACACTCTGACCAACACCAACTTGGGGAGGAAAGGGTTTATTCAGCTTACATCTCCTGGGTCACAGTTCATCACTTAGGGAGCCAAAGGCAGGAACCTGGAGGCAGGAGCTGAAGCACAGACCATGGAGGAATGCTGTTTACTGGCTTGCTCCCCTGGTTCCTGCCCAGCCTGCCTTCTTATACTGTACACAACAACCTGCCCAGGGTGACACCACCCATACTGAGCTGGGCCCTCCCACATTGCTCAACAATCAAGACTACACCACAGATGTGCCCACAGGCCAGTCTAATGGAGCCAATTCCCCAGTTGACGGTCCCTCAACCCACGTGTGTCAAGTTGACACTAAAGCTATCCAGCACAGATATCTAACAGTACATGAGAGGAGAGGAGAGAAACTTGCCCATGGGGTTGGAAGAGCACTTTGCAGCCAGAGACTAGGCTGCTGTGTCCACCTTTCACCCCCTGTGTGTCTTTGGGTGTGTTACTCCAGCTGTCTGTTCTCAGCTGTGAAGTGGCAATATGAATGCCTTTGTCAGAGCTATGGTGAAGCCCACGTGGTGTAAAGGGTTAGGCATGCTGTTTAGTCTGCTGGGCAGCTTTTCACTTCTTTTTCTGGCAGAGGAAGACTGTACGCACGGAAGGTACAGAGTCTGTACCTTCTGGTTTGCCTAATCTTCACAAGTAAAGTTCCCCAAGCAGGGGTAAGAACTTCCAGAGAGGGCTGGGAAATGTCTCAGTTGGTTAAGTGCAAGAATTTGGATCTCCAAACCCATGCGGAACAGAAAAGCTGAGTGTCTGGGAATCCTAGCACTGGGGGACAGAGGCAGGTGGATCTCTGTGAGATGGAGGCCAGCCATAGTGAGTTCTAGGCAGGGTGGGGCTTGGGAAACCCTGTCAAACAAAATGGTTGGTGTCTTGACCCGAAGTTGACCTCTGGCCTCCACCCCTGTGGTAATGACTTCCAAAGATGCCATGGGACCCAAAGGCCACAGGCGATGGATGGCCCTGTGTTCAGATTGTAGCATTTGCCCCTCTGGTCTTCCCAGAAGCCTCGGGTTCCCGTAGGATGTGCTGTGTGCTCCGACTGCCAAATGTCTGTCCTGCAGCCATTCTTAGTGCTGCGCTGCTCCCACATTCAGGGGCAGTGAAAATCAGGGCTGCCAGCACCCTGTCCTCACCCGGGAACAGGGAAAAGGAGGGGCCCTGGCCACCAGGATTCTGTAGGTTCTGCACTAGCTTGGAAACGACTTACATGTGGCAGTGATTCTAAAAAGCCAGACTATTAGCAGGTGGCTGGCAGTTTTGTAGTCTGTGTGCTTTTTTTTTTTTTTTTTTAACTTTATGAGTATGGGTATTATGCGTGCATTTCTGTAAGTGCACCCGTGTCATGTACTGGCTGCAGAGTCAAAGGAGGGTTGTTAGCTGTCATGTGGGACGGTTGATAGCTGTCATGTGGGTTTGGGGAATTGAACCCAGATCTTCTGCAAGAGCAGCCAGTGCTCCTAACCACGGAGCCATCTCTCTAGCCTTTGTCTCTGTTCTTAAAACTGGGTTTCTGAGTAATCCTTTAGGAGATGCAGTGGGGTTGTGGCTCTGGAGACCAGGTGACGGCAACTTTAAGGAGATTAATGATGTCCCTTTGTTGTTCAAGATAAAACTTTATCATCCCCAGGAACCACTTAATCAAAATGCCAGGGTCATAAGAAATTTATTGGACTGATTCTTTTTTAATCTCAAGTTATAATACCATTTTTAAATTTTAAATGTCATAGCATACTAATGAAGGAACTGAGCAGAAAACATTATTTTACCCACTCCCAGCATGCTCTGGCAGCCAAGGCACCTTCACAAAGCCCAGTAGGAGAGACGCTCCTGGGCAGTCTGGCAGTGGTGAGGATTTGCCTGGAGACCTGACAGTTTCACTCATGCTGTTGCAGTTGTGCCTGGGCTGTGGTTTTCCACAGAGCCTCTGTCAGGAAAATGAGCTGTCTTTACTGCCGGACCCCTACAGCACTAGGAGCCTAGCTTCCTGTCCACTTCACAATCCACTATTATCATGTGAAAGGTCTCAGGGGACCTGGAGGATGGCTTAGTTAGTAAGGTGCTGCCTTGCAAGCATGAGGACTGTGTTTGGATCCCTAGCACCTACATAAGAAGCTGGGCACAGCAGCGAGCACCTGTGACACCACTCCCATGGGGAAAGACAGGGCGGACCCTCCGGGCTCGCTGGGTGGCCCGTCTAGTTGAGCCAGGGAGGGACAGGTTCAGTGAGAGCCCACTCTGAAAAAAAGGATGTGGTGAAATGATTGAGGGAGACATCAGACCTCTGGCCTCCACACACAGCTGTACAAACATGCATACACACAGACATGCACACACACAGCTGTACAAACATGCATACACACAGATACGCACACACACTGCTGTACAAACATGCATACACACAGACACGCACACACACACAGCTGTACAAACATGTATACACACAGACACGCATACACACACAGCTGTACAAACATGCATACACACAGACATGCACACACTCACAGCTATACAAACATGCATACACACAGACATGCACACACACACAGCTGTACAAACATGTATACACACAGACACGCATACACACACAGTTGTACAAACATGCATACACACAGACACGCACACACACACAGCTGTACAAACATGCATACACACAGACACGCGCACACACACACAGCTGTACAAACATGCATACACACAGACACGCACACACACAGCTGTACAAACATGCATACACACAGACACACGCACACACACAGCTGTACAAACATGCATACACACAGACACGTGCACACACACAGCTCTGCACTCCACATCCCGTGACCTTACAGATCATCCGAGGCAGCTCTTTCTCATTGGGGCTCCCCGCTCAGCCCTAGCATTCTGCCTGTGGATAGAGACATCTGTGAACAGTGGGTGAGGTCCCCGGGAGCAGGTGGAGGAGGCATTCTGGGAAGGCGCTTTGGGGCATCGGAATTCTGTGGGGACAGCTCAGTCCTCTCCTGGCTTTTGAGGGCTCTAGAGCAGTGTGCACCTTTGAGGCGTGGCCCGTGCTGACCCCTCAATATCTGAGCAGCTCGTGTGTCCATTTTGCCCTCCTGGGATGCCCTTCTTGCACAACTCTGCCCAGACTCTCTGCCTGGCTGAGAAAGGGGATTGTCCCGAGGTGGATTCTGGGGTGGACACTTGTGGGCAGGTGGTCTACTGGGATCGACATCTGTGAAGGGCAGAGAGAAACAGGGTTAAACAAAGGAAAAACTGAACCGCTGGGCAGCTGGGAATGCTTTGCCTTGGTGGCTGCACCTCTTTGTGGTTTTCCTGCTCTGAGACGGTGGAGTTGGACACTTGGCACCTTCTCCCTCTAGGGCAGTGATGAGGACTGGCATCGTGGTTGAGCCCATTCTCTGGGAC
This sequence comes from Rhizomys pruinosus, assembly GCA_009823505.1. Taxonomy (NCBI): domain Eukaryota; kingdom Metazoa; phylum Chordata; class Mammalia; order Rodentia; family Spalacidae; genus Rhizomys; species Rhizomys pruinosus. The sequence continues at coordinate 386,992 of VZQC01005442.1, read as the reverse complement.
TGAGGAGGTCCTGGAGACGTTGTTCCCTGCCAGCTGTCCACCTGATGACTGCACGTTGATGTGTGTGAGCATGGGGGGTTAAGTGTAGTTCTCTCCTCCTTCGTCGGACTGCACTAAGCTACCTTGGCTTGGTTCCCTGCTAGTGGGAGATAGGAGATGGGGATGTGTCTTGACCCTGGGGTGGCAATTGCTGGCTAGGAAACACAGGTCAGGATTGGCGTCCTCGCCTGCAGGAGGACCAGGTGCTTTCTCCACAGCCCTGGCTGAGCTGAGGCCGCCTCTTCTTCCTGGTCTTTTTTTTTTTTTTTCAAAATACTTTATTTACTATTTTTATTTCATGAGTGTATTGCCTGCATGCATGTCAGTGCACCCATGTCATGCAATGCCCATGGAGGGCAGAAGAGTGTGTCAGATCACCTAGAACTGGAATTATAGATGGTTGTTAGCTACCATGTGGGTGCTGGGAATTGAACCCAGATCCTTTGCAAGAGCAGCCAGTGTTCTTAACCAACTCTCTAGTTTCCCTCCTGGTTTTCTTTAGCAGGCACTTGACCCTTCCTTGTACTTTGCCTTGGGCTTTGCAAGGTGTGGGGTGTGAGAGGCTCTCATCTTCCCTGGTCTCAGAAACGTCCCAGATGGATAAGAAGACATTTCTTCTGTTGAGATGTTTCTAGGACTCTGGGAAGAAGGCAGGAGAGGCTTCAGGGCTTGAGCACAGGTGATACACCTGTGTCTGGGTGTCAGGGTTTACCAGTCTGTGTCTTAGTTCTCTACCCTCCTGAGAGTTCCAAGGGCACACTCAGAGGCAGCTCTGAGGTCTTGCTCTTCAGAATGGGCTTGGTCTCCACCCTGTGAACATCTGTACTTACCTGTGGCCTCCACTCCAGCCTGTAAAGCAGAGATGAGCTCAGTGCTAGCCAGTGTCCATGGGCTCCATTCTTCTCACAGCACCCTGCCAGCACACCAAGCCTGCCTCCTCCCTCCCTTCCCCAAGCCTGCCTCCTCCCCCCTTCCCCAAGCCTGGCTCCTCCCCCTTTCCCAAGCCTGGCTCCTCCCCCCTTCCCCAAGCCTGGCTCCTCCCCCCTTCCCTAAGCCTGGCTCCTCCCCCTTTCCCAAGCCTGGCTCCTCCCCCTTCCAGCACACCAGATCCTGTCCCTCCTCCCTTCCCCAAGCCTGGCGTCCTCCCCCTTCCCACTCCCCCCCCAAGCCTGGTTTCTCCTCCCACGCCGCTCTCCCCCCTAACCCTATCCTGCCCTCCCCTTTCCCCCAAGCCTGCCCGTCCTCCACTCGCCCCTTTCCCAGCCTGGCTCCTCCCCCTTCCCCAATCGTCCTCCTCCTCCCCAGCTGCTCCTCCCCGCTTCACTTGCTCCCCCCCTCCACACAAGTCCCTCCCCCCAAGCCTCCCTCCCCTTCCCACTGTCCCCCCTCAGCTCCCCCTTAAGCTGCTCCCTTCACCAGCGCTCCAACCCTTCCTTCCCCACCGAGCCTGGGCTCGCCTCCCCCCTTCCCGCAAGCCTGGCCTCCTCCCCCTTCTCCCAAGCCTGGCTCCTCCCCACCCTTCCCCAAGCATATCCTACCCCCCTTCCCCAAGCCTGCAGCCTCCTCCCCCCCTTCCCCACGCCCTCATTTCTCTCCCGCTCCCTTCTGCTCCTGTCTGGGATTGTCCTGTTAGAGAAATGGCCCTGAAATTCTTTTCTTCTCTCCATAAAACTTTCATCATCAGTGAGAACTCCTTTTATTGAAAACTTCAAGTGCCTCAGGCTCCATCTTGCACTTCCAGTCATGCAAGGGCCCACGTGGTCATGGACGCTGAGGAGAGCTGGGGAGGGAACAGTGGAAAAGTAATGACGCTGGGGTTGACGATAGTGGTGAGGAGCCGGGATAGGTTAGCAGTGACGCCTAGTTTCTCCTCTGCTGTCTCCTCAGGGCCTCTGAGGTCAGCCATGTGTAAGGGCTCAGAGTGGTCAACCAGTCAGTCGCGTCTTTACTTCCAGGACAGCCACAGCCCTACCTTCTCACTCAGCTGTTCGCTGCCTGATGGCTTTGGAGCTGAGCTTTGGTTCTGTTCTTGGATGAGGCCGAGGGCCACCACCTGATGGGGATTCTAGGCCCCGAGTGAGGTGTTGCTCAGAGCTTAGGGCGGCTTGTGCTGGGGAGATGAGGTCTGGGTTTAGGGGCTGTTCTAGTTTGCTTTCAATCACTGCGACAAAACACTCTGACCAAAGCCAACTTGGGGAAGAAAGGGTTTATTTGGCTCATTCTCCTGGGTACAGTTTCACTCAGGGAGCCCACAGGCAGGCCTGAGAGCTGAAGCACAGGGCCACTGTCACTGGCTTGCTCCCCGTGGCCACTGCTCAGCCTGCTTCCTTTTTTTTTTTTCTTTTTTTTTTTCACAACATATTTTTTTATTGATGCTTTGTGCATTTCATACATCATTTCCAATTCAGTTCAGTCATTTATCTCCACCTATTCTTCTTTGCTCTCCTCCTCCCTTCCACCCCCCCCCACCCCAACCGGATCATGCATTCTGCCATGACTGTCCTGCATATCTCCTCTCATTTTTTTCCCTTTTTTAGCTATAAGTGATAATCCATGAGTACAAGCATCCTTCATGTATAACCAATTTTGCAGGCTGTTGATGGCCCAAACACCCACAGCCCACCATCCAGCGGGGGTGAGGGGTTGAATGTTCAATCAGGTTAATCAAATGAGGGTCCAGACTACATTGCTGTAGTTCACCCTTCACCCCAATTCGCAGCCCTTACATTAACTCCACGCCCCCTCTTCCGCAGTTATTATCCTGGGCTTAGAAAAGGGCCAAAGTGGATGAGAAGCAGAACAGTCCACTCTCTCTGGAGCTGTTGTCTTGGATTCGGGTCAATTCTGGGTTTCCCTTTCATGGGCTGACAGTCTGTCCAGGAATAACCTTTCGATTCCTACTAATGAAGAACAAGCAATTAGAAGATATAGGTATTAACAGCATTAATTGTTATGGTAGGTTACTTTGTTTAGACATATATGTTTTAGATGAGATGTTGGTCCACGAACTACATTTTTTTCCTGTTAAATATGACGGGGTCTTACGTGGCTTATGATATCTCCTAACATGTAGAGAATGTAAGCTTGTGGCATCAGCCATGGGTCATTCCTCAGAGAGAGCCCAATAGCCAATTAGATTTGGGATTAACAGCATCATGGCTGCCTCTGCTGCACTTGTTTCCAGGCAGGTGAGGTGTAGCTGGTGCTGACGGTGGAGTCTTGCTTGACTCAAGGAGACCCGTATTGCTTTATTGGTTTAGTGGCCCTTTGGGGTTGCCTCCAACTGTAAATTGGAGACAACTATTATAGAGGATATCTCTTATAAAACGGGTAAAACGGCCTTCTTTATTGACTAATGGACATAGAACTGTGAAAAGGATTACTCCAGTGTCAGAACAACATAACACTAAAGTCACTTGAACATGCGCTTAGAAACAAAATATATCAATACAGGAGCTCTGACATCAGTATGGATTATTCCACCAGGGAGAGGGTGCCAGGGGATCTAAGGTACCACAAAGGGTAAAGGCTCCTTGCCTCTAAAACTGGGATACCTGCAAAAGAAGGCGATAAGGCCCTGCTGTTGAAGACCTGAGTTAACATGGAAAAGATCATTGAGACCACACATACAAGTGTACAGATGGTCCTCTTTTATTTTTTTCTTGTTGCCGACCGTTCCCGGCTGCCTGCTACGGCTATCTCTCCTCGGGGGGTCGTGGATTTCTGCAGAGTCCTCTTGGCAGGAAAAACACAGTGAGATTGAACGCTGTAGAAATGAAAAACTAAGGGAAGTTTTCCGATCTCAGCACTTTATTGAACAGGGGCAGTGATTATATAGTGGTTTTTGGGAGAGGGCAGAACAAAGGATTTGGCAAAGCTTTACAATTACATAGGTAGGTAAAAAAGTCAAGTTTACACATTAACTGAAAAGCTCAGAGCACTAGAGCAGGACTAAAACATCACAAAGTTTTGTTAGGAAATAACTTTCTTGAAGTAAAATGTAGAAACTTAAGACAACCTTACTGAGTGAAATAACATCTAAGAAAGACAAGTCATAATTGAAAAGTCATAGCTCACAAAGTAGTAACTACAAAGTTCTTTAGCATCAGATATTGGTCTTATGTCTCCATTCTGAGGCTAGAGTAAATACATCCTAAGTTAATAGTTGCTTTTAAGTTTCTATGAAGTAAAAACCTTATTCCTATAATGTCCTAAGTTACCTATTAGTTTTCTAACTCTGACTGTAATCTCAGGTTTAATTTTTACTGAGAACTAAGAGCTGTCCCACTGTTTGCTCCAGCTAACAGCTTTGTTTTTGTCAGATAAGTGGCGGGTGTAAGGAGACTTAGCTCTGTCTTGCTTTACTGGGAGTGTTAGAATCCAGGCTTTAACAAAAGGAATGTCTTATCTACCTCTTTGTCTAGGACCAGAGGAAATAAGTTCTTTTATTTTTAGGTTAAGGGGATTTTTTGTTTTAACCTTAATGAAGAGTGTCTTTTTCATCATACTATTTTACCACTGGAATCTGTTTCTTTAAGGACATTCATGTAAAGGCAAGAACATTACTGTCATGAAATTATTTTGTTTTCTTGATCCGAGCAAGTTTTAACTTGCATATATGATTAACAGCTTGCATTACATGTTTTGTTTGTAAGGGAAAGGTCTGTTTTTTACTTTGGATCTGCAGAAAATTCTTGCTCCAGGAAAAAGCCCTGTGCCCAAGAAGAGCATTTTAATTTGCCAGTTCTTGAACATTCAAAGTTTTTTTGTATCTATAAGTGGCTTTAAGAAATATCTTTATGGGGCTGGAGAGATAGCCTAGCGGTTAAGAGCACGACGCCTTGCAGAGGACCCGGGTTCGATCCCCAGCACCCACATGGCGGCTGAGAACCGTCTGAAACCAATTTCCAGGAGAACTCCAGTTTCCGGGGAATCTAGACCTCTTCGGACCTCCGCGGCATTGCAACGACACGGGTGCACAGACCTGCAGCAAACAATACATCATACACATACAAAAAAAAAAAAAGAAAAAAAAATTTAAAATAAAAAAAATAAAAAAAAAAAGAAAATCTTTATGTGCTCAGTGTTATGCTAAGTCCAACACCAGAAAAACATAATATCCTAGGAAAGCATCTCAATCTCGTGGTGATCTTAGCCGGGTATTTTGCTAGGGACCTCCAGGGGGTCCAATCCCGCAGGGCACATCTCCCCCGCCTGTTTTGAATATGATTTCTCATATTACTTTACACAAGCGACACTGGAGTGGGTGTGGCAGACACGCAGGTGGATGCCGCATTTTCTTTGCTTTCTTCTTTTTTTTTTTTTTTGGTCTTTTTGAGACAGGGTCTCCCTTTAGTCCCAGCTGATCTCGAGCTCCCTCTGTAGACCAGGTTGGCCTTGAACTCACAGAGATCACCTGCCTCTCCCTCCCGAGTGCTGGGATTAAAGGTGTGCACCACCACGACCAGCTTCATCCTGCTTTCTTATACGATATAGGACCACCTAACCATGGTTGGCACTGTGCACAGTGGGCTGGCTGTGCACAGTGGGCTGGGGGCTGGGCCCTCCCACCCGACAATTAAGAAACCCCACAGGCTGGTCCAATGGAGGAAATTCCCCTAACTGAGGCTCCCTCAACCCAGGTGTGTCAAGTCGATACTAAAGCTATCCAGCACAGGGGCAAAAGTGCTGCTATCTACCGAGAAACTAGGCTACCTCCCCAGTGCCTGTGTGTGTGCGTGCCCATGGATGTGGTATGATGGGCGATGCCAGGGCAAAATTAGGGAGGTTTCAGTTTAATATGGTGAAAGTACTAAGATCTTTTGAATGAGAAGATGGCATCTTTAACCCAGACTTCTGGACTTCCCTCATTAAGATGGGTTTGTGTGGAGCCTTGCTGCCTTCCCTAAGCTGACCCCCATGGTTACTGGGTTGAGGGTGGAGACCACTGGAGCGTGAAACCCAGAGAACTTTTCTTTTTATTAGGAGAAGCTAGTGAGGACCTGACACTAAGCAGAGGCCATTGGCCCCAGGTTCTAAGTTCTGAGAGTGGCCATCCATCCATGTTCGGGGGGAACCTGGGTCGGAATCAGCCTGACCAGCTTCCACCACTGACCAGCCTGACCAGCTCTCCACCACTGACCAGCCTGACCAGCTCTCCACCACTGACCAGCCTGACCAGCTTCCACCACTGGCCAGCCTGACCAGCTCTCCACCACTGACCAGCCTGACCAGCTCTCTACCACTGACCAGCCTCATCAAGAGAACCATCCTGACCAGCTACATCAGGGGACTGAGGGGAAAGGGCTCAGGGAAAGCAACTTATGTCTAAATAGAAGCTGTTCAGGAATTCTATTCCCTATCCCTTGGGGGAAAGGGGAAAGAGGGTTCTCTCTGAGCAGAAAGGGAGATGCTGCGACAGTAGTTGAGGAGTTAGGTGCCTTTTCCTCTTCATGTTTTGAAATGCCCGAAGCCACGATGGTTTGGAAGGAGAATTAAGAGAGAAGGAGGGTCCAGGTGGAGCGTGATCCAGCAGCTCCCTCTCAGGCCCCTTGGCAGCTCGGCTGGGCACACCTGTTGACTGACTGCGGCCGTGGAAGGTGGCTGGGTTGAGCCATATTGCTGGTGCCTGTTCTCTGGCCCATTTCTCTTGCCTGCCAAAAAGGGGGTACTTAGAAGATATAAGGGGGTCATACAGGCAGAAGATTGTATTTTGGATTGACAGAGGTCAGAAGAGGGAAAGAATATTGTGTAAACTAGATACCTGTGTTCCTTGTGAAAAGTACTCAGGAAAATGACTAAAGAGGAAAGACCTGTCTTGGCTCGCAGCTTCTGCCACTGCCACTGTCAGTCGGCTCCATTGTTGCTGGGCTGGGCTGAGGCAGAACATCTTGCTGGAAAAGCCTGGTGGACAGAGATGCTTCTCTCATGGCAGAAATAGAGAAAGAAAGAAAGGGGGAAAGCCGGGCACAGGACACCCTCAGGGTCACCTCAGTGTCACCCTCAGTGTCACCCCAGGGTTACCCAGTGACCCATTTCCTCCAATCAGAGCCTACTTCTTAAAGGTTTCCACACCTCCAAAAGTCATATCAAGAGCTGGAGACCCAGGCCTCAACACAGGAGACTGTGGGGCACATTTCATACATGAACTGTAACTGTGTGTCAATGCCCACAGTCTCCAGGGATGCCCATTCAAGGAACCAATACAAGCTTCACCTGAAACAGTACAGGTGGGGTTGTTATACCAAAGGAAAGCAGCCTCCAGGCAGGAGGAGTTCTGCAGGGAGAGGTCGGCCTCCCGCCATCTGCTGAGACCCCCCTACTGCTCCCCCTGACCTGGTGTAAAGCCCAGAGTGGCAGGAAGAGGACGTGTATCTGCACAACTGTCCCCTCCCCGTGCTGAGGTGGAAGGAAACGAGTTTTAATGCATCACTGACACTTTGGTTGTGACAAAACCAGGACTGAGAGGGCCAGAGTTGGGCCCACCCAGCCCCGTGTAGGAATGGTGAGAGATGACACAGAATAGCCCAGATGGTAGGGACGTACGAAGCGAGACCATCACTACATCACCATTGTGATTTGATGGTGAATGCTCCCACAGGCTCCTGCGTTCCCTGTGTTGGAACACCTTATCCCCAACCGGGGGTGCTGTTTGGGGAGGTGGAGTCTGGGTGAATGAGATGGGTCTCTGGGGAGCCGGCCTTGAGGTGTGTAACCTGGTCCCCACTTCTTGTTCCACCTGTGCTTCCTGGTCTGCCCAGGTGTGAGCAGGCTCCCACTGTCACATCCCTGAGCACCCCAGACACCATGCCTCTCCTTCGTGACAGACTAACCCCTCAAACCACAAGTCACTTCTTGCTAGCTGTAGTAGTTTCTTCTCTGTTGCTCTGATAAAGTAGCTTAAGGAAGGAAGGGTTTATTTTGGCACATGGTTCCAGAGTGGATAGAGGCCACCACAGTGGGGAGGGCATGGGAGTGGAGTGTGAGGCTGGCCTGGCAGTGACCAGCGACTGATCACATTCCATCTGCACACAAGAAGCAGAGTGAGAACAGGAGGGAGGACAGACTCTGAAACCTCAAAGCCCTCCCCTAGTGACGCACTTCCTTCAACAAGGCTCCATAACCTAGAGGCCCCATAACCTTTCCGAACACAGCCACCAATTGGGGACCACGTGTGCACACATATGAGGCTAACGGAGATGTTTCTTATCCAGATCACATAAGGAATGTGGTCAGCAACGCAGTAACTGTGGAGGAAGGGCGCTCAGAGCCACGCATGTGCTGTCTTCCCTCTGGACTGCAGGTCCAGTCTGTAGACACGTGTGTGTGGTCTTCACCAGCCAATGAACCAGCTTAAGGAATGGCCAGATCCCGACAGACAGACAGACAGACAGACAGACAGACAGACAGACAGAAACTTAGTCCCTCAGGCCCTCTGAAGCCTGGAGGTGAATTCTGAGTGGGAGGCCTCATTAGTATGCGTGTGTGCGGACTCCAATCAAAGAAGAGCTGGGAAGTGTTATTAAGCCCTGGGAGGCAAAGTGGGTCAGCTGAGCCTGATTAGTATTGATTGGAATTTCTTCCCACCAATCAATTTGTTTATTAATGTGGATGTTTGGAGCCCTTGTTTGGTAGGATTAGGCTTCCTGTTCTCTTCAACTCTCAGGTCACCTTCCCTTTGATTTTCTTTTTGAGCAAGTGTTCTATGAGGATGGATTGGGGTCCTGGGGTGCAGCCTACTCCGTTCCTTTTCCTCCTCCCCATCTGCCGTTTCCCCCAGAACAGAGCACAGGGGGCAGGAAGAGGTATGCATGTCGCTGTCCCACCAGCCACCATCAGTGCTGCCCCATGCTTTCTGGTGTGGTGTGGTGTGGTGTGTGTGTGTGTGTGTGTACATGCGGGGGTGTCAGAGGACAACCTCAGCTATTCATCTGGTGCCACCCACCTTGTTTTTTGTTTTGTTCTTTTGAGACAGGGTTTCCTACTGGCCTGGAACTCACCTAGCAGGTGAGGCTGGCTAGTTGTCCTCCAGATCAGGGATTACAAGTGCATGCCACTATGCCCGGTTATTTTTACATGGGCTCTAGGGATTGAACTCAGGCCTCTGTGCTTGCGAACTAAGCACTTCTCCACGGAGCCATCTCCTCAGGTCTAGACTGCTCTTAGTGGCCTCTCACCTGGCTTTTACAGAATAAACGAGACAGTCTTCCGTAGTCATTTCTCCTAGTGGGCACGCGTCCCGTCCCTCTAGGTTGTCCTCAGCTCTGGTCTTCTGTGGTGTGCTGGGTGTGTGGACATCTAGGTGCACGCTCGTCTGCCCGCTTCACACTGCTGTTCCTGCCCACTGGGTACTGCTTCCCCAGCACCTTTCCATGGGGGCTGCCCAGCCCAGAGTGCCCCAAGCCCTCCGGGAGGGAAGATGGACAGACAGCTGAAGCCCTCCAAGAGGGAAGGAGGACGGACAGCTCAAGCCCTCCAGGAGGGAAGGCGGACGGACAGCTCAAGCCCTCCAAGAGGGAAGGAGGACGGACAGCTCAAGCCCTCCAGGAGGGAAGGCGGACGGACAGCTCAAGCCCTCCAAGAGGGAAGGAGGACGGACAGCTCAAGCCCTCCAGGAGGGAAGGAGGACGGACAGCTCAAGCCCTCCAGGAGGGAAGGAGGACGGACAGCTCAAGCCCTCCAGGAGGGAAGGAGGACGGACAGCTCAAGCCCTCCAGGAGGGAAGGAGGACGGACAGCTCAAGCCCTCCAGGAGGGAAGGAGGACGGACAGCTCAAGCCCTCCAGGAGGGAAGGAGGACGGACAGCTCAAGCCCTCCAGGAGGGAAGGAGGACGGACAGCTCAAGCCCTCCAGGAGGGAAGGAGGACGGACAGCTCAAGCCCTCCAGGAGGGAAGGAGGACGGACAGCTCAAGCCCTCCAGGAGGGAAGGAGGACGGACAGCTCAAGCCCTCCAAGAGGGAAGGAGGACGGACAGCTCAAGCCCTCCAGGAGGGAAGGCGGACGGACAGCTCAAGCCCTCCAGGAGGGAAGGAGGACGGACAGCTCAAGCCCTCCAGGAGGGAAGGCGGACGGACAGCTCAAGCCCTCCAGGAGGGAAGGAGGACGGACAGCTCAAGCCCTCCAGGAGGGAAGGAGGACGGACAGCTCAAGCCCTCCAGGAGGGAAGGAGGACGGACAGCTCAAGCCCTCCAGGAGGGAAGGAGGACGGACAGCTCAAGCCCTCCAGGAGGGAAGGAGGACGGACAGCTCAAGCCCTCCAGGAGGGAAGGCGGACGGACAGCTCAAGTCCTCCAGGAGGGAAGGAGGACGGACAGCTCAAGCCCTCCAGGAGGGAAGGCGGACGGACAGCTCAAGTCCTCCAGGAGGGAAGGAGGACGGACAGCTCAAGCCCTCCAAGAAGGAAGGAGGACGGACAGCTCAAGCCCTCCAGGAGGGAAGGCGGACGGACAGCTCAAGCCCTCCAAGAGGGAAGGAGGACGGACAGCTCAAGTCCTCCAGGAGGGAAGGAAGACGGACAGCTCAAGCCCTCCAGGAGGGAAGGAGGACGGACAGCTCAAGCCCTCCAGGAGGGAAGGCGGACAGACAGCTCAAGTCCTCCAGGAGGGAAGGAGGACGGACAGCTCAAGCCCTCCAGTAGGGAAGGCGGACGGACAGCTCAAGTCCTCCAGGAGGGAAGGAGGACGGACAGCTCAAGCCCTCCAGGAGGGAAGGCGGACGGACAGCTCAAGTCCTCCAGGAGGGAAGGAGGACGGACAGCTCAAGCCCTCCAGGAGGGAAGGAGGACAGACAGCTCAAGCCCTCCAGTAGGGAAGGCGGACGGACAGCTCAAGTCCTCCAGGAGGGAAGGACGGGCAGCTCAAGCCCTCCAGGAGGGAAGGCGGACGGACAGCTCAAGTCCTCCAGGAGGGAAGGAGGACGGACAGCTCAAGCCCTCCAGGAGGGAAGGCGGACGGACAGCTCAAGCCCTCCAGGAGGGAAGGTGGACGGACAGCTCAAGTCCTCCAAGAGGGAAGGAGGACGGACAGCTCAAGCCCTCCAAGAAGGAAGGAGGACGGACAGCTCAAGCCCTCCAGGAGGGAAGGCCGACAGACAGCTCAAGCCCTTCAGGAGGGAAGGAGGATGGACAGCTCAAGCCCTCCAAGAAGGAAGGAGGACGGACAGCTCAAGCCCTCCAGGAGGGAAGGCGGACGGACAGCTCAAGCCCTCCAAGAAGGAAGGAGGACGGACAGCTCAAGCCCTCCAGGAGGGAAGGCGAACAGACAGCTCAAGCCCTCCAAGAAGGAAGGCGGACGGACAGCTGAAGCCCTCCAAGAAGGAAGGAGGACGGACAGCTCAAGCCCTCCAAGAGGGAAGGCAGATGGACAACTCTGCTCTCTTGCCTCCTTCCTTGATTACAGTGTGGCTGGTTTTTCTCTTTGTGTTGGAGACTGATCAGATTGATGGAATTTCAGTTCATAAAATTTGCCCCAGATGAACAAGTCATTAGTCTCAGCATTCACCAGTGTTCACCCCTCACCTAGTCATCTACTCACAGTTTGATTCACGCATTATTTAAAACCACCAGCAAACAACTCCAAAGAGTTGTTCAGTTCGTAATTTAAAATAGTTTTATTTCCCTTTGCTCAGTAAACGTCGGTTGATGAAAGTTGGTTGTAAGTGATGGAGCAGAGGTTTGTTGGTAGAGGCTGCTGGGACGAAGCTGGGTGAGGTGCCAAGGCCTCGTTAGGTCCCTCAGTGTGTGTTGTACTCCCTCCCTGTGCTGCTCCTGACTTGTGTTGCAGTCAAGGACGGTGTGGTACAGGCTGGGATTTTCACCTCAGCCTGTCTGGGTGCTGCCATCCACAGAAGCGGCTGGTTTTTCCCATCAAATGTGTTGGGGTCACCAGCCAGAGACAGAGGTCCAGATCTGCTCAGTGTGAGGGTCACCCCAGACTCAGTTGTGACCCTGCTTGCTGCCCTGGGAGGTGTCTTTTGCAGATACCATTCCTTTTTTTCCAGCCATCTGGTCACAGATGTGACCCTAGAAGGAAAGGCTGTTTCTTATGACATTGCTAAAACAATGAAAGTTATTTGAGTCCTTACTTATCATCTGGGAAATTACGGTATTTCCTTCCCAGGAGCATTCTGGGGAGACAGGGCAGATGCTAACTCTTTTTTCCTTCAGCTGGGGCGTCTACTCTCCTTCGAGACCTGTGAAAACCCTCCTGCTGGGCTCTTCAAAGCTCTGAGGCCTCTCTTCTAAAGTAAGGACCAGGCCTCACTGGAGTCAGCTCCTAATTGTTTGCTTACTGCTCCTGTTAGGCCTGGTTCCCCTAAATTTGATGGTTCTGAGGATGTTTTGACATTCTCTGCAGGAGACACCTGCTTTCTAGGAGAGCAATTCTGCCCAGGGTGTGGGCCTGCAGGTTAGAAAGAACAGATGGAAGGGAGAGAGGGGATGCCAGCCTTCAAGGTGAGCAGCATTCCCAGGGTGGTTGTGCGTGGGAGGTGGAGGCAAGGGGGTCAGGGAGGGTTCAAGGCCGACCTCTGCTGCGCAGAGAGTTTGAGGCCAGGTTGTCAAAACATAAAACGGAAACCAAAATAGGAGCAGAGGAGAGTTTGATGGATTTTTTTTTTCCTGACTCCTGAAGTTTTCCAGAACGACTTGCTGGAGCTCCTGAGCCATGTGGATGCCGGGGCTAGACAGACGCTGTGACTATGGAGGGCTGGGAAGAACTGTATTTCATGTACTTTTTCTCCATGGTGGCAGAAAGATGTGATGACCACCCTTTTCATAATCTGATGGTGTGTCTGGCCCTGGCTGGGGTTTGGGGTGAACCTCACAGGACCACAGGGCCAGGTAGGTTCTCCCCTTGTCTGTGCCCTGACCTTTGCTGCTTCTTCCAGATGATCATGCACCATTTGTTTCCTCATGAATAATTGTAAAAGTGTAAGAACTCTTGAGAATAAACCCAGCACCACAGATAATTCCATTAATGTGTACAATTAATATGTATTCAATAAGATACTGAAAGGAAAGAAATCCGTTCATAATTTAAATTCTGAACAAGGTACTTAACTACTCCACATCTTTGCATAAAATTTATACCAATAAGCTTAATGAATAACTATGTTTAGAGGAAGAACTTGTGATATCGACTTTCAGCTTGACAGGAGGTGGAATCACCTAGGAGACATAGCCCTGGGCTTATTTGTGAGGAGGTGTCTAGATTGGGTTAACTGAAGGGGGAAGACAACCCTCCCCCCAACATGGGCAGCACCGTTCCATGGGCTGGAGTCCCAGACTGAACAGATGACCAAGGAGAAGGTAGGCTGAGCACCAGCACTCAGCTCAGCTTCCTGACGCACGATGCCCCGTGACCAGCTGCTCCAGGATCCTGGTGCCATGATGGACCTCAGCGTCCAAATAAGCATGTCCTCTGTTAGGTTGTCTTTTCAGATGTTTTCTCATGGCAGGAAAAAATGACTAATGGAAGGTTAGAATGATGTAATGAGGATGCCAATGACCAGACGCCATTTTCAGAAAGATGTGGGACATGTCTGCCTCCTTATCTAAACTGTGGGGGATTGGAACTATCAGTAGGTTGCACCTAGCATATACTTGGTAAATGTTGATTATTTTTAAAAATTATTTTTACTGTATGTGTATGAGTATATCGACTACATGTGTGTGAATGGACCCCTGTCCTGCAATGCTCATGGAGGTCAGAAGAGGGCATTGGTTCCCCTTGAACTGGAGCTACAGACAGTTTTTAGCTGCCATGTGGGTGCTGGGAATTGAACCCAAGTCCTCTGCAAGAGCAGCCAGTGCTCTTAACCCTCAGCCATCTCTCTATCCCTGACAAATGCTGATTCTTCCCTCTGTTTGGTTGTCAGTTGCGTTGTCTTACTCTCCTGCCATTTTCTTTGTTTTTATATTTATCTTCTTTTTAATTAACAAGGAATTGTACCAGGTGACATTTGGAGATGTACACCTTGTAAAATGACGAAATCAAACCAGTCAGGCGTGGTGGCGCACGCCTTTAATCCTAGCACTTGAGAGGCAGAGGCAGGCGGATGTCTGTGAGTTCAAGGCCAGCCTGGTCTACAGAGTGAGTTCCAGGACAGCCAGAGCTACAGGGAGACCCTGTCTCAAAAAGACCAAAAACCAACCAACCAAACAAACAAAAAAACCAGTCAACATGGCCATTGCCTCATGAACTTGCCTTTTCTTTTTTAAAAATTTTTATTTATTTATTTTTTTAAGGGATTCACAATATAAGAGCACAGTTGTTTTCAGATCACATTGACGTTGCTCAGTTTGTCATACAACTAGGTAATTGGCACTGGCATCCACAGATGAGGGATACCATTCGTCGTTTGTTTTTCTGGGACTGTGTTACTTCACTTAGCATGATGTCTTCTAGCTCCATCCATTTACCTGCAAAGCTCATGATGTCATCTTTCCTTACCACTGCATAGAACTCCATTGTGTAGATGTACCACATTTTCTCTATCCACCTGTCAGTTAAGGGGCACGTGGATTGGTTCTAGCTCTTTGCTATTGTGAAGAGAGCTGCAATAAACATGGCTATGCATGTATCTCTGCGGTAAGGTGAGTCTTATGGGTAAATACCCAGGAGTGGTATGGCTGGGTCAGGTGGCAAGTTCATTCCAAGCCTTCCAAGGGTTCTCCACACTGCTTTCCATAGTGGCTGTACGAGTTTACATTCTCACCAGCAGTGGATGGAGTGTTCCCCTTTCCCTATAACCTCTCCAGCACTTGGTATCATTTGTTTTCCTGATCCTAGCCAGTCTTGTTGGAGTGAGATGATATCATGAACTTGCCTTTTCAGTATTTCTTTTTTTGCATATGAGTGTTTGGCCTACTTGTAAGTGTACCCATGTTGTGCAATGCCCATGGAAGCCAGATCCCTGGAACTGGAGTTATGAACAGTTGTAAACTGCCGTGTGGGTGCTGGGAACTAAACCTAGGTCCTCTTCAGAGGGAGCCAGTGCTCTTAACTGTTGAGCTAGTTCTTCAGCCTCTATTTACCTTTATAAAAATGTTAAGAATATTCAAGAACCTGTTTTTTGATGTCCTTCATGTTTGATTTGTCTGTCACCCATGTACTAAACTTCCTAAGGGTGAGGCTTGTGTGTCTAGCATCTACACTTCTCGGTGTGCACAGCACACTGCCTGACACCCAAAAACCACTGAGGTAATCCCTAGAATTGTGAGTGCTCAGTACTGTAAGTGCTCACCATGGATGCCAGCTTCCTAAATTAGTGAACACAGAGCAACCGAGCGCTGTGTGAGCTTACATCGCATCACATCAACTCTGCATAGCTGGCACCACAGATCCTGATGAAGCCTTAATTACAAGATTACAACTCACAAATCTCAGTAAGCCAGCTCGATTTCCAGGAGCTGTTGAGAACTCTGGAGAGAGTGTTTACTGCTATTTCTAGAGCACACCCTTTAGTGGAAAATGTATTAGCTCACGAATCACACACAGACACTAAGGAGCGAAGGTGCTTGGGAATAATACGTATGTTTTTAATCTGGATTGTTGACATTGGGGATTTCCATTTAACTAGTTTATGAAGGGAATCAATGCCCATAATGAAAAGAGCATTTATCAGGTCTTTTTTAGTATGACTGGGGTCAGGTGGTGCGTGTGGGCGCTCTGGTGAGGCTGTGGGGTCACTGCTCACTCTGCACTTCACTTGCAAGGCAGTATTTCTTAGTTACAACCAACTGCTGACAGCAATTGAATGCTTGCTGTGTGCCGGGTTCTCTTCTGAGCTCTTTACATTCAATCTCATTATTATTATTATTATTATTATTATTATTATTAATTTTGTCTTTTTTGAGGCAGGGTCTCCTTGGAGTTCCAGCTGGCCTGGAACTCATTATGTAGCCCGGGCTGGCCTTGAACTCACAGAGATCCACCTGCCTCTGCCTCCCAAGGGCTGGGATTAAAGGGGTTCACCACCATGCCTGGCCACCAATGTCTTAATATTTTTTCAAGTGTGTGTTGTGTATGTATGTACATATATGTTGTGTGTTGTGTATGTACATACATGTACACAGGCATGCGTGCCTGTGCACATGAGTGGAGGCCAGAGGATGACTTCAGGCATCTTCTGTGCTCTCCACTTTAGTTGTTTGAGGCAGGCTCTCACTGGACGTTTGGCCAGACGAGCCCCTGGATCTACCTGTCTCTGACCCCACCGCAGCATTAGGGTTCAGGCTTTTGCCCCTAAGCCTGGCTGGGTTCTGAACTCAGTTCTCATGCATGTCTTTTCTAGTGGCACTTCACCCACTGAGCTGTGACCCCAGCCCTGTGTCCTAGCCTTCACAGCACCTCTCCGAGATGGATTTCATCACCTCTACCCTGGTTCAGGTGTGGGGCTCAGAGAAGATGAAAATCTTTTTTTCAGAGTCTCAGAACTAGAAAGTGAAGATGAGATCGGAATCCAGGATGAATCTGTGCTCTCAGCACAAGCCTCCACTCGCCTGGGCAAAGTGGCTGTGCGTGTGGTGAGGACACAGAGAGAACACAGTGGTACACTGGGCATTTGTGGGGTTGACTCAGTACCTGACAGAGATGATGGTAGCTTTGAATATTTGAAGCGGAGTGGGCAGAGTTCTTAAGTGGTGTGGTATGATCTGGGAGAGTCCAGGGTCTCCTCAAGAGAAGGCGTGGTGGTACACACCTTTAATCTCAGCACTAGGGAGGCAGAGGCAGGCAGATCTCTGTGAGTTCAAGGCCAGCCTGGTCTACATAGTGAGCTCCAGGCAAGCTGGGACTATAGGGAGACCCTGTCTCAAAAAGACAAAAAAAAGAGCATCTCACATCTCACAGCGATGGAGTGTCTCACATCTCACAGCCGTGGAGTGTCTCATGTCTCACAGTGATGGAGTGTCTCACATCTCACAGCTATGGAGTGTCTCACATCTCACATATCACAGTGATGGAGCATCTTACATCTCACATCTCACAGTGATGGAGCGTCTCACATCTCATGGTGATGGAGCGTCTCACATCTCACATCTCGCAGCGATGGAGCATCTCACATCTCACAGTGATGGAGCATCCCACATCTCACAGCGATGGAGTGTCTCACATCTCATGGTGATGGAGTGTCTCACATCTCACATCTCACAGTGATGGAGCATCTCACATCTCACATCTCACAATGATGGGGCATCTCACATCTCACAGTGATGGAGTGTCTCACATCTCACATATCACAGTGATGGAGTGTCTCACATCTCACATCTTACAGTGTTGGAGCGTCTCACATCTATCTCATAGTGATGGAGCATATTCTGCTGTCAGCAGCTGCATGGTAGGCCCAGCACTCAGCAAAGCAGAGTTAATGCTGATGTTCCTGTCACTTCCCTCAGCTCTTCCTGCTTTTTCATAAGTCCATGTTAATTTTGGCCCATGCTGGGCCCCTTCGGTTTTCCTTCTCCGGAAGTGCCTATCTTCTTTCCATCTCTGCTCCTCTTACCTTCTGACTAGTTCAGGTGTTTCTTGGGGCCCTGCTGTATATTAGCATCCATGTTTCTGTGTTGTACATATGGCACAGTACACTGGTGAAGACAGATTAATAAGCACTTCACTAAGTGTTGGGAAGGTGCTGTTTGGGCTCCCAGTCTGGGTGTGTAGAAATTGAGGCACAGAGTTCTGGGTGGTTGTTGATATTTTTAGATCCAGACGGAGAATGAGCATCCCTGTGGTGGGGACTAGGAAGTAATAGGTATGAAGGTGAAAGTAAGGAGCCATAGGATAATAGAATGTAGAAATACAGAAGGTGGAGCTGGGATAGGGGTGGGGTTCTGCTGAGGAAGGATCCACTTGATAGATTAGAGACTGAGGGACTTCTACATGCGCAATCCTGTTCTTGTAAGAAGAATGTGTATAGGTATTTATAGAAAAAAATGCCGGGACTGGAGAGATGGCCTAGCAGTTAAGAGCGCCAACCGCTCTTACAGAGGACCCGGGTTCGATTCCCAGCATCCACATGGCGGCTGAGAACCGTCTTTAACTCCAGTTCCAGGGGAATCTGAGACCCTCTTCTGACCTCCGCGGCATTGCACGACACGGGTGCACAAACTTGCATGCAGGCAGTACATTCATACACATACAGAAATAAATAAAAAATTAAAAGAAAAAAAGAAAAAAATGCCATCCTGGGCATACACAAAAGATTATTTGTGGATGTTTCAAAAACTGTCTCCTTTTGAATGTGATTAGTGCTATATTGGTCAGACTCAAAGTACAGATCATCGGAAAGAGGAAACTGCAAGGCACAGTCAGTGCAAAGTGGAAGAGATAAAAGGACAACAGAGGCCAATGTGAATGGGGAGAACCAGAAGTCAGACTCTGCCCTAGGGCCAAGGAATGAATGGGAGGGGAAGACCGGAGACTTCTGTCAAAGATCTTGAAATGCTTCATACTTAGAATTGAGGTTGAAGAAGTTGCAGGATGGCAGGATGGAGTTTCTAAAATGGAGGAACCTGGAATATTTTTTATGCTAGGGAGAGAACCAGTTAGAAGGGGGCTGGAGGGATGTGGGCACGAGGGGAGGTCACCTGCTCAGTGCCTATGGCTCCTCAGGAGGCAGAAGAGTTGACTTTGGTCACAGGATTGCCATCTTTCCTATGGGAGAGGGATGAGTGGGTGGATGTGGTGGTGGAGATCGCATGTATGTGGTTGGAGACCACTCTTAGATGATGGTGGAGATCGCATGTATGTGGTTGGAGACCACTCTTAGATGATGGTGAAGATCACATGTATGTGGTTAGAGACCACTCTTAGATGATGGCTTTGACTTTCCCTGAAAAATAATAGGTGCAGATTTGGTATGAGTTAAGCCTTTTTTTAAACAAGTGTCACCATAGACCAAGTAATGGATAAACTGAGTTCTATGAGGGTATCTCACCTTGAATGTTTCCTAAAAGCTCTAGTGCTCAGCATTGTACCTGACACATGGTAGGTGCTTAGAAGACAGTGGCTGAAGGCGTGGCTATGCGGTTAGAGGGATGTGGTATTCTGGGTTTCTGTCAGTGTTCTGCTTTATGCATCAGACTCCTAGAGGAGTGCAAATGGTGAGACACCCAGAAACTGGCAGTGAGGGGCTGCTGTAAGACAACAGCCACAGAAACTGAAGGTATGCATCAGAGGTTGCTCTGAAGTTGTCCTTTGGAGAGAGATAAGGGTCTTCATTGGACACTAGACTGCCCATGATGAGCTGAACTCATTCTGCCTTGAAGAGGGGAGCAGAAACAACAGGCAGAAAGTACTGGAAACAAGTTATCTAAAAGTAGAAAAGTCTGTTTTAAGGAGTCTCTCAAACACTGAGAAATCTGGGGTTTAGGCTGGGTGGGTCCTGGTATGGGTGTACTTTGGGGGGTCTCATGCTCAGATGGTCTGATGCATCTTGTTCCCTTCTGGTATTTCCTGTGCTGACAACAGCCATCCATTCTTGGCCTCTCGACTTGGTCATGTTTCAAGTTTCTGCCAGACTTAACTTGAGTTGGAAACACATTGCTGCTTTTCCATCGAGAAGTGAGTTGGACAGTGTTAATCTGGACTTACCACACTATGTTAATATAATAATTTAGGTTGCAGAGCATGATTGTGATTACTAGAAGATTCCAAAGAACCATCAAAACGAAATGAAATGAACGATAGCCAGACATGGTGGTGCACTTGTGGGAGGCAGAGGCAAGAGGATTAGGAGTTTAAGGTCATCATTGGCTATGTGGGGAGTTTGAGGCCATCCTGTGCTTCTTGAGTTCATCAGGAGGGAAGAAAGGGAATGGAGGAGAGGAAAGAGAGAAATGGGGTAGGGGAAAAGGGAGGGAGGCCGAAAGAAGAAAGACTGAAATAAATAAAATACCACACATGTAAAGCCTGGAACACAGGGATTCACGTCTGCTCGGCTCAGTAGTGATTTAAAGCCGTTTTCTACGTTCAGTCCTCCTGCGGCTTATTCATAGCTATCAGGTCTAGTGGGAAGAGCTTATGTTTTGGAATCAGACAGCCTGCACCTCAGTTTCCCCTCTGCCACCAATGTTGTAGACTTTTTTCTTCCAAGATATTTCAGATTGGTAAGAACATACTTCATGGAAATTTTACCCCCCCATCCTGTTCTGCCACCTGGCCTAGCATGGAGCGAGCGCTCTGGCTCTCCCACTATGGAGGTTGATAACTTCTCTGAACTTCATCTTCCTCATCTGCAAAGTGGGGGAAAATTCCCAGGGTGGTTTTTCAAGTTGAATCAATCCTGTAAAATATTTAGTGCAGTCTCTGGCTCACAGAAACCAGTGAGTATTTTCACTCTCCTCTTTAGTGGAAAAATATTTAACTCCATGGAAATTCCTTTCCTGAGTGTTACAGATAACAGTGTCCCTAGTACAGTGTAAAGTGGTGTAGCCACTGTGGAGACCAGCATGGATGTTCCTCAGAAAACTAAAGAGCTACTGCATGACCCAGCTAGACACTAGGGGTGCTTGCCTTCAGGGGTCTGTAATGGCACACCACAGACACCTGGGCATCCCATGTTTGTTTATTTTTATGTGTGCTCTGGGGGATCAAACTGGGTCTTTATGCTTTGAAGGTGTAAGACCCGAATTGAGCCTTACCCTTGAGAGACCCCCGAGTGAGAGACACGGAGACAAGACTCACTGCAAAAGCAAGAGGTTTATTACTCAGGTTCACTGGGGTTCGCTTGTACAATGGGGAGAGGTGAACCCCAAGCAATCTCTGCATACAGGTTTTATACACTTAGAGCAGGGCAGGAATTGAACCCCAGTCTCCTGTGTGACAGGTGGGGATACACAGCATGCTTGGGTCTGCAGGTGGCTTGGGGCCAGGGCCCTCAGGGTGGTTCTTCCTGGAGTTATCCTGTTACCTGCTGACCTAGGGAGGGGTTGCTATTTGCTAACCTAGGGAGGGAAAAGGCTCTGACCCTATAAGTTGGCTTTCGGGCCTTTTATTCAGAGCCTAGGGGAATCTTGGTGGGGTTTGGGTAACTTCTAGCCTTATTGGATAATAGCAGAGTTACAGCTATTATCCAGGGTTAGGTCAGCCCACCTGCCCCCACATACCAAAGGTTATCTTTAGACACAGTCTTGGAACAGGAACAGAACCAGGTTTAGGGGAATTTTTCTTTATTGGTTCAGACCTGTTTCCCAAGCCTGGGATGCATCTGGTGGACTCCAGCCTCGGGGAAAGTGAATGCTTAACCTTTGTCCAGAGTAGAAGTCTGGAACCAACTCTTACCTCTTCAGAGACAAGCACTTTGTGACTCGGCCATCTCCCCAGACCTGAACACTCATGTTTCCTATGGCACTCTTCACAGTAGCCAGGTGCTGGAGTCGGTCTAGATGTCCATCACCAGAGGAGTGAGTAAAGAAAACGGGGAATGAATTCACAGTGGAGTTTTATTCAGCTGTAAAGAAGAATGAAACCCAGTTGTCTATAGGAAAGTAGATGAAAACACAGATCATCATGTTAAAGCAAGCCAGACTCAGAAATACACCTCATGTTTTCCTCATGTAGAATCTAGAATGAATACATGATGATGTATATGTTCATATGCATATGATATATATGTTCATGTACATATGATATATATGTTCATGTACATATGATGTATACATGAACATATACATCACACACACACATATATATATATATGTCCTGAAAGAAGGGCCTGTTGGGAAAGAGGAAGGAGATCACCAAAAGGAGAGAGCAGGATAAGAGAGTCATGTGGGGTAGTTATGGTCATGTGTAAAAAATGTCATAGCTAAATGAATATGCATTAATAGCAAACACTTAAAGGAAGTCATTGTTCACAACAGTAGGAAAAAAAAGTTAATCATTTTTTAAAAAGGTGTTCCAATATGTTACTATCCAAATATTGTTATTCTAATAATCACTTAAAATACTTTTGAGTTTTTGTGCATTTCTTATAATAGCTTTTAAGCGAATTTAGAACATCCCAACTCCTCTGCACTCCCCTAACCCCGTAAATTTCCTGCACTGTCATACATGGTAAGTGCTTTCTGGTCAACCATTTGTACCCAGATGTCCCTCAGTGCAGGTTCATCCACTGGAGTCTAGCAAGCCTCTCTAGATTCTTTCCCTGAAAGGAGATCTACTCTCTCTCACCCAGAGTGATCAGTTGTCAATAGCTCCTAGGCTGGGGTTGGAGTTGGGGCCTGCTGCCCATTTCCCCAGTTCTGGGCTGGGTTTTTGTCTAATTGAGTCGCCATGGTCTTGTGCACGCTGTCACCATTGGAATGTGTGTCCTGAATGGAACTCCCGTATTACACATCACCCACCCACGGCTCAGGGGCCATTGTGGAAGAGGGGATAGAACGATCGTAAGAGCAGGGTTGGTGCGTAAACATAAGGAAATGCTTTCAGGCTCTGGGAACTTGTTCATATGAACTAATCACTTGTTTTATGGCATCTTTTAGTTCCCTTGTGTCCCTCTGTCCTTATTGGAGTATCCTATGAGATTGTAAACGAGGTGAACTGGACATACATGATAACTGTGTGTCTGAGTTGGAAACCCTGGGGCCCAACAGTTATATTACACGGCTATTTGGGATTATGGGATGGGGACAAGCCTGATGCGTCAGCTGCCTGCTGAGCCTTCCTGTGGCAGTGCCAATAACTTCGGGTGGCATCTGGGTGCCCTTGGTTCTCAGGTAGCTCATCGAGTGAGATTTGTTTTTGTGTCACTCAATTATTTCCTTGAAGTTGACTGTTTATAATTTCCAAAGTGAAACACATTTGCACCATCTTAAAATGTGTCAACTTTTAAGATCTTGTTTCCTTGGAAGTCTCAGGAAGGGAGTAGTCATCCTTTCCCTCTGATGTTAGCTTGGGGAGGGATCCCGTGTTACCAGGGTCTCGCTGGGATGTCAGGTAGCCAACAAGGGCATAAGAGAGCCCTTCTCTGTAGCCTGCCTGGTCTCCCTCTCAGCTGTCACTCTATGAGCCCCACCCCATCGGAATCAACCCTTCCTCTGCTCTTGCAGAGGACCTGGGTTCAATTCCCAGCACCCACATGGCGGCTAAGAACCATCTTTAATCCAGGTGTGGTGGTGCATGCCTTTAATCCTAGCACTCAGGAGGCAGAGGCAGGCGGATCTTTGTGAGTTCAAGGCCAGCCTGGTCTACAGAGAGAGTTACAGGCCAGTTGGGACTATAGGTTTGCGCACCCGTGTCGTGCAATGCCTTGGAGGTCAGAAGAGGGTGCCAGATTCCCCTGGAACTGGAGTTAAAGACGGTTCTCAGCTACCATTTTGGTGCTGGGAATCAAACTCAGGTCCTCTGCAAGAGCAGTCGGTGCTCTTAACCGCTGAGCCACCTTTCCAGCCCCATAGGTACATACCTTTCATAAGCACACATGTCCACTCTGACTTGGGAGCTCAGTCTTAACTGCAGTGGATAAACACACAGATGATGCAGGTGTGACTCAGGATATTTGGTTCTAGAAACAGAAAGGGAAATATTGTTCCTTGAGCACCATCAGGGGAAGTTAAGGATCCCTAGCTACCCTGGGGCTCCCCAGCAGAAAACATCTGAGCTTGTCCCCATCCATGGACAGACCTGAGCTTCTCATACCTTGTTCCAATGAGGCTAGTCATTTCCAAAGAGATTTTGGACCAATGTCCTTCAAAGAGCCTGCTCAGACCTTTGCTTTATGTGGTGTTGGATGTGGTATTGTGCTATGGAGTCCTGGAACCAGGGGCCCTGAGACAGAGTAGGCCATTGGAAGGAACACTGAGCACTCTGCCTCTGAGTCAGGGGCAGCTGTGGTCCAGAGCTGGTCCAGATGAGGAGGAAGATAAGCCATGGTCTTGGAGCCTGTGTGGAGGGAGCACAGGAAGGCCTTGGGCTTCTTGTCCCTGTGAGTTGGGAGTCATCCCAGATGTCTCTGTAGATCAGACATTCTTATTTTCCCAGAGGGGTCTTTGCTGAGGATCTGGAACACTGGGAACCAGGCCGTAGGAGAGATTGTCCAAGGCCGTGTTCTGGGGTCCAGGCTGAGGCCTCAGGGGTTTTGGTGTGGCCATGACTCAGACATGATGTTAACCAGACGACTGGAATGTTGGCCTCACAGTTGTGTGTTGGAGAGAAGACTGGTCACTTCCCAACCCCTGGCCAGTTCTAGTGTCCCTCTGATGGGTCTTAGCTCCTGAGGCCAGGATAAGTGTACATTTACGTCCCATGTCTGCATCTCCACACCCTCAAACTCAGCAGCATGGACAGCCACACCTTTCTCCCCGGCCTCTGGTTCTACATAAATAGTGACTGATCCCGAAGGAGGCTCCCTGTCTCAGTATTGCTGTGGAATTGAAACAGGGTCTGTGCATCAAGCTCTCAAAATAAGCATCTTGGGGCTGGAGAGATGGCTCAATGATTAATACCAGTTGCTGCTTTTCCATAGGACTAAGTATAATAATGATGATAATAATAATAATGCCAAAAATATAATAATGAGCAGCTGAGTCTGAGCGCACAGGGCAAAGACAGGGAACGCCAAGTCCTGCATTCTCTGAGCGGTGTCTGTGAACAGCTAGTAGGTTGCCTCTCCTTCCAGTCTCTCCTCCCAGCCTCTCCTTCCAGCCTCTCCTCAGGAAAGCTAAGGTGTAGAAGGCTGTCACTACTTAACTACTGGGTCAGATTCTTGTTAATGTGTGCAGTCTGGGTAAGTGAGACTTCATAGGCACTGAGCGCTTGGAAGGAATATCTTTGTTTCTTGAGCTGCGTAAAGTGGCCATACTAGGAGCCATCCCTTGCCCGTAGTTCCTCCACCTTGGTCTTGGAAGGCAGGACCATGAGAAGCACAGGCAGAGCAGGGAACAACACTCCTTTCACGTAGACCAGCTGCTTCTCTGCTTTCTGGTCCGGAGATCAGGTTTTTCTCTGCAGTTCTGTTAGTCTCCTGGAACTGCATGCCTGCCTCAGGGATGGGTACCAGTCAAACTCAATACTTGCCCAGAGATGTCTTTCCTTCTCTTGACTCCACCCATGAAGGCACCGTGGTGGTCACTTCCTTCTCCAGTCCTAAGGACAAGATGGTTTCCAGCATGGGTGACCATGCCTGTTTGTATGGCCAACACCACAGAATTTCTTACAACTTTATTGCCCATGTTGTGGCATTTTTAATCTATAGAAGACTAGGCTATGTTTTTTTGTGTTACACATAATGTCATCCTTAGGCTGTCTTTGTAAAATGCCAGCTCTTAAAATATTAATCTTTAATGTGCACTCAAGGGTTCATTCAATTACCATGGGATTGTTTTGAATAAGCAGTCTCCTCTGGCAGCCCTTACTGCACTCAGGGAAGAAAGCTTACCAGGCCATTGCTTCCAGAGTACTGCGGTGATATTCATTCTTTGTTTCCGTAAATGTTGCCCTGGCAGGAGGTGGGGGGGTGGATGCTGTCTCGGATCTATTTGTCATTTGTGCCCGAGCTTATGTATTTCCTGTCCAGTGCTCAGCTTTAAGAGGTATCGTCTCTGATAGGGATTGTGAATCATAATTATGATAAATGAGAGGTGGCTGGAATAATTCTGTCAAAGCTGATTTGTCAGTGCCTTGATTTCAGCCTAGTAAGGGAATGGCCTTGTGATTACCACTGGCAACACCACACTTGGATTATTTTTGAAAATCGCTTCAGCTCTGGAGACTTTTATTTTCCTTCCCTTTGAAGACAGGATTGTGAGGCGGGGTTTTGAGGTTGGCGCCTGTGTATCTGCTGGTATTTCCTCCCACTTGGAGACCGTTCAGGCTGGCAAACTCCCATCCCAGGGGAGCATTTTCATCACCAGTGTGCATGTGCGTGCGTGCATGCGTGTGTGTGTGTGTGTGTGTGTGTGTGCGTGCATGTGCCTGTGCATGTGTGCATGCGTGTGTGCGTGCCTGTGTGCCTGTCTGTGTGTGTGTGCGCGTGCGCACATGGGGGTCAGCTGACCTCTGATGTCATTACTTTCGCTCCAGCCACCTTATATTTTGAGACAGAGCTTCTTGCTGGCATGACACTTGACAATAGGCCAGGCTGGCTGACAAGTCTCAGTACTGGGATCACAACACCACTGCCCTGCCCAGCTTTTCTTGCATAGTTCTGGGGATCAAACTCAGGCCCACTTGCTTGCAGGCCAAGCACTTTATGGACTGAGCTCTCTCCCCAGCCCTCACTCTTGGATTCCGTTTCTCTAGAAGTCACATCTTCATTGCCTCTCAATTACTTCTCTGGACTTTATCCACTAGGCTTCCGTGCTGTGGGTCAGTGCTTCAGGTCTGAGGGCAAGCGGCATGCTTCACGTCACATCGAGATACAGGACAGAGCATCGGAGCCCTTCTCCGTGTCCTTCCCAGAGTGGGATTTCTGGGGTGCTCACAAAGTTCCAGCCACCTTCATCTTCCGTTTTTGTCCTCATCTCCCCCCACCCCAGTTCATTTTAATTTCTTCTTTCCGTGCTGTGAACAAGTTGACTCTGCAGCTAGAAATAGGCCTCACAAGCAGCAACGCCATCCTCACATGCCATGGCTGGTTTCTGCACTGATGCACGCTCTGGAGTGCTCTTTAGAAAGTCAGGCCAAATCACTGAGACAAACTGGAGGTCCCCTAAACTCATGGACAGCTGGCAGGACCGGCAGGGCAGGTGGAGCTCCTGTGATTCTTCTTCCCCAAGGGGCCATCTGGCCAGAAGGACCGAAAGAGGAAGGTTCATCCAGAACCCAGACTACAAGGTTGTCTTTTTTTGTGTGTGTGTGCTCCCTGTAGCTCCAGCTGTCCTGGAACTCACTCTGTAGATCAGGCTGGCCTTGAACTCACAAAGATCCGCCTACTCTGAGGTTGTCTTTTAAAGTTGGGACTGTGAGCGACCTTGACTCTTTATAAAAGCCTTATATAAAACCATCAGCCTTGGGTTACATGGGAGGAGGAGCTCGCTGGCCTGTAAGAGGGGTCTTCCTTGCCCCTTGCTGGATCACTGCCATCCACACCCTCCTCACTTCCATGTGTGAGTGAAGAAAAATCACAGAATCTGGATCACAGTTGAAAAGAACATGCACACAAAGAATGATGTCTTCAGTTCAAGAAATCCATCAGGACTACGGCAGAAAGCTAGGTGTTGTGGCCTGTGCTTGTAATCCCAGCACTGGGGGAAGTAGAGACAGGTGGATCTTGGGGCTCCCTGGCCAGCCTATCCTACTTGGTAAGCTGCACACAATTAGACTGTCTCAACAAAGGGAGACAGGGAGAAGCGCCTGAGGAATGATGGCTGAGTTGTCCTCTGGCCTTCATGTGTACACACACAGAGACAGATACACACAGAGAGATACAGAGATACACATACACATACACACAGAGTCACATACACATGCACACACATAGATACGCAGATAGAAACACATACAGAGATAAACATACACATAGATAAACACATGTATACACATACATAGACACAGATTCACACATAGATATACACAGGTATACATACCTACAGATATATAGACACACACACACAAATACCCATACACACAGATATACAGAGGTACACAGAGATACATACATATACTGATACACAGATACACATACATACACACGCGCAGATACACAGGGACACACACACAGATACACTTAAGAACAACCATATATAGAGTTACACACAGAGAGAATCAAACGGTGAGAGCAGGTGAGGAAATACTCATTGAAGTATTGAACCCCAAGTGGTGTAAAGGATGTTTGAGGTTGGCTGTGGTGGGGCTGAGGGAACTGGATCCAGAATGAGTTCACCTACTGGAGTGGAGTCCATTGTGGTGACTCGTCACAGCAGGCGGGCACAGGAGGAAGCCAGCTGGAGGTGGCGCTGGCTGCCGGGCTGATGGGTTTCCACTGAGGATGCAGCACAACAGGCATTCTGTGAGGAGGCCTTGCGGCTGCTGCAGACTCAAGCTCCAGAAGGAACACCCCTGAGTGCTGCTGCTGCTGCTGCTGTTCCTGTTTCTCTCTGAGCCGTGCACCTCAGCCATGCACCAAACAAAAATAAATGTTTCTGTGTGACCACCAGGTTAAGTGATCATGTGCGGTGGGGTATTGCCATGGGAGCCCGGGTCTGCGCGGCCTTCAGGCCCTCCCAGTACGCTGTCGACATCATCGCCTCATAGATGGAGATGGAGTGAAATGCCGCTTCTTCACTGCGTGTCTTCATAAAGCTTTTCCGGAGATCCCGAGGCTTTGCACCAGCTCAGGAACCCCTTCAGGTTTCATGCTTTTTGCAGCACCCATGCTCCTCCCAAGAGCCATGAGAGATGAGTGTGAACACACACACACACACACACAGAGCAGGGGGTGAGGAGGGGCAGCACTGGGTAGGACGTGGGTGTGAGGCGAACACGGAGGGGAACAGCCAGGAGGAACCAATCCTATGGTCGCTAGGAGAGGAGCCACGTGCCTGACAGCCCTAACACTGCTTGAGCTTAGGGGGTGCAGGGTGAACAGTGTCCAGGGAACAGGCAGATGGGACTTTCCGTGGCCTCTCACTACATGGTGGAGAGCCACCTGTCCCTTCCTTACACACATCCAAATTCACTCCTTTGCTTTGCCCACTTCCGTGTGAAGTGTGAAGCTCCTAAGTGCTTTTAGCATCCTCCTGGAGGAAGGTGGGAACAGGCAGGCGCCAGGAAATCTTGGTGGTTATTAAACCGAGTCTTGCTGGACCTTTTTTATTTATTTTATTTATTTATTTTTTTATGTGTATGAATGTACTGTCTGCATGTAGGTTTGTGCATCCGTGTCGTGCAATGCCGCGGAGGTCAGAAGAGGGTGTCGGATTCCCCTGGAACTGGAGTTCTCCTGGAATTGGAGTTTCAGACGGTTCCCTGTTAAAGGTGGTTGTTACCAGACAAACCTGGGTCCAATGCAAGAGCAGTTGGTGCTCTTAACCGCTAGGCCATCTCTCCAGCCCCCTAGACCTTTTTTTTTTTTTTAATTAGTGATTAGACCCTGCGTTATAACACCAAAGAGTATAAACTCTCCTTCTGTCTGTTTGGTTCAAACCTCCAAAGAATCTGTTTCTTGGGAGTTTATTTAGAGCCCCAAGTGAGGTAGGTCTGGGAGCTCTGGGGAGGTGGGGGCTCAATGTGCTCTGAAGCAGAAGAGGGTGAGAAACCCCACAGAGGGACATAATGTCTTCATCTTCCCAGTGTCCCCAGGCCCCCTTTGAGTGCCAGCTAGTTCTTTGAGTGTTGTTTGGGAGTCTAAAATGTGATTGCATCCAAGGCTCATGTGTCAGTGGGACACTAACCTCACAAAGCATTGTTATAGATTATAGCTAAGGATGGAAGCCAGGTGTGGGGTGACCGGCTGTAATCCCAACATTCTGGGGGCTGAGATAGAAGATTGCCAGGGGTTGAGATTATTAGGCTACTCAGTGGGCACCAGGCCAGTCAAGGCCATGTAGCAAGATGATGTGTCAGAAAACCAAACCAAACCACAGAAACGGATGGTGGAAGGAGTCAACCTAAATGTTTGCTTTAACAAGTTTTATTGGATGTGTTTTAAAATAAAATAATATTAAAACTATATACACATATTGTCATTTGTGATAATTATGACTTCTAAAGTTTCCCTAAACATTATATTATCAAATATCAGACTGTTGTTCATTAAATAATTACAGAGGTAAGTTCTGAGGTCTCTGGTCACAAAATCTTAATCATTCACCATGTAACTTTGTTACTCTTTCTTTTTGGTGAAAAACATTTAAAATCAACCCTCTTAGACTGATTCAAGTATACACTACAAAATTATTCATTATGGCTACCATCTTGTACATTAGATTCTCAGGGTTTACTCATTTTGTGTAACTAAAATTCTGTAGCTATTATCAATTTCTCGTTTCCTACTCCTGTATCAAGCTGTCCTCATATAACCTTGCTTTATGCATGCTTTGTTATAAGAACACTATTTCCTTACTCAGTACATTGTTATTTCATTAGCATCAAATTCACAGCTAAGAGTGTACTTTATGCCTTGAACAAAGCTTATAGAACAATGTGTTTTCTACTTGAAGCATGTTACAACCTTCAACCTTCTTGCCCTCCAGTCCTCTAAGCAACACTTCAACTCTGTGCTTTGGGAGCATTTATCCCAGCCTTTGATGTTCATGATTCTACTCTTAGTTTGTTTTTTTTTTTTACACTAACTTACATGTAGCAAATTTACAAAGTCTTAAATTAAACTATAGGTTAATTGCAAACATATTTAGGGATTCACAGTTTCACCATAAGCTTGTATACAGGTAAAAAAAATGTAACTTTCCATTCCTAAATTACATAGTGAGTTGATATATATTGTAATGTGCTTAACAAAAAGAGATTTGTTCTATCTCATAAATCTTAGAACTGAGGAAAATAGAGACATATACTTCAAGCTGTATCTATATCTGTGGGAGTACCTGAGCTTGGGCATGTGTGGGCTAGCATTTCAGCCAGCATGCTTCAGAGTCACGAGTAAGGAACACAGGACCTGTCTGTTTATGCCCTGTGAGTTGGGATGACTTGTGATAATACGGGAGGTCTAGGATTGGACCGCCTGGGAGGTGATGCCATGCAGTGTGGAGGCTGTCTGTCCCAAACCTATATAAACAGCCAGCCCTGTAAGAATAGAGGGAATTCCTACAAGCTGTACCATCTGACAAGATCTTCAGGTTGTTACCGTGCTCATGTTTTCTTTAGCCAGATGGATCATGGGGCTATTAATCTTACAGCTAATTTTTCAGCCTGTCTGGTCATGGGAGTCAGCAACTCCCTGGCCGACTGGGTGGTCTCGAAGGCTAGAAGCCGTGGGCTTGGCCAGATAGGGGTCAATGTGATATTATGTTTACTAACCAACTACCCATTTTGACTTACATATACGGATTTGGTGTTAGGAACAACAAATGAGGGATAACTTCTTTGGTTGTTTCTTTTGCTGTACAGAAGCTTTTTATTTTAATGAGGTCCCACTGGTTGATTCTTGACCTTAATTCCTGAGTAACTGCTGTCTGATTTAGAAAGTCTTTTACTACACCTATATCTTGTAGTTTACTGCAAATGTTTTCTTCCAAAATTTTCAGTTTCAGGGTTCACACTGAGGTCTTTAATCCATTTAGAATTGACTTTTATATAAGGTAGAAAGGTAGGGGTTTAATTTCATTCTACAGGAAGTGATCCAGTTTTGCCAGCACCATTTGTTGAAGATACTGTCTTTCCTCTATTGAGTGTTTTTGGCTCCTTTGTCAAATATCAGGTGGCTGAAATCGCATGTACTCAAGTTTGGGTCTCCAATTTTATTCCATTGAAATATGGGTCTATTTTTGTGCCAGTATCATGCTGTTTTTATGATTATAGCTCTGAAGTAGAGATTGAAGTCTGGCATAGTAATTCCCCCTGTGTTACTCTTTTTGCTCAGGGCTGCTTTGGCTATCCTGGGTCTTTTGTTTTTCCATATGAATATTAGGATTTTTTTTCCTAATTCTGTGAAAAAAGTAATGGGGATTTTGATTAGGATTGCATTGACTCTATATATATTAATTTGGGTAGGATGGTCATTTTTACTATATTAATTCTTCTGATCCATGAGCATGGGAGGTCCTTCCATCTTCTGGTGTCTTCCTCAATCTCCTTCAGATATTTAAAATTTTCATTGTAGAGATCTTTAATGTCTTTGGCCATGTTTATTCTGCGACTTTTTACTGTTATTAAACTTTTTCCATAAGTCATACATCGTTTCTCAATCGAATCTAGAGTCACTTCCCTTTCCATGCCCCTCACCACACCCGAGTCCCTGCACTCTGTCATACATGTCCTACATCTTTTTCTGAGTCTTTCTGGAGTTTTTTTCAGTTCTTTTGTTGTTGTTCTCTCTAACTTGTATTGCTACAGTATATATACATATATATATACATAGTTTTATATATATACATAAATATATGCATACATATATACATACATACACATATCACTTAAATTGGAGGATTTTTCCCCAAAAGATGTCATGTTTTCCTTAAGGAAGTGCTTGAAGGATATTTTTTTGAGGTTATTGTAAATGGAAGGGTTTCCATGTTCTTCCCCAGTTGCTTGTTACTGGCATACAGGAAGGCTACTAATTTTTGTAGATTAGTTTTGAAACCTGCCATTTTACTGAAACTGTTAATCATTTCTTGGAGTTTTCTAGTGGAATTTTTGGCATCCTTTAGGTACAATATCATGTCATCTGCAAAAAGGGATAGTCTGACCTCTTTTCCAATTAGTACTCCTTTAATTTCTTTCTCTTGTCTTATTGCTCTAGCAAGAGTTTTAAGCACTATATTGAAATGGAGTGGAGATAGTGGACAGCCTTGTCCAGTTCCTGACTTTAAGGGGAATGCTTCTAATTTTTCTTTGTTTAGGATGATAGTGGTATATAGCTTTAATTATGTTGAGGAATGTTCCCTCCAGTCAAATTCCCTCTAGGACTTTAAACATAAAGGCATGTTGTAGTTTATGAAAGGCCTTTGCTGCGTCAATTGAGATGACCATGTGGTTTTTAATCTTTGAGGTCCATTTATATAATATGACATTTATTGATTTATGTATGTCGAACCATCCCTACATCTCTGGAATGAAACCAACTTGATCATGGTGGATAATCTTTTTGATGTGTACCTGTATGCAGTTTGGAAGAATTTTGAGAATTTTCGCATCTATATTTATTAAGTATATACTCTATATACCTATATGGGTCTGTAGTTTTCTTTTTTGGTTGTATCTTTGCCTGGTTTGGGTACTAAAGTGATGCTGGCTTTGTAGAAGGAATTTGGGAGCTTTCCTTCTGCTTCTATCCTTTTGAATAACTTGTAGGTAGGTCCTCTTTAGATGTCTGATAGAATTCTGTTGTAAATACATCTGGGCCTGGGCTTTTTTTTAGCTGGGAGGTTTTGTATTACTGTTTCAATGTCCTCATACATTATGGGTCTGTTTAAACTGTTGGTCTCTTCTTGGTTAAGCTTTTGTGATTTCCATGATTTCAGATATTCATCCATTTCTCTTAGGTTTACAAATTTATTAGAGTATAGATTTTTAAAGTATTCCTGCATAATGTTCTGGATCTTTTTTATTATCTTTTGTAATGTTTTCCCTTTCACCTCTAATTTTGTTGATTTGGAGTTGCTCTTTCTTTCATTTAGCTGGACTAAGGGTCTGTCTGTTTTGTTTATCATTTCAAAGAACCAGCTCTTGGACTCATTGATTCTTTGTATTGGTTTTGTTATTGTTTTTATTTTATTAATCTCTGCCTTGATTTTCATTAATTTCTTCTTTTCTGTTGTGTTTGGGATTCACTTGTTGTCTTTCAAGTGTTTTGAGTTGCTATGTTTAATCATTTATTTGTGTTCTTTCTGTTTTTTTTTTTAATGTAGGCACTTAGTGCTATAAATTTCCCTCTTAGGGCTACTTTTAAAGTGTCCCAGAGGTTTTATCATGTTGCATTGTAATTTTTGTTTAATTCCATGATACTTTTATTTCTTTCTTAATTTTTTCCCTTGACCCATTCATTATTCAGGTGTGTGCTGTTTAATCTCCATGAGTTCCTGTATTTACTAGGGCTTCGGCTGGTGTTGATATTAAGCTTTATTGCATTGTGGTCTGATAGAATATATGAAATTATTTAAATTTTTTGTATTTGTTGAGGTTTGTTCTGTGTTCCAGTATGTGGTCAATTTTGGAGAAGGTTCGATGGCGTGCTGAATAGAAAGCATATTCTTTGGTGTTTGGGTGGGATACTCAATAGATGTCTGTTATGTCCATTTGGTGTATTGTATTGTTCGGTTCAGATTTCTCTCTGTTTATTCTTTGTCCAGTTGACCTGTCCAGTGGGCTCATGGCTATTGAAGTCCATACTATTAGTGCGTTAGAGTTAATCTGTGCCTTAAAGTCCTGTAGAATTGTGTTTTTGAGGGGCTGGAGAGATAGCCTAGCGGTTAAGAGCGCCGACTGCTCTTGCAGAGGACCCAGGTTCGATTCCCAGCACCCACATGGTGGCTGAGAACCGTCTGTAACTCCAATTACAGGAGAACTCCAATTCCCTTCTGACCTCCGAGGTATTGCAGGACACGGGTGCACAGACCTGCATGCACACAGTACATTCATACACATATAAAATAAATAAAAATTAAAAAAAATATTAAAAAAAAGAAAAAAAAAAGAATTGTGTTTTTGAAGTTCAGTGCACCAGTTTGGTGCATATAAATTCGTGATTATGATATCTTCTTTGTTAATTGTTCCTTTGATAAGAATGAAACTACCCTCTTCATCTCTTCTGATTAATTTTAGTTTGAAGTCTATTTTGTTAGATATTAGAATCATAAATCCTGCTTGTTTCTTAGTGCTGTTTATTGGAATTTTTTTCCATCCTTTCACCTTAAGATATTGCCTGTCCTTGAAGGTGAGATGGGTTTCTTGCAGACAATAAAAAGATGGATTTTGTTTCTTAATCCATTCTATTAGTCTATGCTTCTTGATTGGAGAGTTCAGCCCATTGATATTTAAAGTTATTATTGAGAGTTGTATATTGCATCCCATCATTTTGGTTTCTGGTGCATTCTTGTTCTGGTTTGTATTTCCACAGTAGTACCTTTATTAAGTATTTTCTGTTGCTGCTTGGGTATAGTCATTCCTTCCTTCCACTCTTTGTATTGCTTCAAGTATTCTCTGAAGGGATGGCTTTCTGGATATGAATTCTTTCAGCCTATTTATGTCATGAAAGATCTTCCTTCCTCCTTCAACTATAATATACAGTTTTGCTGGGTAAAGTATTCTGGGTTGACATCTATAGTCATTTAGACCTGGGAATACTTTGGTCTAAGCTCTTCTGGCTTTCATCATTTGCATTGAAGAGTCAGCTGTAATTCTGATGGGTTTTCATTTATATGTGACTTACTATTTTTTTTTTTGCAGCTTTCAGTATTCTCTTTTTGTTTTGAACATCTAGTGTTTTCTGGTTCTATTTGGTGTTCTATGTGCTTCTTCTGTTATACTGGGATTCTGTTCCTTCTTCTATACCTATAATATGTAGGTTTGGTCTTTTCATGGTGTCCCACAGTTCCTGGTTATTCCATTCTTGTGTTTAAAAAATTTTTTTCATAGTCTTTGCTTGAAAGATCAGTTCTTCCCTATTGTCTCCCACTCTTGATATTCAGCTTTCTACATCACCCATTCTGTTGTTGACTTTCTTCTCCTTTCCAGGTGGCTTATTGAGTGTTCCACTTCCTTTTTCATTTCAGCCTGAGTTTTCTTCAGTGTTTCTATATCTTTTGAGAATTAATTCTGCAATTTATCATAATCTTTTTTTAGTTTAGCCCTATCTTCTTTTAGTTCTTTGATTTGTTTATTTGTGTGTTCTTTAAATTCTTTGAATTCTTCGATCATGTTTATGGTAGTTCTTTTTAGATCTGTGTCCTGAGTTACATCTGGAGGTCCTCATTATTCCAAACCAGTCTTCTACAGGACTGGTAGTATTTGGCAGAAGCTTATTTGGGTTTTTCTTTTTTTTTAAATTTTATTTATTTTTTATGTGTATGAATGTACTGTCTGCATGTAGGTCTGTGCACCCATGTCGTGCAATGCTGTGGAGGTCAGAAGAGGGAGTTGGATTCCCCTGGAACTGGAGCTAAAGACAGTTCTCAGCCGCCATGTGGGTGCTGGGGATCGAACCCGGGTCCTCTGTAAGAGCAGTCAGTGTTCTTAACCACTAGGCCATCTCTCCAGCCCCTATTTGGGTTTTTCATGTTACTATTTTTTTCTTTGTGATTTTGGCATTTGGATTTCTTTTGCTGTTTGTGATTCTAGTTTGAAGCTCAAGTGTTTGTTGAATTGAAGACTGGCTTTGCTTGTGTTCTTTGGTTGTCTTCGTTGTCTTCTTATTAGGTATGCAAGGGCGGTTGGTCTAGGCTTCAAGTTCTCAGTTCTGACTTTGTTTGGAGAGACCAGTCACCTCACACCCAGCCAGTCAGGAGCTCCTCCAGAGGCCTGAGACAGGCAACAGTCAGGCAGGCTTGAACCCTGTACCACGTGGGGTCTGCCCACCAGCTCCCCTGGACTGGCTGCAAATGTCTGGATCTGGGTCCAGGGGCTGGGAAGCCTAGCATGGAACTGAGGGAGGGGCCCCAGGTGCTCCCCAGCTGGTGAGTATGAAGTCCATAATACCACTGCTGCTGTGCAGTTGGGGAGTTGGGGACCCTCACCACTGAGTGGAGACCAACTTCATACACTCACTGGGAGAGATGTACTCACAGAACTGCATCACATGGGGTCTGCCAACCGGCTCTCCAGGGCTGGTTGCCAAGTCTGTATCTGGGTCCAGGGGCAGGGAAGCCCAGCCTGGAGCCAAAGCAGGCCCCCAGGTGTTCCCCATGTGGTTATCAGGGAGTCTGGAATGTTGCCACCTCTGCTACCCTGCACCCCCCTTTTTAAATGCAGTCAGTTATTTTCATTGACATAGTCAGGTGACTTTTATAGCTAAGGGGTAACCTGAGTGGAAGTCCTATAGTGACTTGAAGGATGTTGGAGATGGTTTGGGTTGTGGGTCGGGTGTATTTACCATCACACCCTCAACTCCAGATGTGTGGCGAACAGCTGGCTGACACATGGACTAAGTATCAACAGGTCCATGTAGGGGTTGAGTCCATAGCTCTCATCTCTCAGCACTTAGTCCTAGATGTGATGGTGGTATATTTAGGGTTAATGGCATTAGGTAAAAGACTCCTTGATGAGGACCAAGACTCCCTAGTCCTTTGATAGGCTCATGAAAATACAGGGATGCTTGATGGCATTTAAAGGATGGCTTTGTGAGGGATAATTAATATTTTCAAAACTGTGCCTATTAATATGTACAATTTGAGTTTGGACATATGTATTCAGGTAAGCCAGCAGCAGGGGCCTGGAGAGATGGCTTAGTGGTTAAGAGCACTGGTTGCTCTTGCAGAGGACTCAGGTTTGATTCCCAGCACCTACGTGGCAGCTAACAACTGCCTATAACCCCAGTTCCAGGGGAATCCAATGCTTTTTTCTGACCTGCGGACATTGCATGACATGGGTGCACTTACAGACATCCAGGCAGTATACTCATACACATAAAAACAAATAAAATAATTTTAAGGGAAGAATCCAGCACCAGAATCAAAATAAAAACCAAGCCTGTCTCCTGTGAGATGCTGTTTGAAGCGAGTGGCCCCTCAGATGCACGGCTCTTTGTATGCTTTTGGTTTTCTTCTTTTTTGGTGATAACAATAGTGTATTAGTTAATTTTCTCACCACTCTGAATAAAAGCAACTTAAGGAAGGAGAGGGTTATTTGGGCTCATAATTTCTGAGAGTCCAGAATCGGCAGGGAAGCACGATGGTTATAGTTACTCTGTCAGCAGTGGCAGGAGTGTGTGGTGACTTTGTCCACATGGTGTAGAAAGATAGCACAGGCTGGAAAAGGTCTAACCTTCAAAGGCCTGTCTCAAGTGGCTTGCCTCTGTCATCTAGCCTTACCTCCTGAAGGCTCCACAGTCTCTCAAAACAGCACCTGTGGTGACCAAGTATTCTAACACACGAGTCAGGGACGTTTAGATACAGCCCATGGTAAATGGTTAGCAGGCTTTTCCCTGAATGCAGGTTTGCTGCTGGTGGGCTGATGGCAGGCAGGCCACACCTGTAGCAGCCGTTCCACCTGCTGGAACAGCATCCGTGAACCTGAGGAGTGTTATGCTCTGATAGGCCAACCATCCCAGTATGAGTCCTGCATCATCCGTGGAAGTGGAGAGCAGGACGGTGTGGCCAGAGCTGGGATGAAGAAGGGAGCATTGCAAGACGTTCCAGAGATGTGCTGGCCTGCACTGCGCCTCTCGCACCCAACACGGCTCCAGCTCTTCCTTAGTATCTTGCCTCAGCCTAGCAAGAACATAGGGTACCTGCAGCCACCCACACCTGAAGAAGGCTTCGTCCTCACCGGGGAGGCACCACGGTAGAACAGGCTTTTTTTATGGGCTTGGGGTTCCTGAAATTGGCAAGTGGCGGGGCAGGATGGAGGCCTTGGCTTCTGGCATCTAAGCAAACCCCTCTGCCTCATTCTGCACCTTGCTGCTGGCTTAGTTCTAGAGGTGAAGATGATTGGGCCAGCCCTTGTCACCTTTCTGCTAAGGTGTAAGCTCAGAGCACAGCATTTCAGCCCTCTAGCTACCAGCTTTATGGAATGAAAGGTTTTGTTTGTTTGTTTGTTTTTGTCTTTTTGAGACAGGGTCTCTCTAAAGCCCCAGCTGGCCCAGAACTCACTCTGTAGACCAGGCTGATTTTGAACTCACTCTGTGGACCAGGCTGATCTTGAACTCACAGAGATCCACCTTACTCTGCCTCCAGAGTACTAGGATTAAAGGCTATGTGCCACCATGCCCAGTTTAAAGATGGTTCTTGGCCGCCATGTGGGTGCTGGGAATGGAACCCAGGTCCTTTGCAAGAGCAGTCAAGTCAGTGCTTTTAACTTCTGAGCCATCTCTCCAGCCCTGAAAGATTATTTTTAAATGGACATCTAATTACATAAACATAGGTGTTTAAGTATAGATGAGGTGTATCTTGACTAATTTTGTTATTGCTGCTATTTTAAGAACAAGGTCTTACTCTGTAGTCAAGCTGGCCTCAGACTCATAGAAATCCTCCTACCTCAGCCTCTCATGTGCTAGGATTACAGGTATGAATCATCATGCCCAGATTAGTTTTCATTTTATAAATTCCACAGTGTTCTGTTGAGAGAGAGCCTGGCTTAACATCTCTCCTGTGCTTTGCACAGAGGCCTCTCCTTGCCATCAAGTCTATGGCTGACCATTAACCAACTGGAGTTTTTTAGTTATTAAAATTCCATTATGATCTGCCCTGGACAGGAAGATATTAAAAGTAAATTATATTCTTTTTGTTTGTCTTCCTTTGAGACCCTTTATAAGTGATCATTAGCTTTTTCATAAGAAATACTAGGTCCTTATCAGTTCCCCCACAGAACAGAGATTTGAGTGGTTCACTAGTACTAGCCAATGCAGAACACTGAAATGTGGGCCAGGGGCAGAGTGGGGTCGGGGAGCGCTATCTGTGAGAACTAAGCTTTAGGGAGCACTATCCGTAAGAGCTGGGCGTAGGAGAGCACATATGAGATCAAGGTTTAGGGATCCACTAATTGTGAAAGCGAGGCTTATGGAGTACTCTCTGTGCAAGGTGGGCTTAGGGGAGCATTGTCTGTGAGACCTGGATCTAGGGGAGCACTGTCTGTAAAAGCTGGGCTTAGAAGAGGTATGAACAGTAGTGAAATTTGTGTTTTAGGTATGCTTTTGACTAGTAGCTGTCGTGCACGCACACACACACACATGCACAGCATCATAGGACTGTCAAGTCCTTTCTGAATCTTAGAATTTAGCTGAAATATGAAAATCTGTCCCCTGGGATAGCTAAGATGTGACTCTCTAGGTCAAAGAGAAAGTTGGAAAATTCCAAAGGCCCTTCCTGGAAGGCTGAAAAGTGGATGGGATCGACCACCTGTGTTCTCCCCACTGCAGGGCACACTTGACAGGTGTTCTTCTTGGTGGGCACAGGGGGGAGTCACCCACCAACTTCCTGTCCTCTACTCTGATGCAGAAATCTGCAGTGTCAGCCTGGACACCGTAGCAGGTGTTCTTTGCTTATGAGACTGGGGGTAACTTTTGTTCAGTGATAAACAGTATGTCTCTGGCCTCTGGCACTTACTGTCACTGACAGAGTTCACAGTCCCAAACCCCTTCATAAAGGAGCATTATTCTCTCGTACAAGGCTACACTTTCCTCAGTCAATAGAAGACGGCATGGTGGATGGAACATGCTTGGGACCCCAGGTCTGGGAGGAGGAGGCAGGACGATTGCTTTGAGTTTGAGGTCTGCTGGGGCTACAGCAGGAGATGCTATCTCAAAAAAGAAAGACGAGTGAGCATTTCTACGGAAACTGATCTGAAGATCTGATTAAGTAAGAGGACCATTTACTATCAAGGAATATTCCCACTGTGATGAGTGATGTCAGGGAGCATTCTAGGTCCAGTGTTTACCTCTCCTGGACAAAACAGGCCTCAGCATTATCTCCCTGAAGCTCATCTTAACAACTATCTACAGTGTGCAGAAAGCTCCTAAGCAGGTCACCCAGCCAGGGACAGACACTGTTAACACCCCCTACCCATTGTATGTAGCCCCTTCCTTCTGGGTTGTGACATTCATGTCACATTGATTCTGTGAGATGTTTTGTATGAAGATGGGGCCTGAAGATGGGAGCTGAGCCCTTAACATCACTCCGCAGATACTGACCGACCAGAGCTGGCCAGGCAGGGCCAGGCCATGTGTAGTCTCAGACTCACTGCCCATCCCCCATCTTTGAATTTTTCTTTGATGAGAAGGTGGTGCGGATTGTGTTCTTCCACTGCGAGATAAACATGGCTGTGCAGCACATCCCAGCAAGCCAGGTTGAACTATTGCCTGTATAAAGCAGGCGTGCTTCTGTTTTTATTAATCATAGAACAAGGTTGGTAGAACTTGTAAAAGAACTCCCCTGTTCCCTCTCCTTGACAAACCTACCATCTCCTAGAAATGAGGAACAAAGAGAGTCTACCCTCCATGCTAGAAATTATCCCCTCTTCCAGTTTAGAACAAGCAGTGTATGTCCTTGGAGATGGGCCATATTGGAATTTCTGGAGATTTTTGTCAGCTGTCATTTCAAAGGCAAAATAAGAGCTATGGTTCAGGAGGTACCTAAGACAGCTGCTCGTCCTGGGCTTGCAGGCGTGTCCCTTTTGGAGTTAGATCCAATCAAGTTCCATTGATGGGAAGTATGACAGCAAGGCATGCATGGCTGGTTTCTTTATCTTCTTTTGACAGGGATTCAGTGTGTAGCCCTAGCTGGCTGGAACTCCCATGCAGACGACCCCAAGCTGGCCTTGATCTCATACCAATGCAGCAATCTGCCTGTCTTTGCCTCTTGAGTGCTGGGATTAAAAGCGTGAGCCACCAAGTCCAAACACGGCAGGTTCTATTCCACACTGGGTTTTATGAGTCTGCAGTACAGCTCATGCTTATGTAGTCCATATAACAGCAATGTCAACATGAAAACAAGTTGGGGGGAGTAAAGTATTAGATAACTTGTAAAATACTGCAGTGTTGCATTCCTAATGCTGTAGAAGCGATCATCTTGTTATTGTTATTTTGATGTGTAGTGTTGTTATAACACTTGATTAGGAGCCGGGCGTGGTGGCGCACGCCTTTAATCCTAGCACTTGGGAGGCAGAGGCAAGAGGATCTTTGTGAGTTCAAGGCCAGCCTGGTCTACAGAGTGAGTTCCAGGACAGCTGGGGCTACAGGGAGACCCTGTCTCGAAAAGACAAAAAAAAAAACAAAACAAAAAAGACAAGGATGGGAAATCCACATAGAAAACAAACGAAGGGGAGGATGAAAGAGTCGGGTGACATATGCGGTCAGCACTGACCTCGGAGCGTCCAGACATGGGCCTCTGGGTTTCCTGGTCATCTTTTAAATATAATTAGCTCTGAGTGGCCCCCAGGACTGGATGGGGAATGATAGGTGTATGTCACTGGGAGGCAGCCTCTAGTGTAGGGAAAGGACAGTCCAGCAGTCAGTGCTATGCAAACAGGCAGAGGGCAGGAGGCTGGGGACAGCCTAGGGTGCTCCCCAGGAGCACTACTCCAGGTGGATGAGACCTGGCCCTCACCTCATCTGCCGGCTTGGGCAGGACACCTGCATGAAGTACTGGCCCTAAGGAGGAACAGACATTTAGGAAACCAAGCCCTGGTCCTGCACTCCCAGGAAGAGCCAGGGATACCCCACATCGGCCCCGGGGATACCCCACATCGGCCCCGGGGATCCCCCACATCGGCTCCGGGGATACCCCACATCGGCCCCGGGGATCCCCCACATCGGCCCCGGGGATACCCCACATCAACCTCGGGGATACCCCACATCGGCCCCAGAGATACCCCACATCNACTCAGGGTTTGTCTTTGATTCCCAGCACCTACGTGGCAGCTAACAACTGCCTATAACCCCAGTCCAGGGGAATCCAATGCTTTTTTTGACCTGCGGACATTGCATGACATGGGTGCACTTACAGACATCCAGGCCGTATACTCAACACATAAAACAAATAAAATAATTTTAAGGGAGAAATCCAGCACCCGAATCAAAATTAAAACCAAGCCTGTCTCCTGTGAGATGCTGTTTGAAGGAGTGGCCCTCAGATTCACGGTCTTTGTAGCTTTTGGTTTTCTTCTTTTTTGGTTGAACAATAAGTGTATTAGTTAATTTCTCACCACTCTGAATAAACAACTTAAGGGGGAGGGTTATTTGGGCTCATAATTTCTGAGAGTCCAGAATCGGCAGGGAAGCACGATGGTTATAGTTACTCTGTCAGCAGTGGCAGGAGTGTGTGGTGACTTTGTCCACATGGTGTAGAAAGATAGCACAGGCTGGAAAAGGTCTAACCTTCAAAGGCCTGTCTCAAGTGGCTTGCCTCTGTCATCTAGCCTTACCTCCTGAAGGCTCCACAGTCTCTCAAAACAGCACCTGTGGTGACCAAGTATTCTAACACACGAGTCAGGGACGTTTAGATACAGCCCATGGTAAATGGTTAGCAGGCTTTTCCCTGAATGCAGGTTTGCTGCTGGTGGGCTGATGGCAGGCAGGCCACACCTGTAGCAGCCGTTCCACCTGCTGGAACAGCATCCGTGAACCTGAGGAGTGTTATGCTCTGATAGGCCAACCATCCCAGTATGAGTCCTGCATCATCCGTGGAAGTGGAGAGCAGGACGGTGTGGCCAGAGCTGGGATGAAGAAGGGAGCATTGCAAGACGTTCCAGAGATGTGCTGGCCTGCACTGCGCCTCTCGCACCCAACACGGCTCCAGCTCTTCCTTAGTATCTTGCCTCAGCCTAGCAAGAACATAGGGTACCTGCAGCCACCCACACCTGAAGAAGGCTTCGTCCTCACCGGGGAGGCACCACAGTAGAACAGGCTTTTTTTATGGGCTTGGGGTTCCTGAAATTGGCAAGTGGCGGGGCAGGATGGAGGCCTTGGCTTCTGGCATCTAAGCAAACCCCTCTGCCTCATTCTGCACCTTGCTGCTGGCTTAGTTCTAGAGGTGAAGATGATTGGGCCAGCCCTTGTCACCTTTCTGCTAAGGTGTAAGCTCAGAGCACAGCATTTCAGCCCTCTAGCTACCAGCTTTAATGGAATGAGGTTTTGTTTGTTGTTTTGTCTTTTTGAGACAGGGTCTCTCTAAAGCCCAGCTGGCCCAGAACTCAATCTGTAGACCAGCTGATTTTGAACTCACTCTGTGGACCAGGCTGATCTTGAACTCACAGAGATCCCACTTCTCTGCCTCCCAAAGTACTAGATTAAGGCTTATTGCCACCATGCCCAGTTTAAAGATGTGTTCTTGGCGCCATGTGGTGCTGGGAATGGAACCCAGGTCCTTTGCAAGAGCAGTCATCAGTGCTTTAACTTCTGAGCCATCTCTCCAGCTGGAAAGATTATTTTTAAATGACATCTAATTACATAAACATAGGTGTTTAAGTATAGATGAGGTGTATCTTGACTAATTTTGTTATTGCTGCTATTTTAAGAACAAGGTCTTACTCTGTAGTCAAGCTGGCCTTCAGACTCAAGAAATCCTCCTACCTCAGCCTCTCTGTGCTAGGTTACAGGTATGAATCATCATGCCCAGATTAGTTTTCATTTTATAAATTCCACAGTGTTCTGTTGAGAGAGAGCCTGGCTTAACATCTCTCCTGTGCTTTGCACAGAGGCCTCTCCTTGCCATCAAGTCTATGGCTGACCATTAACCAACTGGAGTTTTTTAGTTATTAAAATTCCATTATGATCTGCCCTGGACAGGAAGATATTAAAAGTAAATTATATTCTTTTTGTTTGTCTTCCTTTGAGACCCTTTATAAGTGATCATTAGCTTTTTCATAAGAAATACTAGGTCCTTATCAGTTCCCCCACAGAACAGAGATTTGAGTGGTTCACTAGTACTAGCCAATGCAGAACACTGAAATGTGGGCCAGGGGCAGAGTGGGGTCGGGGAGCGCTATCTGTGAGAACTAAGCTTTAGGGAGCACTA
This sequence comes from Rhizomys pruinosus, assembly GCA_009823505.1. NCBI lineage: Eukaryota > Metazoa > Chordata > Mammalia > Rodentia > Spalacidae > Rhizomys > Rhizomys pruinosus. The sequence continues at coordinate 342,731 of VZQC01005442.1, read as the reverse complement.
TCCGTAAGAGCTGGGCGTAGGAGAGCACATATGAGATCAAGGTTTAGGGATCCACTAATTGTGAAAGCGAGGCTTATGGAGTACTCTCTGTGCAAGGTGGGCTTAGGGGAGCATTGTCTGTGAGACCTGGATCTAGGGGAGCACTGTCTGTAAAAGCTGGACTTAGAAGAGGTATGAACAGTAGTGAAATTTGTGTTTTAGGTATGCTTTTGCATAGTAGCTGCGTGCACGCACCCACACACACACATGCAACACAATCATAGGACTGTCAAATTCTTCTGAATCTTAGAATTTAGCTGAATATTAAAATCTTGCCCCTTGGGATAGCTAAGATGTGACTCTCTAGGTCAAAGAGAAAGTTGGAAAATTCCAAAGGCCCTTCCTGGAAGGCTGAAAAGTGGATGGGATCGACCACCTGTGTTCTCCCCACTGCAGGGCACACTTGACAGGTGTTCTTCTTGGTGGGCACAGGGGGGAGTCACCCACCAACTTCCTGTCCTCTACTCTGATGCAGAAATCTGCAGTGTCAGCCTGGACACCGTAGCAGGTGTTCTTTGCTTATGAGACTGGGGGTAACTTTTGTTCAGTGATAAACAGTATGTCTCTGGCCTCTGGCACTTACTGTCACTGACAGAGTTCACAGTCCCAAACCCCTTCATAAAGGAGCATTATTCTCTCGTACAAGGCTACACTTTCCTCAGTCAATAGAAGACGGCATGGTGGATGGAACATGCTTGGGACCCCAGGTCTGGGAGAGGAGGCAGGACGATTGCTTTGAGTTTGAGGTCTGCTGGGGGCTACAGCAGGAGATGCTATCTCAAAAAAGAAAGACAGAGTGAGCATTTACTACGGAAACTGATCTGAAGATCTGATTAAGTAAGAGGACCATTTACTATCAAGGAATATTCCCACTGTGATGAGTGATGTCAGGGAGCATTCTAGGTCCAGTGTTTACCTCTCCTGGACAAAACAGGCCTCAGCATTATCTCCCTGAAGCTCATCTTAACAACTATCTACAGTGTGCAGAAAGCTCCTAAGCAGGTCACCCAGCCAGGGACAGACACTGTTAACACCCCCTACCCATTGTATGTAGCCCCTTCCTTCTGGGTTGTGACATTCATGTCACATTGATTCTGTGAGATGTTTTGTATGAAGATGGGGCCTGAAGATGGGAGCTGAGCCTTAACATCACTCCGCAGATACTGACCGACCAGAGCTGGCCAGGCAGGGCCAGGCCATGTGTAGTCTCAGACTCACTGCCCATCCCCCATCTTTGAATTTTTCTTTGATGAGAAGGTGGTGCGGATTGTGTTCTTCCACTGCGAGATAAACATGGCTGTGCAGCACATCCCAGCAAGCCAGGTTGAACTATTGCCTGTATAAAGCAGGCGTGCTTCTGTTTTTATTAATCATAGAACAAGGTTGGTAGAACTTGTAAAAGAACTCCCCTGTTCCCTCTCCTTGACAAACCTACCATCTCCTAGAAATGAGGAACAAAGAGAGTCTACCCTCCATGCTAGAAATTATCCCCTCTTCCAGTTTAGAACAAGCAGTGTATGTCCTTGGAGATGGGCCATATTGGAATTTCTGGAGATTTTTGTCAGCTGTCATTTCAAAGGCAAAATAAGAGCTATGGTTCAGGAGGTACCTAAGACAGCTGCTCGTCCTGGGCTTGCAGGCGTGTCCCTTTTGGAGTTAGATCCAATCAAGTTCCATTGATGGGAAGTATGACAGCAAGGCATGCATGGCTGGTTTCTTTATCTTCTTTTGACAGGGATTCAGTGTGTAGCCCTAGCTGGCTGGAACTCCCATGCAGACGACCCCAAGCTGGCCTTGATCTCATACCAATGCGCAATCTGCCTCTTTGCCTCTTGAGTGCTGGGATTAAAAGCGTGAGCCACCAAGTCCAAACACGGCAGGTTCTATTCCACACTGGGTTTTATGAGTCTGCAGTACAGCTCATGCTTATGTAGTCCATATAACAGCAATGTCAACATGAAAACAAGTTGGGGGGAGTAAAGTATTAGATAACTTGTAAAATACTGCAGTGTTGCATTCCTAATGCTGTAGAAGCGATCATCTTGTTATTGTTATTTTGATGTGTAGTGTTGTTATAACACTTGATTAGGTAAAGTGGAAGGCCGCCTGGCGATGGGCACTGGGTTGCTTCATGCCAGCAGCAAGCAGGTAGCAGAAATTCTGGCGCATACTAATCCTTGCCTCTGAGTAGTTCAAGGCCATAACCAAGCAGCCTCTAGGGGGCAGCAGAGCTCCAAGTAAGACCTGGGCCCCTGCAGGCCCTTTCCTGCTCAAGGCCCACCCCTCCTATGAGTTCTTCCAGCAGCACCCTGCCTTCTCCCCTCACCTAGACAACCTCCTCAGAGTGCGGCCCTCTATTGGTTAAGTCCCCCTCATCCCATTCTATCCCCAACTCTTAACCCTTCCTGGGGGACTTCCTATCCCGTCATGTGGCTTTATGCCATAAGGGACATCTGAGGTCTGCTTCTTTTTTTTTTTTTTTTTAATTTTTTATTTATTTCTGTTGCGTATCATTACTGTTGCATACAGGTCTGTGCACCCGTGTCGTGCCATGCCGCGGAGGTCAGAAGGGGTCTTGGATTCCCCTGGAGCTGGAGTTCTCCTGGAATTGGGTTTCAGACAGCTCTCGGCCGTCATGTGGGCTGGGGATCGAACCCGGGTCCTCTGTAAGAGCGGTCGGCACTCTTCCGCTAGGCATCTCTCCAGCCCCTGGTCTTTTTATGATGCCTCCTGCCTGGCCCCCCGTGCTCTGGGCCGTGATGCCTGTGTTGTGTGTGTGTGTGTGTGTGTGTGTGTGTGTGTGTGCATGTGTGTGTGTGTGTGTGTGTGTGTGTGTGTGTGTGTGCGCACTCACGTACTCTGGGGCTCACCAACTCATCCAGGCTGGCTGACAGTGAGCTAGGGGTCCACTTGTCTCAGTGTTCTTTCCCTCCGATCTGGGAAGTGAACTTAGATACTTGTGTTTGCAAGGCAACCATTTTACCCACAGCCATCCAGGGCCAATCCTCTAACGTACAAGCGCTGCTGCTAGAGGCGCGGTTGCTACTTTGATTGTCAGGATGATCATGGCTTTGTTAAGAGAAATTGTATCTTTGCTCCATTTGCTTCTGAAATGGCTCCATTGTGACATGCCTCCTGGGTGAGTTATTTCTGAGTAGGGAGAAAGACAGAGGGCCATAGGAATTAACCACAGGAAAGGGAAGCATTAGCTTTGGTGACTTTTATCTTGGCCCTCTCCCTTCCTGGCTTTTCAGCCTCAGTGGGATTAGCTAAGGTGATCGTATGATTTATCATCTAAAGGAAAACTGGAGATGGGCAGGGAAGTGTAAACACAGATTATATGTAGGAACTACTGTGAAGGAGGGGGTGGCCTCAGTACCAAACTGGACCCATTGTGGGTCAGAGGTTCCTGTATGCCCAGGGAGTAGAGTCACTGGATAGAAAGTTCCTGAGGAAACATTGGGGTTTAGGAGGACTCTGGTTAAACAGCCCTAGTGGGATGCTTTCTACATGTACATACCTGTGTGTGCACATGCGTTTATAGGCCAGAGATCAACTTTGGGTGTTGTTTCTCAGGTGCCCTCAACCTGTTTGTTTTATTTTTATTTAACTTAATCTGTTTTTTGTTGCTTTTTTTGAGACAGTGTGTCCCTGTAGCCCCGGCTGGACTGGAACTTGCTATGTAGCCCAGGCTGGCCTTGAACTCACAGAGATCCACCTGCCTCTACTTCCCAAGTGCTGGTGTGTGCCACCACACCAGACTGTCAACCTATTTTTCTGAGATAGTCTCTCACTGGCCTAATCTTATTAAATTGGCTAGACTAGGAATCATCCCATCTTGACCGCCCTGGCCCCAGGATAGTACATGCATGTGCTACCACACCTGTTGTTTTCTTTTTCTTTTTAAAAGTGGGTTCTAGCTCAGCATGGTGGCATATGTCTTAATCCTGGCATTTGAGAGGCAGAGACTGGTGGATCTCTGTGACATTGAGGCCAGACTGGTCTACATAGTGAGTTCCAGGTCAGCTGTAGCTATAAGGAGACCCTGTCTCAAAAAAGAATGTGGATTCTGGGGCTGGAACTCAGGACCTTGTGGTTGCAGTGCAAACCTTTTTCCTGCTGGGCCACCTTCCCAATCTCCAACCTTGTGGGATCTTTGCTGACCGGCAGCCAGGTTGACTAGGGTGGCCGAGGAGGTGGGAGGGAACATGGCTGGATATAAGGTGTCCGACATCAAAGGTGTGTGGAGGCCGGCAGGGACTATCTCTGAATTGACCTAGCAGATTCTTGTTACAACTGGGTGATGCAGGCCAGTAAGCAAGGTCAGGGTATAGAGTGCTTAGAGGAGCCCAGTAAAACTTACTCAAGGAGAGGGTTTCTGTGGAGGATAATGTTTAAAAATAATTACCATCATGGCCTTGGGTGTTTAGGTCAGTGATAGAGTGCTTGCACAGCATGTGTGAGACCTTGTGTTCAATCCCAAACCCTTCCAAAAGTAATTCCTATCAAAACTAGATAGGACCAAAAAGTTCTGGAGTGTTAGTGCACAGTAAGGTGACTACAGATGATGGTGTGTGTATGTTTAAAAAGTGAGGGGAGGGCTGGAGAGATGGCCTAGCGGTTAAGAGTGCCAACCGCTCTTACAGAGGACCCGGGTTCGATCCCCAGCATCCACATGGCGGCCGAGAGCCGTCTGAGACTCCCAATTCCAGGAGAACTCCAGCTCCAGGGGAATCTGAGACCCTTTTCTGACCTCCGCGGCATTGCACGACACGGGTGCACAGACCTGCATGCAGACAGTACATTGATATACATACAGAAATAAATAAAATAAAAAATTAAAAAAGTGAGGGGAATGGGTGTTGACATTTTTATTTATAAAGAAAAACAAGGGGAGAGATCAAGATGGCAGCTCCTGGGGCAGCAGGTGCATTCTGAGCAGCTAAGGCAAAATTAGGGGAGGGGGAGTTAGGGGCCCCCAGGAGCATTGGGAAGCACTGGAGGTGGTCCAAGGGCTCTTGGATCCTTAGTGACTGCAATTCGGCACTATAGACATGGCCCGAGGGCATTGGGAGACAGCAGGGATAACCCTGGTGCCAGCTGAGCCTCCCTCCCACTGAACCCAGGTACAGACCTTGATGGCTGGCCCTGGGGGACCACTGGGCAGACCACAGTGGTGTGCAGTAGTTCTGTGGGCAACTGGGGCTTACCCAACTTTAGCGTGGGGATTCGGGCTGCACAGCAGTGGAGGTGTTGTGACCTTCCAGCCTACAGGACCGGGAGCGCCTGGGACCCTCAAGGTGTGGGTTCCACAGGCCTGGGGGCTTCAAGCCTGCTTGGTGTTTCATGGCTCCAGCCACTGGATGAGCTGTTTACTGGTTGGGTGAGGGATGCTGGTCTGTCCAGTGCCAGGACAAAGGTGAAACTTTGGAGCCTAAACTACCCACACCTGTATACCAATTAAGAATTCAACAAAATGCCTGAAGAATATAACCAAAATCAGTCTTAAACTCAACAAAGAAACACCAAAGTTTCACATTAGAACCACTACCAACAAAAGTGACCCAAATGCCTAAAGCTCAGTGAAAAAACAATAATATAAAAATTTCAAATGACTTCCACCAAATATGAATAGCCTTATTGAAGAATCCTATAGTGGACTCCTTAGATATAACTCAGGATACAGATCTTAAAAGAACAATTATAAACATGATTAGAGAAATTAAGGAGTTGAAGGAATTTAAAGAGCATATAAATAAAGAAGTCAGGGACCTAAAAGAAGATAGGGATAAATTAAAAGAGGACAATGACAAACAGCAGAAAGAAATTACAAAAGATATAGAAACATTGAAGAAAATTCAAGTTGAGTTGAAAAAAGAAATCCACAAACCACTTGTAAAGGATGGGAGAAAGTATAATAACAGAATAGATGAAGTAGAAAATAAAATATCAAGACTAGAAGACAATATGGAATAACTGGATTGATCAAGTAAAGACTATGAAAAATTTTAAAAAAACACAAGAATGGAATAATCAGGAACTGTGGGACACTATGAAAAGACCAAATTTATGAATCATAGGGATAGAAGAGGAAGAAGATTTACAGGATAAAGATATTGCTCAGATTTTCAACAGAATTGTGGAGGAAATTTTTCCCAAGTTAAAGAGATACCTATACAGATACCTATACAAATACAAGAAGCATATACAGAACACCAAGTAGAAAGAACCAGAAAAGAAATTCCCCATGTCCTAGCATAGTAAAAACACTAGATGTTCAAAGCAAAGAGAGGATACTGAGGATGGCAAAAGAAAAGCAAGTCACTTATAAGGGAAAACCTATCAGAATTACAGCTGATTTCTCATTGTAAACAATGAAATCCAGAAGAGCTTGGTGTAAGTATTCCCAGTTCTAAATGACTGCAGATGTCAACCCAGAATACTTTATCCAGCAAAAATGTCTGTTATAATTGAAAGAGAAAGGAAAATGTTCCATGACATAAATAAGTTGAAAGAAATCTTGTCCAGAAAGCCATCCCTTCAGAGAATATTTGAAGCAATACAAAGAGTGGAGAGTAGGGATGACTATAACCAACCAGCACCAGAAAATAAATGATACTACCACTATGGAAATAAAAACCTAGGGCAAGAATGGATCAGAAATCAAAATTATTGGAAGTAATATAATTCTCTCAGTAATGACTCTGAATTTTCCAATTAAGAGACATAGACTGGTAGGATGGATTAAGAAATAAAACCCATCTTTTTGTTGTCTGCAAGAAACCCATCTCACCTTTAAAGACAGACATTATCTCAAGGTTAAAGGATGGGAAAAAATAATACAAGCAAATGGCACTAAGAAACAAGTAGGAGTAGCTATTCTAATATCAGATAACGTAGACTTCAAACTAAAACTAATCAGAAGAGATGAAGAAGGTCATTTCATTCCTATCAAAGGAAGAATTTATCAAGAAGATATCACAATCATTAATTTATATCCACCAAATTCAGGGGCACTGAACTTCATAAACACAATTTTACAGGACTTTAAGGCACATATTGACTCTAGCACACTAGTAGCAGGGGACTGTAATACCCCACTGAATCCATTTGACAGGTCAACTGGACAAAGAATAGACAACTGAACAAGATGATACACCAATAATGGAGTCACAAAGATAACATCATTTCAATACTCTGCTAACACATGTGGCCTCTCCCTACTTACTGGTCACACTCCTTTGAAACTTGAGGCAAGGTTTTTGGTAACCTATTCGCTGATAAATAAATGACCATGTGTGCTAAGAATGATAAATCACAATAGGGTTCTTGATCCTCATGGACAGTAGTTAATTCAAAGGAATGATTATTTCTGCCCCAGGGAGCTATTCATTTCAGCATTTAGTTATGTTTTATATGTAAGACATTTGACCACTAAGCAAAACATCTTTGGAGTGAATAGACAGGCCTTTTGCCAAACCCATGTAAAACATCTCTGAACATCTTGAGAGATTCAGTCATCTAGAACCTACCCCAAGACTTGCAAGGACACTTCAAAGTTTTTATTTTATAGTAGTCTATTCAAAATAACTGTACCATCTATATAAATGGGTATAAACATTGAATATAATGTAAATTATAATAATGGGTTAAATCTCACAGGACATGGTACCCACCCCTGACTTATACTGGAGTCCGAGTTACAGCTATCAGATTAAATGGACACAAATATTCTCCCCATGTTTCCCCCTATTATGCAAGTGATAATCCCGGCATTTCTTTTCCATATAACAAGATAATTTGGCTCAGGAAAAAAGCTGGGTTCTGCCTCCTTGAACCAGCAGTATGCAGTCTAGAGGGAGACAGTCTGAAGGGGTGTGACAAACCCCATCAGCTTGGTTTCTGTTTATAGGCATGTGATACAACTCCTGCCTCCTGGACAACTATAAATCAGGATTTAGTGGTCTGGGAGACAAGCGAGACTGCTCAGAATGTAGTGATGATTACAAAACAGAGGGCAGGGAAGGAATACGCCTCCTCCCCCCAGGATGCAATTTTGCCCTACAGTTAAATTAAAAACATTGGTAGATAAAGGCTTCAGTACCAGCTCTGGGCTGCCCTACCAGGAGCTGTTGGATTTCTCCTCCAGGGAGCTATTCATTTCTGCATTCAGTTACGTTTTATACATAAGACATTTGACCACTAAGTAAAACATCTTTGGAGTGAACAGAGAGGCTTTTTGCCAGACCCATGTAAAACATCCCTGAACATCTGGAAAGATTTGGTCATCTAGAACCTACCCCAAGACTTGCAAGGACATTTCAGAGTTTATACTTTATAGTGGTATATTCAAAATAAATGTTCCATTTATACATGGGTATAAATATTGAATATTTCATAAATTTTAATAACTAGGGGCAAATTTCCCAGGACATGTTGGTGCTAACTGCAAGCCTCCTGTATAAGATTAAAATGGATGACTATCTCCAGAATAGAAAATAGTAACATGTTTAAGCTAATTAGGGATGCAGAGTTGTTGTTAATTTTCAGTCCACTGTAACTGAAATCCCAGTTACAGCTATTAGATTAAATGGACACAAATGTTCTCCATGTTTCCCCCTATTATGCAAGTGGTAATTCTGACATTTTTTTCCACATAACAATATAATTTGGCCCAGGAAAACCTGGGTTCTACCTCCTTGAACCACTGGTATGCAATCCAGAGGGAGACAGTGTGAGGGGGTGTAGTAAACCCCTTCACCTGGGTTCCTGTTTATAGGTATGTGATACAACTCCTGCCTTCTGGAAAACTATAAATCTAGATTTAGGGGTCTGGGAAACAAGAGAGGCTGTGGTAACTGTAGGACAATTACAAAAACCGGCAGGGGTGGGGTGGGGTGGGGAGGAAGAGCAGCCTCCCTTGAGTATGCAGTTTTGCTCCACAGTTAAATAAAAAGCATTGGCAGATAAAAGCTTCAGTGCCAGCTCTGGGCTGCCCTACCAGGAGATGTTGGTTAGGGAGGCTTTAAAGGCCCCCAAAACAAAGGACAGCAGCCTATAACTTTGGGCACACATAAGAAATGGACAGTAAGACCCTATTGCTGAAGATAAAGCATGATATGAGCATGAGCAACAATTATGCTGAGACCCTGCACTGCAAATCAACAGCTGATCTTCATTATAGAAATCTCTGGAAAGAAATGGTCTCTGAAGCTTTACTACAGACCTCTTGTGCTACACTTTTACATGCTGAAGAAGATATAGTGCAATAGGGACAGCCTGATAAATGTACACCCAGAAAGAAAAAAAAATTCCATCTATGGCCCACTCCCTGGCAGAGTATGACATACAGCTGACACGGTAGCCTTGGTGCATCCTAATGTCAGGAGGCTCTATGGACCACATTAGAAAGCTATTGGCATCCCTTTGTCAAAGAGTTATAATGCTCCAACTAAAATATTATCCAGGTATATGTGTCTGTGCCCATAGAGTAACTCGTTATGCTATTTGTTACTATTTGTGTTTTATTACTAGAATTAAAAGGAGATTCCTACACCATCCACCAGTGTGTTTCAGACAGAACTTGGACAGTCCCAAGAGTCTGTGGTGCCACCTCAGAAAAAATAAAAATAAAAAAAACTGGATTTTCTCTCACTCTTTCTCACCCTCCCCTCCAGAGTCCAGGGACTCTCATGGAAGAGGTTGGTGCATCAGACTGTAGGGACCAAGGAGGCAGGGAGATGAACTGTGCAATCATAGCAAAAATGGACTGGATTTTTCTTTTTTCTTTTTTAAATATTTTTTTATTTTATATTATTCCAAAATATGCATATATATACTCCACACATAAGTCAAAATTACAAATTCTGAAAATATAGGTTGATTCTTAAATACACTTAGAGATTCACATTTTAACAGTAAATTTGCATGCAGGCATAAAGATGTGTAACTTTACATTCTTTTTTTTTTTTTAGAATATGACTACATATCTTCCATCCATATATGGTAATTACAGTGTGTGAATATAAGTGGTAGGACAATTCTAGAGCCCATTTAGAGATTCACATTGTAATAGCACAGTCGCTTTCAGATACAATGAAATATAATAATAAAGTTGCTCAGTTTGCCTGCTAACTGGGGATTTGGTGTTAGCATCCACAAATGAGGGAAACCATTCACCTTTTTTCCCCCCTGGGACTGTGTTACTTCACTTAGTATACTTGCTTTGAGTTCCATCCATTTACCAGCAAAGCCCATGATGTCATCTTTTTTACTGCTGCATAGAACTCCATTGTGTAGATGTACCACATTTTTGTTATCCACTCATCACTTGAGGGGCATTTGGGTTGGTTCCAGCTCTTTGCTATTGTGAAGAGAGCTGCAATAAGCATAGCTGTGCATGTATCTTTGTGGTAGGATGCGTCTTGTGGGTATATACCCAGAAGTGGTATGGCTGGGTCAGGTGGTAGGCTCATTTTGAGTTTTTTAAGGGTTCTTCACACTGCTTTTCACAGTGGTTGTACAGTTTACATTCCCACCAGCAGTGGATGAGTGTTCCCCTTTCCCCACAACCTCTCCAGCATTTGGTGTCTTTTGTTTTCTTGATCTTGGCTAGTCTTATTGGAGTGAGATGATACCTTAGTGTGGTTTTAATTTGCATTTCCTTAATTATTAATGATGTTGAACACTTTTTAAGATGTTTCTCAGCCATCTTTACTTCCTTACTGGTGAAGTCTCTGTTCAGCTCTTTACTCCATCTTTTGAGTAGGTCATTTGTTTTCTTACTTCTTTGTTTTTTAAGTAGCTTATATATTCTGGATGTTAATGCTTTGTCTGATGTATCAGTGGTGAAGGTTTCCTCCCACTCTGTGGGTTTTCTCTTCACTTCCTTGATTGTTTCTTTAGCTGTACAAAAGCTTTTGAGTTTGATGAGGTCCCACTTGTCAGCTGTTGTCCTTATTTCCTGTGCAGCTGCTGTTTGATTTAGAAAGTCTTTTCCTACACCTATGTCTTGTAGGTTGCTGCCAACTTTTTCTTCTATCACCTTCAGGGTTTCAGGTTTTAGGTTGAGATCTTTGATCCACTTGGAGTTTATTTTTGTACAGGGTGAGAGGTAGGGGTTTAATTTTGTTCTTCTATAAGTGGTGATCTGGTTTTGCCAACACCATTTGCTGAAGATGCTATCTTTCCTCCATTGAGCTTTTTTGGCCCTTTTGTCAAATATGAGGTGGCTGAAGTTATATGAGCTCAAGTTTGGATTTTTCAATTTTGTTCCATTGGTCAATAGTTCTGTTTTTTTGCCAGTACCAGGCTGTCTTTATGACTATAGTTCTGTAATATAGCTTGAAGTCTGGTAATGTAATCCCCCAGTATTGCATTTTTCACTCAGGGTTGCTTTAGCTATTCGGGGTCTTTTGTTTTTCCATATGAATTTAAGGATTTTTTTTTCTAAGTCTGTGAAGAAGCTCCTGGGGATTTTCTATTGGGATTGCATTGAATCTGTATATTAATTTGACTAGAATGGGCATTTTTACTATATTAATTTTTCCAATCCATGAGCATGGGAGTTTCTTTTTTATTTGATCAATATGTTTGTGTTAGCAAATCTTTTCCACTGGATTTGGGGACCCTGAGTTGTATAAAAACTGAACTCAGATGTTAACTAATTGGGTTTATATGAACACACCTTATGTTTATTGGATATGTGTACTTACTGGTCAAATAAAAATAAATTATAAAGAAAATAAATGTGTCAACAGAAAAAAAAAGAAAAACAAGAGTCTGAGGGGAGGCCTGGGAGTGGATGTTTTCCTCATGTATACAAGGAGTTCCATCCCCAGAATCAGAGGAAAAGGTTTTGAATGGTTAGATAACACCGCACAATGCACAGATCTATCAAAACCTCACTCTAGGTCCCTGTAGTAGGTATTGGTTTAATTATTTCAAATAAAAATAATTATATAATTTTTGACATTTTTTGTGTTCTAGTAAAATGTTTTTATTCTTGGCATGCTCTTGTTATAAGTATTTATATTAAAATTATTTTTAAATAAAGCTTTTCCAAAGGATGAAAACACTCAGGGCAAACACTAAGCCATTTGGAATTTTGGGATGGCAGGTGTAAACCACTGAGCTTCAAAGAGTAATAATTTTAAAAATCCATGTAAAGTATTCCAGAATGCACCATGTATTTGTTTAAAGGCTCCCCTTCTTTTCCCAGAGGGCAGTTGGGCAAAGAGGCACTACCAGAATAAACCAAGGGCCATGGGCTTTAAAGATTCTGCTATAGGGAGGGTACACTCCTAACTTCCAGGTTGGGACCCAGAGTGCCAGCCAACTCTCGGATGGAGAACATACCTGTGGATGGCCATGCCTGGAGCAGAGGGCGAGGGAGTGTGGCCTGGCTGTCCTGGGAGTACAGGGCTCTTGCCTGTACTTGCCTCGGAAGCTGGGACCAGCCCTGTCACCCTTCTCATGCACCTAGCGTTTAAGGGTGCTATTTTAGTGTTTGTGTTTGAATAATTGGTCTGCCATAAACTTAGGAGTCTGAGCTATGAAACACACAATTGCCATGGAGGTCTGCTTCCTCACATGGCAGCAGGTTAATTGCCACCCCACAACTGTGTTTCTAGAGTTGGGTGCATCCTTTCAGAACCTCTCAATATGTTGCTTTGTTTCCTGCCTCTCGTAAGTGCTATTTTGCTTTGTAATGAGAGCTCTTTAGTCTCAGTGTTCATTTAACCTAAAGCCCCATAGTATGGGGTGGGGGTGAGGGCTTTTGCTCACTATTGGGGGGGGGTGAAGAGTTCACGGAGTTGGCTTGTGGTCTCCTCAGGTAGAGAGAATTCGTGAACTATGGACATTAATGTTGTTATGCAAAGGAGTCAAGCCAGAGAGCAGGAAGTGGCAGGGCTGTCCCTCCATCCCGCTGCCTGGCTCCTCACAGGCTCTTCTCTCTCCAGGTATGTGTATATTCCACTGGGCGGGTCCCAGCATGGCCTGCTGGGAACACTGCTTTCTACTGCGATGACATTTGCCTTCGTGAGCTACTGGCATGGCGGCTACGATGACCTCTGGTGCTGGGCAGCTCTCAACTGGCTGGGAGTCACTGTGGAGAGTGGAGCCCGGAGGCTGCTGGAGATGCCCCGCATCCAGGAGAACCTGGTGAGTAGGATTGATGCCACACGTCAGGGGACCCACTTAGGAGGGATGGCATCGTTGGAGTCATCCCAGTACCAGCGCTTCTTGCCAGCCAGGCTCAAAGTCCCAGTGTGCAGGAAGCATAGCTGAGGAGAGCTCTGTAGCTATTGTTTGCATGGATGAACAGATGGATGACACATGGATGCATGCAGGAATGTTTGCACAATGGGCATGGGAAGGAATATCATAGCTGTAAAGGGGACAGATGCTTGTTATAGAAAAATTATAAAACTTAGGGGCTGGAGAGATGGCTCAGTGGTTAAGAGCACCAACTGCTCTTGCAGAAGATCTGGGTTTGATTCCCAGCACCCACATGGCAGCTGAGAACCGTCTTTAACTCCAGTTCCAGGGGAATCCGACATCCTCTTCTGACCTCTGTGGCATTGCATGACACAGGTGCACCAACCTACATGTAGACAGTACACTCATACACATAAAAAATAATAAATAAAAAGAAAAATTACAAAACTTAGACAAGAAAAATAACTCTAACAGAAATTAACCCTCATTCTTGTGAATATTACTGTGTGTGCACATACAGCCACTTAGAGCAAGTGCCACCGTTGCAGAGATGCGATCTTCCAGCTGCCTTTCCAAGTCACTGATTGTTTTGAACCACTCCCTCTAACGACTGTATAGAATTCAAGTCTGTGTGTGTGCCATGATTTACTTACTCTCTTTTATTTTAGTTTTGAGACAGGGTCTTACTATGTAGACCAGGCTGGCCTAGAACCCACAGAGATCCACCTGCCTCTGCTGAGTGCTGGGGTTAAAGCATGACCCACCACCCAGCTGACCACTTTGTTATTGATCATATCATTACATAAAAAATAACTAAGGATCGATCCACGCTCCAGCTCTACAGGAAAACGATTGGGAAAATGGATTAAGCCCTTTCCTTCACATATATATTTTTAGTGATTTCGAGCAACACAATACTTTATCTTGTAAATGGGGTATGCAGCATGTTAGAATCTTGTAGGAATCACTGTTTCTGCCAATGTAGCAGTGTTCTGCTAACCCGAAGATGAGAGATACATAGAAAGAAATTTGTCAGCATCTGTTCTGGCAATAAAACACAATCGAGAATTTACTAGAAAAAGTGATTAATGTGGATAAATTCTATCCAGTGCATGAAACTGAAGCAGATCCATTAAAAAAGCTGGCTGAAATAGAATACAGTTGAGCATGTTTCTATAAAGAGAGTGATAACACAAAAGGATAGTCATCTCATTAAAAACCAATACAGAGCACACAGCAAAACAGCCTGTTGGAAGTGATGTACATGCTCTCACATGTTTAAAGAGAGACATTTTAGGTCTGGAGAGATGGCTCAGCAGTTAGCTCTACTCATGGAGGACTGGAGTTAGGGTCCCAACACTTATACCTGGCAGCTCACAACCTCCTTTCACTGCTTTCACTCCAGCTCCAGGGGACCTGACATCCTCCTCTGGCTTCACACCCCACATCTGCAACACACACAGAGACACACACAAATGCACATACATTTAAAAATCAATATTTTATGTAGTAGTCATACCCAGGAGCCTGCAGGGAAGAAAGGTCAGTGAACTTGAATAGAAACTAAGGTCAGTGAACTTGAATAGAAACTAGTGTTTGAGTGAAAGCTATGGCTCCATAATACAGAAGGCATACAAAGATGTTGATCTGCATTCTTCAGTGTGAGCACTTTCCCCCAAAGCCTGAAAGCATGCTGATCAGCTGTGAAGTCCAGAGGGTTCTTTTCCGCTCCATCTCAAGTGCTCTCTGTTCTTTCAAGAAGGGTCTGACATTGGCCTTGAGGGTGATATGAAGGAGCTCTGTGGTCTTTGAGTCACAAGCTGATGCTATTAATACATTTTGAAAATCTGAAATGTTAAAGGAGCACCTCAGTGTTCTTTGTGACCTACAGCTGATTAAATCAGGCTGAAAATAAACCAAAACCAAAGCTTGCTCACTGGGGGGAAACTTGCTCACTGGGTGGGACACTTGAACATGGGACTTGCTGCATGGTAGAGTACCAACTTCAGCACCCTCATGCATTGGCCTAACTTGATCTTCCTTCCATAGTTCCGGTACCCTGGGGCAAAATAACTTTATATACACACACAGAAAGATATGTTGGCAAAATAATTCTCTTATATGTTACAAATATGTTCAGTTTACGTATTTGTTAGGCACAGCCTTCACAAGATGTTTCTTACACCAACTATCTTTTCTCCTAGAAACCTGGTAGGGGTTTGCATTAGTTGATTTTTCTCACAAAGAAACGTGACAGAAACAGCTTAAGGAAGGAAGGGTTTGTTTGAGTGGAGGTCTGAGGGATGTAGTCAAGCGTGGAGGGGAGTGTGGTGACGAGAGAGAGCGTCAGGCAGCCGGCACTGTTGCATCCATTGCCGGGAGGAGAGGAGGGGAGCTCTGGTGCTCCGCACACTCTCCCCTTTGCATTAGTCTGGAACCCCAGCTCCTGAAATGCTTCCCCCTATTCTGGGAAGGTCTTCCCACCTCAGTTAACCTCATGTAGGAGTTCTCTCAAGATGTGTCCCAGGTTCGTTTCCTATGTGACAACTTGTGTTAACTACTGCAGTGTTTGTGGCTGTTGTGATGCTGTCCTTGAGGACCTGGACATGATGACTACGTGTGTCTATTCCTTATCTCAGTGTTGGAGGCAGCCTCAGTGTTGTCAGTGCATAGTTAATGCTCCCAAGTGCGGTCGACTTCAGTTCTTCTTTCACTGTCTACCCTGGACTCTTCCTCACTACTGTTTCTTAGAGTCTAGCAGAGAGTCTGTTTTCCTTTGTAAGTGAATGGTTGGCATTCTAAATGCACATAACTTCCTTTTGCTTTTTTTGGTCTTTTTGAGACAGAGTCTGTCTGTAGCCCCAGCTGTCCTGGACCTTGTTCTGTAGACCAGGCTGGCCTTGAACTCACAAAGATCCACCTGCCTCAGCCTCCCAAGTGCTAGGATTAAAGGTGTGTGCCACCACGCCCAGCCAATGCACATAAGTTCTTAAAACTGAAAACTTTACTTATTATTGGATGTGTACATATCTGCATGTGTGTGATATGCGTGGGTGGACATGCCTTGGTGCCTGAGTCAGGGAACGACTTCGTGGAGCTGGTTCTCTCCTTGTCCCTTGTGTGGGTTCCAGGCTTGTGTTGAATGGATCTTTACTGCATCATCTCACCGGCCACCTAGGCTTTAATAAGTTATTTCTCCCATTGAGCACCTCTTCTCTTCCCATGAATGCTCCCTCCCCTCCCTGTTTCTTTGTCAAAATCCAAATAAAACTTAACAACTTCTTGGCACCTAGTGTCATCTGACTTTAATCTCTCCAGTTTGTCTGAGAGTATTTTCACAGTGTTAGTGAAAACACACATGTTTAGTATCATTTGGAGTTTTCTAGAGAAGCAGAGCCAATTGTGTGTGTGTGGGGATAGGAAAAGAAGAGGAAGAAGAGGAGGATGAGGAAAGGGAGGGAGAGGAGAGGAGGAGCTTTAGAGATTTATTTAGTCATGGTTGTGGAGTTTGAGAAATCCCAACTCAGAAGAGCTGATAATGTAAGTTCCAGACCATCAGAAGATGGAGAATCTGTGTTCTAATCAGAATATAGACAGACACTGGTGTCTGCTCCTCTCCCATGGTCCCACCTGAGTGCACTGCTCCTTCGTGTGTGTGTGTGTGTGTGTGTGTGTGTGTGTGTGTGTGTGTGTGTGTGTGATTTTGAGATAGGGTCTCCCTGTAACTCCAGCTGTCCTGGAACTCACTCTGTAGACCAGGCTGGCCTTGAACTCACAAAGATCTGCCTGCCTCTGCCTCCCGAGTGCTAGGATTAAAGGTGTGCACCACCATTCATTGGCAGGGCTATGGGGGCTTCCTCATCCCTGCCGCTCTCACTTCTTGCCTGGTCTAGCAGAGCTTCTCAGTAGCAGCACTGCTTCCCCTGTCCCGTCAGCTCAGAGTGCTGCTTCTCAGTCAAATTCAACCCCACCACTCTAAAACCCAACATGGCTTCCCATCTTGCTAAGACTGAGTCCTCCCCAGTGTCTCTGATGACCTTGAGGCCCTGCCTGTCCTAGTCTCAGTACTCTCCTACTCCCCGCCCCTCCCCCCTCCCCTTGCCATCTGCTCTTTTGTCCTTCTGCAGGCTTGGGCCCTCCAGCCAAGCTCCTGCACAGGTTTTCCTCTCCTGGGGTCTTTTCTCATGGATAATCATTTGGGGCATCTCATATGTGTTCTCTTTTGTAACCATTGTAGTTTAAGAGAATACTTTTAGATGGTAACTTTTTATTTTTGTCTTTTTGAGACAGGGTCTCCCTTTAGTCCCAGCTGGCCTGGAGCTTGCTATGTAGACCAGGCTGGCCTTGAACTCACAAGAGATCTGCCTGCCTCTGCCTCCCAAGTGCTAGGATTAAAGGTGTGTGCCACCACACCCGGCTCAGATGGTAGCTTTTAAAATCTCCATGTTGGGGCTGGAGAGATGGCTCAGCAGTTAAGAGTGCCGACCGCTCTTACGGAGGACCCGGGTTCGATCCCCAGCACCCACATGGCGGCCGAGAACTGTCTGAAACTCCAATTCCAGGAGAACTCCAGTTCAAGGGGAATCCGAGACCCTCTTCTGACCTCTGTGGCATTGCACGACACGGGTGCACAAACCTGCATGCAGACAGTACATTCATACACATACAGAAATAAATAAAAATAAAAAAAAATAAAATCTCCATGTCCCTCACTGATTCATGAGTCTCAGACATTTGATGAAGTATAGAAAATTACAGTTGCCATGGTACTTATCACAGTGCTTTGTTGAGTGAAAGGATGACATTTTCTAACCTCACTGAGGCACATGCAGAGAGAGCAGCTGTGCAGCAGTGTGGATGGAAGGACCATTGAGCACTGTGCCGGGATGTCATTTTACAGCAATGCAGCCAGCAGTGGCTACAGTGAGGCAAATGCTACTTTAATGCTCAGTCTAAAATATGTGCATATATGAAAGAAAGGGGCAGAGAAGAGGCAGCCTGCTTGGTATCTGCTGCTTTATAAGAGGAGAGACTGAAGGTTGGCCATGGCTCAGGGCAGCACAGAGCTGTAGGACGCCCACAGAAAGCATTTTCACAGAGCTGGGTGGAGGTAGAGGAGAGGCCGAGGTGACTTGCTTTTTCTCGATTCAAATGCTCTCTAGGGAGCTAGAATCTGTGATCAGCATGAAATCTTAACAAGTGGCAACATCTTGAGCGTCAGTAGAATAACCCTGCTTCCTGTTGCTTCCAGATTGATCTCTCTTTTGGAGGAAGACCCCTTCAGGCAGCCTGTCACTTATTCCTGTGCAAAAGAAAATCGCTGTGCCAGAATTTACCCACTACTGATTTGCATTTTGTTGTGAAATTTAAATATTCCCTCCCCTCTTATCCCATCTCTCCCCCTCCCCCCAGTGTCTGAACGAATTGACTTTAACCCCTCTGGAGCAGTGAGATTTCTATTTATAGATAACTTAGGTAGCATGCTTCCAGTATAAACCACTGAGGGTCAGTCTGATGGTTGTAGAGGGTTCTAATGGTCTGGTGTATCCGACATCCAACAGAGACTGTGGCTTTTGGTGCTATCCATTCAGCTTCTCGGCTGGATTTATGAGTGATTTTGAAGATACAGGGAGCTCAGCCCTTTACTAAGAGACAGTGCTGTTCTTTGGTCTCATTCACCTCACCCTAAGTGCCGTTACACCTGGTGGTGAACTCTCCCTTCCACGAAGTGGTCCCTTCCTGGTTTTTGCAAATCATCCTCTAAATATGTGTCCATCTTCCTGGTCCTTCGTCTTCCATCCGACTTAGAATCTCAGATTCAGCTCTGGATCCATCTGGCTGCCTCTCCTGCCCCTCTTCCATCTCTTCCCCTCGCCTCCTTCCCTCACCTTTTTTCCCATCTTTCTTTTATTCCTTTTCTCTCTCAAAGGTTTAAAAACATGGCCATGCCTCCCAAATGTCATCTATATGTTCCCAAAGTTCTATTTCTAGTCTGGACCTTTCTTCTGAGCCATGCGTGGAAAGGTCAGGTCAACCAGTATTCTCCGATATAGATGAAAACAACAAGCTCATTTTTCTTATAGAACACTTAGCTGTCCTCAAAAAGAAGCTCTGTTCCATGGTCTTGTCTTTGTGTCTGCTGCAAAGATCACTGTGTTGGTTTGGGCATCATGGAAGCTGTAGAACTGAAAAGGTCAGAGAGAGACTCTGAGGCCAAGAGAGGCTGATAGCAAAGGTCCAGGCTCCATGGCACCAGACACCTCGGGATATCCCAGATGCCAAGACCATGGGACATCCCACCAAAGACAGCAGCAGGTATGGAATGGAGCCAGGCCGAGCCTACAAGACAAACGGTGTGTGTGTGTGCGATTGTTGGCACAGCCCGAGAGGTGGGACTGCCCCAGCCCTTTGGGTGGAGCCCAGAAGATTGCTAGGGGATGGGAAAGTAACGGCCACTCGGCCACTCGCTGTCCCTGTCCCCAGGAGCTCTTGGTGTAGTTGTAAAAGGGAGATGTGAGCAAGGCATCGTGCGCATTGTGAGGCTTCCAGAACATGATGTTCACGAAGGCAGGAGTTGGTGTGAGCTGACCTTTCAGGAATGAGCTCCAAAGAGCTGGGCTTCAGCAGGGCCCAGATGAATGCGAAGTTGCAGTGGGCAGGCCAGGAGGGGGGAGATGCCTGCCCCTGCCACGCACAGCCTGAGACTGGGAACAGGGTGCTGCGTTAAGAGTCCAGAAGCTGCCGTGACACGTGGTGAGGAAGGTGGCCAGAAACACGGAACAGTCCCTGTGAAGGGGGCCTGAGTGCTATACTCGGAAATCTGGAAAAGCAAAGCACTTAACCAATGGAAGAGTGTTAAGTTAACACATTAATCCCACACATCAGAGCAGCCTGCTGGGCCAGCTCCATAGGCTGGAGAGAGTGGGGCTTGTTATTCTGAACGGCGTGTTCTTCAGAGACTGTGGCCCATCAGCGCCCCTTCTGTCCTACCCTCCTAAGGATCATTAGTGCTGGGAGCATGCAGTGCAGGTTGCAGGCTATGCGTTTTCTTCTCAGTGGAACTCTGCAGCCCCAGTCTTCACCTCTCTGCTCTAAGAGGCGGAGCTCTGGAAACAATTCCCCTTCAGCTCAGATCTGCTGGTTTCTTTTTACTTTCCATTACTGAGTCTGCTGCCTAATGGGCTTGGCACAGAGTCCAGTTTCTCCAGGACCAATGTGGCCAGGGATGGCCAGCTCTGTTCAGCTCAGGCTGCAGCAGGACAGGTGTCCGTCTGCTCATTTGCCACTGCTCTGGCCCTGTTGTCCCTCTGTCCAGCTAAGATCACAGTATGGACTCTCACCTGGCAGCCAAGGATGTGACCTAGGGCTGGAATTCTCATAGCTGAGCCTGGCTTTGCTCAGAAGCAGATAGAATTAGTCTTCATCTCAGAGCCCCCATTTCTTCGTTTATAGCCCAGGTATGAATGGTGGTTGTTCTGATCACAGACCAGCACCTGGTAGCTTTATACAGATGAACTTGGGAAGAAAAAAGCCCCTCATAATGTCCTCACCAAGGGGCTGGGTTGCCTTTCCACATCTGGGACTCTTCTCTTCCCATTAGAAGTGATGGAACTGGGTCCCCTAGGGTCCTTGTTGCTGAGAGGGAGGGAAATGGCTCCTTTGCTTCTTCCTCAAATAATATGCTCTTAGTGCAATGTACTTTGTAGTGTGTATTTATATGTGTATCTGTGTGTATATGCACGGACTGTGATGTGTAGGTGCAGCATGCACGTGTGCTCCCTTTAAAGATCCAAGAAGGCAGGGAGGTACAGACTTCTAAAATTAAATTCTTCTAAAGCATCTCACATCCCTCCCAAGACCTAGAAATAAATTCAGCTTTAAAAAGCATGCAGAGCAGCTGTGGCCTTGTTTTAGAGGAGCTGGGCTGGCAGCCGTGTATGGGTCCTCCCCACACAGAGTGAAAAGCACGCTGTAAATTGGATTCCCATTGCCTCTGGTGATTGCCCTGTTCGGCAACAAATGATGGAGTGACACGTGACCGTCTCCCCAGGGCGATAGGAAAGATCATAGTAGACGAGGTCCAAGCCTGTCCCCAAGCTTGCAGTGCTGTGACAGTGATGGGGTGACATGATCTTACAGTGAGGAAATGTGACAGTGATGGGGCGACATGATCTTACAGTAAGGAAATGTGACAGTGATGGGGGACATGATCTTATAGTGAGGAAATGTGACAGTGACGGGGTGACATGATCTTATAGTAAGGAAATGTGACAGTGATGGGGTGACATGATCTTATGATGAGGAAATGTGTCCTGGTGTGTTGGGTACAGCAGGCATCGTTAGGACTTCTAAGTACTCACAGGAACAGAAACGTGATGAGGACTGCAGCGGAGGTGCTGGCTCTTACTTCGCTCTGGACGTGACTTGCAATGTGTGCTGTCTTGGCTTTGCTGATCTCCATCGACTGTGGTCTAGTCAGTGGTTATGGAGAAGTTGAGCAAGGTGGACCTGTGCTCAGAAGTTGTCATTTGGCTGGTTCTCGTGCCTACTTGGTGTTGTGAGTTGGAGGGCAGAGTTGCCATTCTGAGAAGAAGCTGACGTGGGGCTGTTGTAATTACCATCTTCTGTCAGAGGTTAGACTGGGTGGATGCTGGATTAGTTCCTTTTCTGTTGTGGTAAGATGTCATGATCAAGGGGATTTATCGAAGGAAGAGTTCCTTTGGCTTACAGTTCCAAAGGGGTGTGTGTCCATCACGGGGGATGGCATTGTGCTGGAGGCAGCTGGGGTGGACAGACGATCAGCCACTTCAAGCAGGCACAGGAAGCAGAGAGCAAGGCTTAGGCCTCCCTTATTAAGCCAGTGACCTGCTTCCTCCAGCAAGGCCCCACCTCCTAAAGCCTCTCCAGACAGTACCACCAACTGGAGACAAAATGTCCAAATCCTTGGAGCCTGTGGGAGACACCCTCATTCAAACAGCACAGATGCTCTCAGTCTTTGGTGTGTGTTCTTCACAGCTGTAGCAGCCTCCAGGGTTGGAGCTGACACTTCTAGTTACAGATGAGGAGATTGGAGAGAGGGGCAGCTAAGTAATTTACCTTTCCCCATGGAAGTCAAACACAGCCACACACATCCCTTCCGAGCATCCCAGATTTCAGAAACCAAGGGTGTTCCTTGCTAGACCCTAGGTCTGGGGTGCCACCTGCTCTGCCATCTCCCCTGCCTGTGCATATTGGGTGTCAGGCTAGATGATGGTCTAGCCCTCCATTCTTGGACAACAGGGAGCAGGTGTGTGCCCGAGTTTGTGTATGTATGTGAATATGTTTGTGTATACATGTTCCTGCTCATGTATGTTTACATGGTTAGGTGTATGCATTTGTGTGTGCCTATGTGGATACATGTTCATGTGCATGTGTGGTCATGCATATAGAGGTCACAGGTTGACACTGGTGTCTTATGGCATTCCCAACTTTAATTTTTTTTTTTTTTGTCTTTTGAGACAGGGTCTCCCTATAGCCCCAGCTGGCCTGGAACTCACTCTGTAGACCAGGCTGGCCTTGAACTCGCACACATCTGCCTGCCTCTGCCTCCCAAGTGACATAAGGTCTCTCATTGAACCTATTCAGCTAGATTGGATTGCCAGCAAATATTTATTATTATTATTATTTCTTTATGTGTATGAATGTACTGTCTGCATGCAGGTTGGTGCACCTGTGTCGTGCAATGCCTTGGAGGTCAGAAGAGGATGTCGGATTCCACTGGAACTGGAGTTAAAGACAGTTCTTAGCTGCCATGTGGGTGCTGGGAATTGAACCCGGGTCCTCTGCAAGAGCAGTGAGTGCTTTTAACCGCTGAGCCATCTTTCCAGCCCCAGATTGCCAACAAATCTGACCCTGACCCTGACCCTGACCCTACAATTCAGCTAGTCTGGATTGCCAGGAAATCTCAGGGATTGTTCTGTTTCTGTCTTCCCAGTGCTGGGGTTACACGCGTGTGCAGCTTTGCCTAGATTTTTTTATAGTTACTGGTGTCCAGGTTCAAGTCCTCACGCCTGCATGGCAAGTGCTTTGCCCTCTGAGCCATCTCCCCGACTCACGTCTTTGATTTTAATCACAGTTGCACACCATCCACGGATGGGCCACAAATAGGAAATGAGTCCAGGCGAAGTGGGACTGCAATGGCAAGTTTACCTGTTACCTATGCGACTCTAATCATGTAGTCAGAGCAGCCTTGTGTAAGAACGTTACTAACATACTTAAACACAAGAAAAGCTACAAGCCAGAAGTGCATCTTGCATGCACACTGCTCAGGGGTCCATTGCTAGTCACATGTCTCTTTAAGAGGGAAATGTGTTCTAAGGAGCACATCTGAGGTGGTTTTGTAAAAGATGTGGACTTCACAGTGTGAATTTACAAAACTAAATGGCTGTCATGTCACCAGGCGATAGAGTCTTAGGGGACCACATGGAATCTGCTGTCTGTCTTCGAAGTGTTCGGCAGTGCTGTGTTCTCCTCCTCCTCTCTTGGAACCATTCCTATTGTGACTTTTGATTCTCCTCGTTTTTTTCTGGTGTTTATCTTTCTGAAGTCCACACTGTTCTTCACGTATGACTTATGAATTTAACATTTCTGCATGTGGCTTTAGCATGTTAGACTGTGTTTCTCACATCACTCAGTGTTTACCCAGCTTGGCAGTGGGACTTACTCCAGCCACTGGAGTGCCTTTCCTTTCTTGGGCAGTTGCTTCCCAGTGGGTGCAGGTAAGAACTTTTCTTGCATTTTGTGTTAATTTGATCAGGTTCCCCTCAGCACTTCTTTCCAAAATCTCCTGTAGAAGTAAAAAATCTACCTGGTCAGAGTGTCTGGGAGTCTGTCAGCTCTGTTCACCCAGAGATCCCCCAGGCTCTACCCCCTTTCCGAGGGACCATCGCACTTCAGATCTGCTGTTCTGAGCTGTGGTCTTACCTTCCTTCCATCTCCTTGCTCCCACCCTGTTCACTGTGTGACTTGCTGGGAAACCTGCTATTGTAGCTTTCTTAGACAAGACTCATAGGAAATCAGCTTCACGGAGCCTTTATTTCTTGAGCTATCCTCTTTTACCAACACACAGTTGACTAGATACAGAAGTTCGGGTTGAAAACTAATTTCTCTGGAAAATGTTGAAGACATTTGTCTTGTAGCTTTTACCTTTACTGTTAAGAAAACCTATTTAGGTCTTGTTTGTTTCTTTGTGTATAGTATCTTTTTTTCTAGAGATTTTTTTTTTGGTTTTTTGTCCTTTTGAGACAGGACCTCCCTGTAGCCCCAGCTGGCCTGGAACTCACTATGTAGACCAGGCTGGCCTGGAACTCACAGAGATCTGTCTGCCTCTGCCTCCTGAATGCTGGGATTAAAGGTCTGTACCACCACACCCAGCCTTTCTAGAGATTTTAAAGTTTTCTTGATGTTTTCAAACTCCATTGTGCCTATGGTGCCTTTAGAGTTTTAGGGTACAGTTTATTCCAGGTGTGGGGAACCTTCATTGTGCAGGTGTGGAAGAAGAGGGCACCTTCCCCACAGGTCTGTTTTCCTCCATGGCTTATTCTTGGTGTCTGTGAACACGTACCTGGGCTGTGTTGTGTGCTGGCGTACCGGAGGTTCTTCTTCTGTGACAGCCAGTATTCCGGCCGCTTCGTTATCCCTGTCTCCGGTTCTTAACACTGGTTGACTGTTCTCACCTATTTTTTCTCTGTCTGGGGCTGTGCACTGTTTTCGAATGCTTGTTATCTGTTTCATGGGGTTTTTGAAGAGACATTTAACTGGCTCTTCTAGGTTTTCTGTGCTGTCTCTTGGTGAAGCATTTCAGAATGTCTCTCAGTTTAAAGTTTTAAATAACCGAGTTAGATTGGAAGCAGACCTTTCTCCGAGGTGCTGTTCTTGGTTGAGAGGATATAGCTAAGGCCTTTCCAGCCCTGTCCTAGGCTTATTCAGGGGTCCCAGAGGACTTCAGCAGTGCCTGGAGAGGGAGGCTACAGGGCCAGGAGCAGCTGTAACTTGAGTGTGATGGTACTCGGGCTTCCAGCTTCCCACACATGTGCCTTGACTCTTTATGCTCAAGGGAGGTGGCCAGGTCTAAGGCCATTTAGTGAAAGACTCCTAGGTTTCCATTTCCCTCTTCTTGTGTAACTTATGAAGTCATTCACTACCACAAGCTCTTTAAAGAAATGCAAAGAAGGCAAAGTCCTTTTTTTTTGTCTGCCACCTTCAAGCACACCCTGTCCACACATCTCCTGAGAGGCAGGTCCTGTCATGAGTCTGCAGTGTGTGCTTCTGTGTCTTTATCCGTGTGCTTGAAGAACACAGTGGTTCTAAGCTTCTGCTCATCAGTGGTGTACAGGGAAGATAGGTCTTTGGTAGTGCAGAGATGCATGGTTAGGTGTGCACACTTGTGTCATCATGTGTGGTCCTGCATGGTCAGGGTGTGTGGTGTGGTCCTGCATGGTCAGGGTGTGTGGTGTGGTCCTGCATGGTCAGGCATAGTAGAATTGTGTTGTCATGTGTATTTGTGCATGGTGCAGGTATGTCATCATAAATGTGTGGCCAGGCATGATGGAAATTTCATATATGGTCAGGCATGGTGGAAGTGTGTTGTTGTATGTGATTGTGCATGGTGCAGGTGTGTTATCATGCACGGTCAGGCATGGTAGAATTGTGTGTCATGTGTGATCATGCATGGTACCGGCGTGTCATTGCACATGGTCAGGCATGGTCTGGGTGCATCAGCATTTAGTGACCTTCCTGTTGTTGAAATCTGAGTTACTTCTCATTTTCTTCCTTTTGCACATGGAACTCCAGTAAAGCTTCCAATCTGAGCCCTGCACACGTATGTGTGAACGTCACTTCAGGGCAGATTCTGAGAATAGAGTAGAGCAAACTGTCTCTCAATCTGCCCTGCCCACTACTGTGGATGGCCTGCAGCTACAGCTGCTTCCCCTGTGCCCATCCTCCCCTCCATGAAGAGCAAGCGTCCAAACAGATGCTCCTTTCTGGGTTCTTGTCTCCGCTGCACTGATCAAGTCCTTATCCCTATTTTAAATACTGAAGTTTTACAACATGTCTTGATTCTTGGTAGACGAACATCTTATCCCTTTTGATTCTTTTCCAGAATTTGTCTATTTTTACATGTTGACTCTTTGTGGAGTGTGTGTATGTGTGTGTGTGTGTGTGTGTGTGTGTGTACCTTGGGTGTTGGTCCTCACCTCCACCTTGTCTGGCTCCAAGTCTCTCTTGCTGTTCACTGCTGCACAAGCCTGGCAGCTTGCCAAGGAGCTGCCAGCCATTCTCTAGTTACCTGCAGCTCTTAGCAGGGCTCTGATAAGATTACGGACACTTGAGTTTGGCTTCCAAGTTGGTTCTGGGGATCGGAAGGCTGCTTGTCAGGCTTGTGTGACTGGCATGCCAAGCATTTTTACCCATGGAGCCATCTCCCCAGACCCACATAGTGACACTTTCCTGTGAATCTTGGAATTGATAATGTTTCCCCAAACTTTTTTTTTTTTGTCTTTTCGAGACAGGGTCTCCCTGTAGCCCCAGCTGTCCTGGAACTCACTGTGTAGACCAGGCTGGCCTTGAACTCACAAAGATCCGCCTGCCTCTGCCTCCCAAGTGCTAGGATTAAAGGTGTGCACCACCACACTCAGCTAACTTCTTTAATATTTTTATTGCAATTTATTAGTTCTCTTTGAACTATAGCTCAGTTTCAGTAGTTTGTGTTTTCTTTATAAGTTTCTCAAAACCAAGTAATTTTTAAGGAACAGGAATAACTTTGTGCTGGGGAGATGGCTTAGTGGGCAAAGAACTACTGTGCAAGCTTGAAGATCTGATGCTGGATTCCCAGTCCCCCATGCAGCTGGACATGGTAGTTTCATCTGTAATCCCAGAGATCCTATCACAAGATGGGAGGCAGAAACAGAAGCCCTATCAGCAGCTCACAGGACAGCCAGCCCATGAGAGACCCCGTCACGATGGTCCTAGGAGCTCCTTGGCCAGCCTGGCCCACAACAGCAAGCTTCTGGTTCAGTCAGAGCCCTTGTCTCCAGGCAGTAAGGCAGAGAACAGTAGAGAAAGACTCCCCAACCTCTACATAGGAGCACACGTCCCACACCACATGCACATGCACGTGCACACACACACACACACACACACAGAGGCATAGATACCATACCTCTATGTGCACACACATGCACACTCATAGGCACATACATGTGCACACACATATGCACATAAAGGAAAAAAAAAGGATTTCATTTTTAGACTCCTGGAGGCCTGGAGTCCGAGATCAAGGCCTATCTCAGTGTCTGGTCCAGCCTGTTCCCTGCTTCCAAGATGTTTCCTGGTTCTTCTTTCAGAAGGTCTGAACTCTGTTCTCACATGACACATTGGGACTCCAGGGCCTTGGGATAGTCCCTCGTCTGCTTAAAAGCTGAGCCCTCACTTCCCAAAGGCCTTGGTTCCTCACACCCTGGTCTGGGTGACTTTGATGAGCATTTTGGAAAGCACATATACTGTCAGCGCTATGCAGACACTGCAGGGACCGTACAGGCTTCCTGCACACATCAGCAGTCTGTAGACACTGCAGGGACCGCACAGGCCTCCTGCACACATCAGCACTCTGTAGACACTGCAGGGACTGCGCAGGCCTCCTGTACACATCAGCACTCTGTTTACACTGCAGGGACCGCCCAGGCCTCCTGCACACATCAGCACTCTGTTTACACTGCAGGGACCGCCCAGGCCTCCCGCACACATCAGCACTCTGTAGACACTTCAGGGACCGTGCAGGCCTCCTTCATACATCAGCACTCTGTAGACACTGCAGGGACCGTGCAGGCCTCCTGTACACATCAGCACTCTGTAGACACTGCAGGGACCGTGCAGGCCTCCCACACACATCAGCACTCTGTAGACACTGCAGGGACTGTGCAGGCCTCCTGCACACATCAGCAGTCTGTAGATACTGCAGGGACCGTGCAGGCCTCCTGCACACATCAGCACCCTGTAGACACTGCAGGGACCATGCAGGTCTCCTGCACACATCAGCAGTCTGTACTCACTGCAGGGACCGTGCAGGCCTCCTGCACACATCAGCACTCTGTAGACACTGCAGGGACCGTGCAGGCCTCCTGCACACATCAGCACTCTGTAGACACTGCAGGGACCGTGCAGGCCTCCCGCGCACATCAGCAGTCTGTACTCACTGCAGGGACCGTGCAGGCCTCCTGCACACATCAGCACTCTGTAGACACTGCAGGGACCGTGCAGGCCTCCTGCACACATCAGCACTCTGTAGACACTGCAGGGACCATGAAATTCTCCGCTTGTTCATGATCTTTCCTTATTGCTGGTCTCTCAGTCCTTTTTGGATTGCTGGCTTCTGGAATTGTGTATTTTTTGTTTTGAGTCAGTGACTTTGCATGTCTTTCTGAAGTCTTTTGTTAGGTATAATGATGTGCCTGTTGTTTCTTTTGAATTCCCTAGAAGGGTAACCGTGTTATCACACAACCAGACAACTTTGACCTTGCCAGCAATTAGACCTCTTGGTACACTTAATTGTCTCCCTATATTGAGGGGTCTAACAAGGGAGAATAAAGCCCTTTTCTCTTTAGGTTGGTGGGACTGTGGCATCTGGATCTGGAGGTGGGTCTTCAGTTTGAAGTTTTATTTTTCCTAGCCTCCTGGGAGTTGTGTCTATTTTTCTTCCTGCTGTGTTGGCATCTACTGAGTGGTCAGAAGATTATTCTTTAATTATTTAATGCCATGAGTTAGATGGATCTTCCAGTGTCTCTAACATTGAATCATCTTTCCATTCCAGCATAAATCTTTCTCAAGTGAGAGTATTTTACAATCACTCTTATTTTCTATTTACTGCTACTTAATTTTCAAGGCAATTTGCAGAAGGTTAGTTTCTGGTCTTGGGTTTTTATGTCATGGTCATGCTAATGTGATGCAATCTGTTTCTATTTTATAAAATAATTTCTGTGAAATGGAAACTGCTCTGTGACCCTGGGTAGAATTTGCCCGTTGAACCCACCTGGGTGAAGTTCTTTGAGCCTGGAGCTCTGACTGCCATTCCAGCTCTGTGGCTGTTTTATGGTACTTCTAGTGTTTCCTATTCAAAAGTGTGCGTCTGTTATGTTCCATCTGGACATCCACACAACAGAGACTGAGCATCTTTACTCGACTGCCTCTTGGGGTTCACTTTCTCTTATTTTCTTGATCACATTCATGGAAGTTTGCCTATTTTACCATTCCTGAAATAAAAACTTTGGCTTTGAATGGAATCTTTAGAAATTTGAGTGGATGTTAACCTAGTCATTGTTCTCCCTTTCCTTTAATGGCACCTCGTCAGCTAGGGCTGCCCCCGTGGTAGCTTTGTACAATGTAAGTGCCCTCCCTCGGGGGGAGCAGGCTGTGTGATTATGGCCAG
The DNA here is from genome assembly GCA_009823505.1 of Rhizomys pruinosus. NCBI lineage: Eukaryota > Metazoa > Chordata > Mammalia > Rodentia > Spalacidae > Rhizomys > Rhizomys pruinosus. The sequence continues at coordinate 313,009 of VZQC01005442.1, read as the reverse complement.
ATGTGCTAGAAAATTACACATCTCTTCTGCATCTCTATCTGCCAGACAAGGGCTATTCATTTTTTCATTGTAATAAAATAAGTGTACCATATAATTTACCATTTTAATCACTATTAAGCATAAAATTCAGTGTCGTTAGGTTCATTTATATTATTGTGTGGCCATCACCTCATCCAGTTTCAGGAAATTTTCCATCAGCTCAAACTGAAATTCTGTCCGCATTAGGCAGTAACTCCCCAGTTCCTGAGCAGCTCTGTAGGTGCAGTCGCCCTGTCCTGACTGAGAGCAGGCTCCATCTGATTATGAGATAGGATCGGCCGTCGTGCTTCTGCCTCTGTGAAGGACTGTTCTAGGTGTCTTATTCAAAGTCAGACAGTGTGTGTCCTCTCCTGTCTGGTGTGCTCCACTTAGCTCACTCTCCCTGAGGTTCATGCATGTTACAGACTAACTTTCCTGCAGAAGGTTAATTGACAGTCTGTTATATACTGCATTGTCTACTCACTAACCTACTGATAAGCATTCGAGTTGCTTCTTTTCTTTTTGTATCTTTGTGTGTTTATGTGAGCATGTGTGCATGTCTTTGTATGAATGTGGGCGTGTCTATACACAAATGGAGGCCAGAAGACAGCTCAGGAGCCAGTCCTCACCCTCCATCTTGTCTGGGACAGCTTGTTTGCAGTGCTGGTGGCTCGTAGGCATTCATCTGCTTCCACCTACCATCTCTCTATGGGTGCACCAAGATTACAGTGCCTGCTACTGGATCGAGCTTTATGTGGGTTCTGGGGATTCAAACTCAGGTCCTCCTGCTCAAATGGCAAGCCCTTCACCCACCGAACCGTCTCTCCAGCCTCTTGTTGGGTTGTTCAGGGGGTCTTAGAAGGTATGAGGCAGTATCTCCTGGTTGGGTTGTTAGGAGGTCTTAGAAGGTTTGAGGCAGTGTCTCCTGGTTGGGTTTTTAGGGGGTCTGAGAAGGTACGAGGCAGTATCTCCTGGTTGACTTACACTCCCATGGTCATCAATGAGTGACTCATGTGGTCATGGGGTTGGGATCGAGTCTTTGGATAAATACTAATTAAGTTCTTTGCCATTTTTCAGGGTATTTTGGAGTTTTCGGTGTTGACTTGTTCAGTTCTTTACATATGAGGATATTAATCCCTGTTGGTCTGTGATTGAAAATATCCTACTGGGTTGAATTTTCACTCTGCCGATAATGTCTAACGATGCACAAAAGTTTTTTAAATGTCCATGAAGCCCAAGTTACATATTTTTTCTTTCTTTTTTTTAATATTTTTTCTTATGTTTGTATTTTTGGTGAATCCCAACTGATTTAAAAAAATTCCAGTGTGGCTACAAGCCACCTGTTTTAGCTTCTGAAACTGACACCTTCTGAATATTACAGTGTGGATCTGAAGTCTTCCTTAAAAGTTCCTGCGTAGCAGCTGGAGAGATGGTTAAGAGCTCTGGCTGTTCTTGTAGAAGAACCAGGTTCATATCCCAGCACTCATGTGGTGGCTAACAACTGTCTATAACTCCAATTCTAGGGGATCCAACAAAAGAGGTTCCATCATCCATGGACACTGCACAAAACAGGTGCACTTACACACGTGTAGACAATACACTCAAACACATAAAATAAAAATAAATAAAGTTCTTATGCTGAAGGCTTGATTACAGGGTTCAGAAACTATCCAGTGTCATGAAAGCTGTGTGTGCTTTTCTATTTAGGGTTTTATGGCATTGTTTCTTATATTTAGATCTTTGATCCATTTTGAATGAATTTTTAAACACAGTGTAAAGCAAGAGTCCAGCTTCATTCTCATGCCTGTGGATGTGCGGTTTTCTTAGAATGTCTCTTGACATTTCTATTTCTGCAAAGAGTATGTTGGGATTCTGATAGACTGCACTGAGTCTGTAGCTAACTCTGTAATGCCATCATTTTGGCAACATCAAGTCTTTTTACTCCAAACATGGCATGCCTTTCTTTCGTATGTCTTCTTGAAGCAATGTTTTGTAGTTTCCCATGTATATGAATTTTGTCTTGGCTAAGGTTAACTTGAGTATTTAATTATTTTTATGTATTTTTCTTAATTTCCTTTTTAAAAATTTTGTTACTTGTGTGTGTCAGTACACCTGGGGGTGTGAGTGGTCCGCTCCTCTTCTCCTCTTGTTGATGGCTCTGTGCCCCAGGCCAGCAGACCCCTGGGTTCTCCTGTCTCCAGCTCTCCTCTTGACGTAGGAGCACTAGGGTCGCAGATGTGCAGTCCTGGGACTCTGAACCTGTTCTCGTATCTTGCACAACTGAGCCGTCTCCCCACCTCAACTTTCTTTCAAGATTTCCTGTTGTTAGTTTATAGAAATAACCATTTTTTTTTATTTTTTTTTTTTAAGTGTTTTTTTTTTTTAATTTATTTCCGTATGTGTATGAATGTACTGTCTGCATGCAAGTCTGTGCACCCGTGACGTGCAATGCCGCGGAGGTCAGAAGAGGGCGTCGGAATCCCCTGGAACTGGAGTTCTCCTGGAATTGGAGTTTCAGACGGCTCCCGGCCGCCATGTGGGTGCTGGGGATCGAACCCGGGTCCTCTGCAAGAGCGGTCGGCGCTCTTAACCGCTAGGCCATCGCTCCAGCCCCTAGAAATAACCATTTTTAAGCATTGGTTTTGTATCTTGTAATCTTAGTGTATTTTATTTTGGTTTTCATTCAAATCCACATTTTTCATGTTATCTGTGAACAGAGACCATTTTACTTCTTCCTTTCCAATTTAGGTACAAGGCCTGTTAAAATTTTAACTTACTTTTAATTGACAAATGAACACATGTGTATTTTCATATAAGGTCCATTTTCAATTATTGACGCATTTGTGGATGGCCAAGTTGAGCTGGTTCACACCTGAGTTAGCTCACGGACTTACTTTCTGTACCAAAGCACTCATTTCTTAGTACTTTTCAAGGATTTAACATACTGTTATTAAATTAACCCTATGATGTGTTGTGCAGTATAGAAGAGCTTTTGAACTCGTTCTTCCTGTCTGACTGAAATCCTGTGTCCCTGGATCTCTATTAGAGATCTGTTAACTTATTAGATTTAATTTTTTTACTCTTTCTTTGAGAATTTTGTACAGTGGGTTTTGGTCCTGTTTACCCGCCATCCCAGATCTCTACTCCTGCCTTACTGACTGTGTTCTCTGGTGTCCTGAGGGGTCTATCAAGTCTGATTTGGGTTCATCAGATGCTCTTGGGTGTGAGTCGATCCCTGGAAGCCTGGCCAACCTACCCAGGAGCACGGACTTTAAAGAACCTGACTCTCCCTCTCCCAGAAGCTACCATTTGCTGATACATCCTCAGCTAGGGCTGAGGCTCTTGCATATCTGCCCTCTGTGCTGGGACTTTGTCTGGCTTGAGCTTGGGCAGGTCTTGTGTCTGCCGTCATAGTCATTGCTATGAGTTCAGATGTGCACCTGCTCTGCTGTGTCTGGGAAGCACTGTTTCCATGTATGTATCCATCCATCCATCACCTCTTGTTCTTACAGTCTTTCTGCCCCCTCCTTCACAGTGATCCACAAGCCTTGGGGGGAGGGGGGAAGGTAGGTGCCTCATTTACGGGTGAGCACTCTGCAGTCTTCTCTCCATATTGACCAGTTATGGGTCTCTGTTCATTGCCATCTGCTGCTAAAAGGAACTCCTCTGGTAAGAACTGGGAGATGCATTAATCTATGGGTACGACATTGTAGTCATTAGGAGTTGGTGTAATACTATGTCCATTTAGCAGAATAATAATAGTAGATTCTTCCTTATGGCCTGTGGCCTGTCTAGCCACAGATTCCTGGCCTTAATAACAGTGCCATCTATGGGTTCCATGTTCTAAAACATGGGCCTTATATTCAATCAGAGAGTGTCAGTTTCTTTCATAACATTCGTGCTGTGGTTGCACTGGTGTGTATCTTGCCAGGATGATTGTTACTGTAGGTTTCAGGGTTCATTGCTAGGTGAGGTTAATGATTACTTTTCTCTGCCAGTACCATGCATAGCATTTTCTTTTTTTTTTTTGGTATTTTCGAGACAGGGTCTCCCTCTAGCCCCAGCTGTCCTGGAACTTACTCTGTAGACCAGGCTGGCCTTGAACGCACTTTCTAGTACTATAAAAGCTAGCCAGTAGTGACGAAGCTTTGAGATCAGCACTTGACTTCTCCACGTTTGTCTCATGACTCACATATGCAGAGGCTTTAGCAATAGGGTCTTACCATCAAATTCTGGAGGGCAAATGAGCAAAGCAATGACCAGTATTGTCTGGCGTCTGTAGGGCCTCTCTTATCAACAACTGCAGAAGAGGGTGTCCCATTCGTCCTTGCTCTCCTGCGGTGTCTGATAGGGCTGCTGTCCACTGGTACATGCATATATTACAGCACTTTACCTATAACTTTTTCAAAAGAACTTCAGTGTTAGTTGCCCTACCCATGCCCCCTCTTCACCCGGCCCTCCCGTTTCCCAGCACATTTAGCCCCTCCCATTCCATTATTCCCTTTCTGTCTTTGCTATTGTGCGCCAGCTCCCCTCCCTCAAAGCTCCTCCCCACCATGAGTGTTTACTGTGTTCAGGACTTCTATAGAATTTCCCAGTGAAATACACATATCTGAAGATTCAAAGCTAGCCTCTGTGTACGACAGAGAACATACATGTTTGTCTTTTGGGTCTGGGTGCTTAGGATGATCGTTTCTGGTTCCAGTTACCTGTGAATTTCATAATCTTGTTTTTCTTAACAATGGAACAATACTCCATTGTATAAATATACCACACTTTAATTATCCATTCATCAGTTGATGGCCATCTAGGCTGTTTCCATTTCCTGGCTACTGTGAACAGAGCAGCAGTGAACATAGATGAACAGGTATCTGTACTAGGATGCAGAGTACTTTGTTTATATGCCCAAGAGCAGCGTGACTGGATCATGTGGTAGACCTATTTCTAGCTTTAAATGTTTTTAATAATTAATTAATTAATTTTTATGTGTATGGATGTTTCGTCTGCATGTATGAAGTATACCACATGAATGAAATGCCTTGGATACCAGAAGAGGGACTCGGATCCCTTGGAACTGGAGTTATAGATTGTTGTTAGCCTCCATGTGGGATGTAGGAGCTGAACCTGGGTCCTCTGTAAGAGCAGCCAGTGCTCTTAGGCCCTGAGCCATCTCTCAGCTGCTATTCTAGCTTTCTTAGGAAGCTCTACACCGATTTCTGTAGCTGCTATACCAGCTTGCACTCCCACCAGCAGTGAGTGAGTGTGTGTTTCCCTTTCCCCACATCTTCATCAGAATTTGTCATCGTCTGTTTCTTGGATCTTAGCCATTCTAGTTTTAAGTTACATTTCCCTGATGGCTGCAAATGTAGGACATTTAAAAAATCTTTCTCAGCCATTTGCATTTCATCTTTTGAGAACTATTTGCTTAGTTTCTTGTCCCAAATTTAATTGTGTTGTTTCTGTTTCTGTGTGTTTAGGTTTTTTAGGTCTGCCTATTCTAGATGTGAGTCTTCTGTCACAGGTACAGCTGATGAAGATCTGTCACAGGTGCAGCTGATGAAGATTTTTGTCCCACTTTTCTTTTTTTTTTAATTAATTAATTTTTTTAAGGGATTCTACAATACAATGACACAGTTGTTTGCAGATAGCATTTATGTCACTCATTATGTGATACAATCAGGTAATTGGTGCATTTTGCAAGTATCTATGTCCAAATTTTGAACAACCCAAGGTTCCCATAGACCAGTTGGAGAAGCTTGTATGCACAGACATGTTGATCAATCAGGAGTCCAGACTATATTCCTGTAGTCTCATGATTCACCCCTATCTCTCCACAGCCCTTACAATCTACCACGCCTCCTCTTCCGCAGTTTGTTCCCTGGGCTTTGGGAAAGGGGCACAAGTGGGTGAGAAGAAAACAGTCTAATTTCTTTGGAGTTGTCATTTTGGACTCCAGTCTGTTCAGGTTGTTTCCTTTCATGGATTGACAGCTTTCCCAGTGATACCCTTTTTAGTCATATTAACAAAGCACAAGCTATTGGATGTACAGGCATTTAAGCAGTACCACTTATTATGTCAAGCTAAGCTGTGAGCATAGACACAGATGCTTGGATGGTATGCTAATCCGCAAACTGTGGTTTCTCTATAAAGGGTGACAAGTTCTTATTGTGGCTTACAACATCACCTAACCACTAGAGGACATAAGCTTGTGGCATCCGCTGTGAGTTATTCCTCCAAGGAGAGAGCTAATAGCCAAATAGATTTGGGATATATATAGACACTTGGCTGCCACTGTTGCACAGTATCTCCAGGCTGTTGAGGTGTAGCTGATATTGACGGAGGAGTCTTGCTTGTCTCAGGGAGACCAATATTTTGCTGTATTGCTTTAGTGGCCTTTGGTAACGCTCTCTAGCATTTCAGAGGCCAGTTGTATGCTAGCAAGTGACGTCTCATAACATTTTTCATGCTCACACCAGGTCTTCGACAACAGGGTTTGTCCCACTTTTCAAGCTGCCTGTCCATCCAGATGATGGTGTTCTTTGCCATACAGAAGTTTTTAGTTTCATGTGGTCCCATTTGTCAATTGTTGGTCTTAATGTCTGCGCCATCAGGGTCATGTTCAGAAAGTCCTTTCCTGTGCCTGTGTGTTCCAGTGTGTTCTCTACTTCTCCGAGTTCAGGGTATCAGGTCCTAGGTTGAAATTCTTGGTTCACTGGAGTTGGGTTTTGTGGAGGATGGGAAGTAGAGACCTAGTTTCACTCTTCTCCACTTTGACTAGAACCCTTTGTTGAAGATGTTGTCTTCTCTCCAATATGTGTTTTGGCTATTTGTCAAAGTCAGGTGGCTGTGTGTGAACTTAAATGTGTGTCCTCAATTCTGTTCCAGTTATAGATATTGTTCAGGTTTTTTTGGCTATCCTGTTTTTTTGTGTGTTTCCTTATAAAATTTGTAATTACTTTTGTTCAGGTTGTACACTGCTTTTGGTTAGCCATTTTCACAGCATTAACCCTACCAAACCATGAGCTTGGGGGCTTTCCATCTTCCAGTGTCTTCTTCCATTTTTTGTTTTTTTGAGACAGGGTCTCCCTTAGTTCCAGCTGGCCTGGAGCTTACTTTGTAGACCAGGCTGGCCTTGAACTCAGAGAGATCTGCCTGCCTCTGCCTCCCAAGTGCTAGGATTAAAGGAGTGCACCACCACGCCCGACTCTTCCATTTCTTTCTTCAATGTCTTGAAGTTTTTATTAAGCTAATATTTCACTTCCTTGATTAGATTTATTTGGGGGTATTTTTGAGGATATTGCAAATGGGACCATGGCCCTGATTTCTTTCTCATGACATTTGCTGTTGGTGTATAGGACAGGTGCTGATTCAGTGTGTTAATTTTGTATCCTGTTAATTTGCTGGGTGTGTTCATCTGCTCTAGGAGCTTCCCAGTGGAGTCTTCGGGGTTTTGTGTATAGAAGCATGTCATTTGCAAATAAGAATCCTTTTCCTTTCCAGTCTGTATCTTCTTTGCTTGTCTTATTCCTGACATTAGTGGAACTGCTCTGAGTTCTTCATGTAGTATGATGTTGGCTGTGGGCTTGTGGTAGATTGCCTTTATATGTTGAGATCTGTTCCCTGTCTCCTTAGATTCTCCATCACTTTTGTCATGAATGGATGTTGTATTTTGTTAAAGGCCTTTTCTGCGTCTAATGAAATGACCATGTGCTTGTTGTTCTTGAGCCTATTAATGTGGTATATGCATTAATCAATTTTCATATGTTGAGCCATTCCTTTATCTCTGGGATGAAGCTGATTTGATCATGGTATAATCTTTTTGATGAGCTCTTGAATTTTGTTTACTAAGTATTTTATAGAAAATTTTTGTATCAGAAAAAAAAGAAAATTTTTGTATCAACATTTATTATAGAGATTGGCCTACAGTTTTCTTTTTTGTTGGATTTGTGTCTTGTTTTGGTATCAGGGTAATACTGGCTTCATAAAAAGAATCTGGGAGTATTCATTCTTTTCCCATTTTGTGGAATACTTTCAGGAATATTAGTATTAGTTGTTCTTTGAAGGTCTGGTAGAATTCTGTGCTGTACACATCTGGTCCTAGGCTTTATTTTAGTCAGGAAATTCTTAATTACTGCTTCTAGCTCATTGGTTGTAATGGGTCGAATTAAATTGTTTACTTCTTATTTTAATGTTGGTAGGTTATAAATTTATAGAAATGCATCCATTTCTTTTAGATTTTCCAATTTAGTGAAATTTAAAATTAAAGTGTGTGCTTATGATTCTCTGAACTTCTGCAGTAGCTGTTGTAATTTTTGCCATTTCATCTTTGATTTTTATTAATGTGGGTCTCCTCTCTCTCTTTCTTTCTCTCTTTCTCTCTCTCGTTTAATTTTCTATTTAGCAAACCTTTTTCAATCTTGCTATCTTTTCAAATAACCAATTCTTTTGATCAATTCTTTGTATTGTTTTTTTGTTTGTTTATTTCTATTTCATTAACTTCAGCCTAGATTTTGATGATCTTGTCCCATCAACCCTTTTGGGATGTTATTTGCTCTGGTTTTTCTAAGTCCTTCAGGTGCATCACCAAGCTGTTAATATGTGATTTCTCAGCTTTTTTTGGTGTAGGCTCTTGGTGCTGTAAACTTTTCTCTTCGACTTCCATTGCTTTTGGTGCATTTTGTTTTCTTTTCTTTTTTTTTAGTCCTCTACTATTTTTTATTTATTTTCCTGTTTGTAGTTCTGTTACTGCACATACAATATATATTTGACCTATAAACACATACACACACATACACACACACACGCGCGCGCACACACACACACACGCACACACACACACGTGCATGTGCGAACACTGCCACAAACCCTGAATTTTCAAAGTTTCTTAATTTTCTCAAAACTGCAGATAGACAACAAATGAAATCTTCTCTGGAGTGCTCTGTAAATTTCCACTTGTCATTCTTGGATGGCCGTTGATCAGATATTGACTATGTGCAAACTCTTTTGCAGACAGCACTCTAAGGACCTCTCTCTCTATCCATTGGGTCCATGTAAGTGTGGTCCTCACCATTTTTTGTACCTTATTAATACTTAAAATGCATTATTTATTTCAGGCCATTAGAACATCGGGATTGTTTGAGATAACAGAACCCTGGATTAGACATTAATAAATACAACACAAAACTTATTATTTGTGATATATACTGTGACTAAAATAAAATCCAATCACTTCCCACCATGATTTGTGGGAAACTTAGTCCAGTGTGACTGCAATCATGTGCTGTGCCCTGTGAACTCATTATTTTTAACCCCAGACTGTCTCTGTACTCATTGATTTGCTTGATGCTGCTCTACCTAGAAGGATGAATAGCATTGACATTAGAATATGTGTTAATATTTTATAGAAGACTTTTTAGTTTCTTTTATTTATTTTTAAAATTTTTTATGTTTATGAGTGTATTGCCTACATATGTGTAAGCATTAAGTCATGCTGAGGTCATAAGAAAGTGTCAGATCCCTGCAACTAGAATTACAGATGGTTGTTAGCCACCATGTAGGTGCTGGGAATTGAACCCAGGTTCTCTGGTTTAAGTCAATGTTCTTAATCGCTGAGCCATCTCTCTAATCCCATGGCTTTTTAGTTGTAAGTGCCTGAATATGTTAAATAACTTGTCCTTTTCCAAATTCACCATTCCTCTCAGTTTGTCTCTGCACATTGAATTCTCTTGTTTGGAATCCCACAATAACTTTTAAATCTGGCAAATACCTATATGCCTTTCAAGGCCCAGTTCAAAGGCAGCCGTGATTCCCAGCTGGGACCTTCCTGCTAATCTGTATTAATTACTTTTCTGTTGTGATAAAACACAACTTTTAGAAAGAACAGTTTATTTGGTTTATGGTCCCAGGGGGACAAGAGTCCATGCTGGCAGAGGAAGCCAGAGCAGGAAGCTGGGAACTCTCATCTTCGAGCAGGCACAGAAAGTGAGGACAGATGCGAGTGGGATGAGGCTGGGAACCCTCAAAACTGGCTTCTAGGGATGTGCTCCACCCACACCTCCTAAAGCACAGCCACACCCCAACAGTATCACCATCTGACCACACGTTCAAATAGTTGGAAACCACGACATAATCAACATTTCCTCTGTGATCCCATGAAACCCCCTGCATTATTACAACAAGATCACAGTCACTTACATACAGATCTATTCATCTCATTAACCCTTGAAAGAAGGGAGGCATGTATCATTTCTGTGTCTTTAGCAAGTCGTAGTAGTTGGACCATAGAAGGAAATCAAATGATTAAGGAGTAAATGAACTATGGTTAAAGGCTTTTTTTTTTCATCTGCTGTATTCCTATCTTACTATTTCTATCCTTTTCTACCATTCAACTATGTGTAATGTTAGGTAGTAACTAGGAATGTGTTTCTTCATCCAGATCAATGTTAATAGGCAAAACACCTATGAATGTTGTCTACAGAGCTACCTTCTGAAACTGGGTTGGAGATGGTTTTCAAGAATTAATCAGTTTAGGGCTGGAGAGATGGCCTAGAGGTTAAGAGCACCGACTGCTCTTGCAGAGGACCCAGGTTCGATCCCCAGCACCCATTGTAGACCAGGCTGGCCTTGAACTCAGAGAGATCTGCCTGCCTCTGCCTCCCAAGTGCTAGGATTAAAGGAGTGCGCCACCACGCCCGACTCTTCCATTTCTTTCTTCAATGTCTTGAAGTTTTTATTAAGCTAATATTTCACTTCCTTGATTAGATTTATTTGGGGGTATTTTTGAGGATATTGCAAATGGGACCATGGCCCTGATTTCTTTCTCATGACATTTGCTGTTGGTGTATAGGACAGGTGCTGATTCAGTGTGTTAATTTTGTATCCTGTTAATTTGCTGGGTGTGTTCATCGGCTCTAGGAGCTTCCCAGTGGAGTCTTCGGGGTTTTGTGTATAGAAGCATGTCATTTGCAAATAAGAATCCTTTTCCTTTCCAGTCTGTATCTTCTTTGCTTGTCTTATTCCTGACATTAGTGGAACTGCTCTGAGTTCTTCATGTAGTATGATGTTGGCTGTGGGCTTGTGGTAGATTGCCTTTATATGTTGAGATCTGTGCCCTGTCTCCTTAGATTCTCCATCACTTTTGTCATGAATGGATGTTGTATTTTGTTAAAGGCCTTTTCTGCGTCTAATGAAATGACCATGTGCTTGTTGTTCTTGAGCCTATTAATGTGGTATATGCATTAATCAATTTTCATATGTTGAGCCATTCCTGTATCTCTGGGATGAAGCTGATTTGATCATGGTATAATCTTTTTGATGAGCTCTTGAATTTTGTTTACTAAGTATTTTATAGAAAATTTTTGTATCAGAAAAAAAAGAAAATTTTTGTATCAACATTTATTATAGAGATTGGCCTACAGTTTTCTTTTTTGTTGGATTTGTGTCTTGTTTTGGTATCAGGGTAATACTGGCTTCATAAAAAGAATCTGGGAGTATTCATTCTTTTCCCATTTTGTGGAATACTTTCAGGAATATTAGTATTAGTTATTCTTTGAAGGTCTGGTAGAATTCTGTGCTGTACACATCTGGTCCTAGGCTTTATTTTAGTCAGGAAATTCTTAATTACTGCTTCTAGCTCATTGGTTGTAATGGGTCGAATTAAATTGTTTACTTCTTATTTTAATGTTGGTAGGTTATAAATTTATAGAAATGCATCCATTTCTTTTAGATTTTCCAATTTAGTGAAATGTAAAATTAAAGTGTGTGCTTATGATTCTCTGAACTTCTGCAGTAGCTGTTGTAATTTTTGCCATTTCATCTTTGATTTTTATTAATGTGGGTCTCCTCTCTCTCTTTCTCTCTTTCTCTCTTTCTCTCTCTCTCTCGTTTAATTTTCTATTTAGCAAACCTTTTTCAATCTTGCTATCTTTTCAAATAACCAATTCTTTTGATCAATTCTTTGTATTGTTTTTTTGTTTGTTTATTTCTATTTCATTAACTTCAGCCTAGATTTTGATGATCTTGTCCCATCAACCCTTTTGGGATGTTATTTGCTCTGGTTTTTCTAAGTCCTTCAGGTGCATCACCAAGCTGTTAATATGTGATTTCTCAGCTTTTTTTGGTGTAGGCTCTTGGTGCTGTAAACTTTTCTCTTAGACTTCCATTGCTTTTGGTGCATTTTGTTTTCTTTTCTTTTTTTTTAGTCCTCTACTATTTTTTATTTATTTTCCTGTTTGTAGTTCTGTTACTGCACATACAATATATATTTGACCTATAAACACATACACACACATACACACACACACGCGCGCGCACACACACACACACGCACACACACACACGTGCATGTGCGAACACTGCCACAAACCCTGAATTTTCAAAGTTTCTTAATTTTCTCAAAACTGCAGATAGACAACAAATGAAATCTTCTCTGGAGTGCTCTGTAAATTTCCACTTGTCATTCTTGGATGGCCGTTGATCAGATATTGACTATGTGCAAACTCTTTTGCAGACAGCACTCTAAGGACCTCTCTCTCTATCCTTTGGGTCCATGTAAGTGTGGTCCTCACCATTTTTTGTACCTTATTAATACTTAAAATGCATTATTTATTTCAGGCCATTAGAACATTGGGATTGTTTGAGATAACAGAACCCTGGATTAGACATTAATAAATACAACACAAAACTTATTATTTGTGATATATACTGTGACTAAAATAAAATCCAATCACTTCCCACCATGATTTGTGGGAAACTTAGTCCAGTGTGACTGCAATCATGTGCTGTGCCCTGTGAACTCATTATTTTTAACCCCAGACTGTCTCTGTACTCATTGATTTGCTTGATGCTGCTCTACCTAGAAGGATGAATAGCATTGACATTAGAATATGTGTTAATATTTTATAGAAGACTTTTTAGTTTCTTTTATTTATTTTTAAAATTTTTTATGTTTATGAGTGTATTGCCTACATGTGTGTAAGCATTAAGTCGTGCTGAGGTCATAAGAAAGTGTCAGATCCCTGCAACTAGAATTACAGATGGTTGTTAGCCACCATGTAGGTGCTGGGAATTGAACCCAGGTTCTCTGGTTTAAGTCAATGTTCTTAATCGCTGAGCCATCTCTCTAATCCCATGGCTTTTTAGTTGTAAGTGCCTGAATATGTTAAATAACTTGTCCTTTTCCAAATTCACCATTCCTCTCAGTTTGTCTCTGCACATTGAATTCTCTTGTTTGGAATCCCACAATAACTTTTAAATCTGGCAAATACCTATATGCCTTTTAAGGCCCAGTTCAAAGGCAGCCGTGATTCCCAGCTGGGATCTTCCTTCTAATCTGTATTAATTACTTTTCTGTTGTGATAAAACACAACTTTTAGAAAGAACAGTTTATTTGGTTTATGGTCCCAGGGGGACAAGAGTCCATGCTGGCAGAGGAAGCCAGAGCAGGAAGCTGGGAACTCTCATCTTCGAGCAGGCACAGAAAGTGAGGACAGATGCGAGTGGGATGAGGCTGGGAACCCTCAAAACTGGCTTCTAGGGATGTGCTCCACCCACACCTCCTAAAGCACAGCCACACCCCAACAGTATCACCATCTGACCACACGTTCAAATAGTTGGAAACCACGACATAATCAACATTTCCTCTGTGATCCCATGAAACCCCCTGCATTATTACAACAAGATCACAGTCACTTACATACAGATCTATTCATCTCATTAACCCTTGAAAGAAGGGAGGCATGTATCATTTCTGTGTCTTTAGCAAGTCGTAGTAGTTGGACCATAGAAGGAAATCAAATGATTAAGGAGTAAATGAACTATGGTTAAAGGCTTTTTTTTTTCATCTGCTGTATTCCTATCTTACTATTTCTATCCTTTTCTACCATTCAACTATGTGTAATGTTAGGTAGTAACTAGGAATGTGTTTCTTCATCCAGATCAATGTTAATAGGCAAAACACCTATGAATGTTGTCTACAGAGCTACCTTCTGAAACTGGGTTGGAGATGGTTTTCAAGAATTAATCAGTTTAGGGCTGGAGAGATGGCCTAGAGGTTAAGAGCACCGACTGCTCTTGCAGAGGACCCAGGTTCGATCCCCAGCACCCACATGCGGCTGAGAACCGTCTTTAACTCCAGTTCCAGGGAAATCCGACACCCTCTTCTGACCTCCGAGGCATTGCACGACACGGGTGCACAAACCTGCATGCAAACAGTACATTCATTCACATAGAAAATAAATAAATAAAATTAAAAAAAGAATCAGTTTAGATGAACTTTTCAATTTGACTGTTTAATGGTCTGAGGTTTGTGGCTTAGGGCTTATGGTTAAAGTCTTTTTTTTTTGCAAGACTTCTAATTATCTGTTTTCTTCTTGTTTTGTTTTTATTTATTTTTTAAAATATATTTTTATTGTTATTAAACTTTTTCATGCATCATACATCATTTCTCAATCCAATTTAGACTCATTTCCCTTTCCATGCCCCCTACCCCACCCAAGTTCATGCATTCTGCCATACATGTCTTGCATCTTTTTCTGAGTCTTTCCAGAGTTTTTCCAAAGCAGAGGATTATTGTTTTTGGGAGAACTTCACCATTTCAGTTGTTTTTTTTTTGGTCCTAGTTCTTTTGTTGTTGTTCCCTCCAACTTGTATTGCTTCAACGTATGAATCTAGGAATCATCCAACCATGATGACACACGTCTTTAACTTTAACTCCAGTACTTGGGAGGCAGAGACATATAGATATCTGTGTTCCACCTACATAGCAACTCCCTACATAGTGAGTTCCAGCTCAGTGGAGCATATACAGGAGACTGTCTCAAAAAAAAAAAAAAAAAAAAAAAAAAAAAGAAAGAAATTCCAGGAATTATTAAATTTCTTTCTTGATTTCTCTCTTGGTCTAGTTTCCATTCAGGGGGCACTGGTTGTTCCCCTAAGCTTTTATATTTTTTCCCTTTCTATTGGTGACACCAGCTTTATTCCTTGTGGTCGGAATACAGGATGTTATCTTCTGTTAGGTCAGTCTCTTGGTGAGAATGGGGTACTGAAGTCACCCACTTTCACTGTGTTGGAGTAAAACTGTGATTTTAGACCTAATTGTGTTTCTTTTATTAAATTGGGTGCCTCTGTTTTGTGCAGTTTAGGCTTGTTCTATCCTCTTGATGGATTTTTCCTTTGAGTATGAAACTCCTGTCCCTATCTCTTCTGACTACTTTTATTTTGAATTTTTTCAGATATTACAGTAGCTATGCCCTGCTTGTTTCTTAGTTCCCTTTGCTTAGAATACTTTTTTCTGGGCTGGAGAGATAGTTCAGTGGTTAAGAACACTGGCTGCTCTTCCAGAAGACCCACATTTGAATTCTATCACCCACATAGTGGCTAACAACCATCCTTAACTCCAGGGGTTCCAATGTCATCTTCTGACCTCCACACGTATTGCATAACATTGGTGCACATAGATATAATACAGAGAAAACACTCATGCACATTAAAAAAAAAAAGAATGCCTTTTACCATAAACTGGTATCACTGATGCTGAGGTGTGTTTCTCAGGGGCAGGAAAAAAAAAAGATGAATATTGTCTGTTTCTCTTAAATGGGAAAATTGAGACCATTAATATTGAGAGAGATTGTGAGCAGTACTTATTCCTGTTATTTGTTGTGGTATTGTTTTCTTAGGCCTCTTTTGACGAACTGTTCTGGAATTATTTACTCCTTATTCCCCTCTCCCCCACCCCATGTCTAATCTCTTCAGACTGAAGTATTTCTTTAATAGTCTCTGTAGTGCTGACTTAATGGATATCAATTTCTTTTCTTTGCTTTCTTTTTGTTTTGTTTTGTTTTTTGAGACAAAGTCACCCTGTAGCCCCAGCTTGCCTGGCTAGAACTCACCATGTAGACCAGACTAGACTTAAACTCACAGAGATCTGCCTGCCTCTGCCTCCCAAGTACTGGGATTAAAGGAGTGTACCACCATGCCTGGCTGGAATTAGTTTCTTAAATCTACTTTCATCATGGAAAGTTTTTCTTTCTCCCTTGAGCACCACTGATAGTTTGCTGGGTATAGAAGTCTAGGCTGGGATCTGTTCTTTCATGACTTGTAGGTCATTGTTCCAAGCCCTTCTGACTTTCACAGTCTCCATTGAACAGTCAGCTCATACTCTGATGGACCTGCCTTTATATGTGAATGATCTTTCTCTCTTAGAGCTTTCAATATCTTTTCTTTGTTCTGTACATTTAGTGTTTTGACTACTTTATGACTTGGGGAGTTTCTTTTCTGGTCCTGTCTACTTGGTGTTCTGGCACCTTTACAGGTGTTCTTTCCTTAGATTTGGGAAACTTTTCATCTATGGTTTTGTTGAAAATATTTTCTATGCCTTTGACCTGGCTTTCTTCTCCTTCTATACTAATGATTAGAAGGTTTGGTCTTTTATGGTATTTCAGAAGTCTTGCATGTTCCATTTCTGAGTTATTTTTGATTTAGCATTTTCTTTTTGACCAAGTTATCTCATCCACTTGATCCAATTTATTGGTGAGGCTTTTCTCTGAGTTTTTTTTTTTTTTTGACTTTCTGAGTTTTTCAAGTTTTGTTTCAGTTTGGCTGTTCTTCAGAGATTCTGTCTATTAAATTCTAATTTCATTTCTTGAATTGTTTTACTTATTTCATTCAACTATTTTTGTCTTCATGGCCTTCATTCAGTCTTTCTTTGATATCCTCTTTGCGTCCCTTGAACATATTTATAATTGCTATTTTGAAATCACTGTCTTGCACATCAGCTAGGTTGATTTTATCAGGAAGCACTGCAATGGGTGCTAATTTCTGGAGTAGGCAGATTGTCTTGCTTATTCATGTTGTAGGTGTTTTGCAACAGTACTTAGACATCTAGAGTTATGTTATTGTGGTGTTTCTTAATGTGATTAGCTGATCTCACCTTTGTTGAGTGGGTGCTTGGGTCCTTGTTTGCTGGTACTCAAACTTGTCAGGTTATAGCCTAGCTGAGTGGTGATCGATGTTCCATCTTGGGGTCACTCTATTGATGTGTGAATGTGGTGTAAGATGTGGCCCCAGAGATTCTAGGATAGACTCCTTGAGGTCCTGGTATGGTGGGTGGGTGGGGTGGCCATGATCTGGTGGATGCACAGGTGTGCATCCTATTTTTTTAAGACATCCTGTGCCCTTTGATCTGCCACTTTCTGGGGAGAAATGGTAAGTCTCCTGTGATAACCAGAATCTCTTTGTAATATTCTGCTGTGATTGTGAGCCATGTGTTTCTGCTTCTGACATTAATGCCTGCTGACTATCTTGATTTGGAGATGAACTTTCCCCAAAGGCTCGTCTGTGGAAGGCTGGGCTCCCATCAGAGCAGTGTTCAGAGGTTGAGCTTGGGGAATTGATCGAATCATGAGAACTCATGGAGTAATCGACTGAGTTCGTGGTGTGATGAGCTCTTAGGAGGTGATGGAAAGAGGGTATTATGGAAGTTTAGGAAGTGTTGAAAACAGAGGGTGACAGAAGCTTGGGAGCTGAGACCTCACTGAAGGGAGCCAGTTCTTGGGGAAGCTCCGTGGCTGTGTCTTATCCCCCCGTCTTCCTGTCAACCATGAGGCAAGCGGCTCCACCATCAGGCACCCTCCCCACCATCGTATTCTGCCTTGTTCCTGCCCTGTTCCTGCCCAAAGCACTGGATTAACAATGAGCCACAATTAACTGTACCCTTTTCAAAGTTGTTCATCTCAGGTATTTTGTCACAAAGAAAGCTGACTGACACAATATCTACCAAACCTTATTAGGAAAACACATGCATAAGCTATTTGGTAAACTGGTATTTCTTGAAAATCTCTTTTGTAGCTGACACTAAAAAGAAAAGGTCTTGGGGGTTCTGATCCAGAGCTGGGAACAAATGGCCCACAGAGGGCTGGGCCCTTGTACATCATCCAATTAGCAATTGAGAAAATGCCCCAGACATGCCCACAGGCCAAGGTGATGGGAGAAATTCCTTGATTGAAGTTCCTTCTTTCCATGCAACTGTAGTCTGTGTCAAGTTGATAAAAACTGACAGCGCAGGGGGGCTGGAGAGATAACCTAGTGGTTAAGAGCACCAACTGCTCTTGCGGAGGACCTGGGTTTGATCCCCAGCACCCACATGGTGGCTAAGAACCGTCTGTAACTCCAATTCCAGGAGAACTCCAGTTCCAGGGGAATCCGACACCCTCTTCTGACCTCCGCGGCATTGCACGACACAGGTGCACAAACCTACATGCAGACAGTACATTCATACACATACAAAAATAAATTAAATTAAAAAAAAAAAACCAACCAGCCCAGACATGGACTTTGAACTGAAGTTGAACAAAGCACCTTGAAGGGAACACAGCATGCTACGGGGATGGAGGGGGCAGAATAACCATGGAGTCTGTGTTCCTGACCTCGAATGTTTCATCAGGCCGCTCTTCAGTGCCGTCCTCACAGCTCGTGTGTCGACACGTCTCCTCTATTGCTGTTGCCACATTCCTCTCTCTGACCCTGCAGTTAGCATTGTCATTAAAAGATGAGAAGCTTCAGTGATGAGACGGAAGAGCTGTGTCCACCCACTTTCCATTTTTAGCTTCTTCCCTACTTAAAAATAAACAGCATTGGGTCACACTTGCCAAGCCTTTGTCACCGTCTCCAGCAGCCATTCCTGCAGCCATCTGCTCCCCCAGATGCTCGGCCCATCCCTCCTCCCAAGCCAGCCCTTCTGTGGACCAGCAAGGGGCCACTGAGCTCAGCAGCCTCTCTGCATCAGCACCTGCCTGCACCCAGGTGCCTTCTGGGCCTTGCTCAAATCCATGCTACAGTCTGCACCTCAGGCATCTGCTTGCTGGCCCGGATGATCTTGTGATTTCTAGGGACAGGATTTAAGCTGGAAAAGCATTTCCATGGAGATGCCAATAAACATCTCATAGCAGGAAGTACAAAGTAGTTTGAGAGAAGCTTAATTCATCTCTGAGATTTAGCTGGGTTGGTTACATTCCTCATTTTGGAAGTTGGTGTGCATTGGAGGACGTCTGATATTCTGCTGGCTGTTCTTGCATTCCTACCTCCATCATTGCCTTTGGTCCAAATACTGTTCATAGTTGAGTAAAAGTGTGCCCCAGGCCTGAGCAACCTGGTGCTCTGGGATACGTGTTGTATGACACTATCCTGGGGAGATATGAACAGATATCTACTCGCCCCAGATGGGGAATCAATAACAGCAAAGTAAGAATTCCACCCTAACCAACTTGGTGAGCCAACGAGCTTTATTGGGATTGCTTGAGAATTATGGATGAGATCACGTACAGGAACAGAAATGACCCTAAAGACAGCTGTATCACCAAAGCCCACTCCAGCCTGGGTGAAAACTCAGGAATGCAGGAAGCCTGGATCACACTGAGGGCAGCTCAACAGTTGGGAGAGTCTTCCCAGTGAGTGGTTCAGTTGACCTGAGCTTCTTCCAGTCATCTGGGCTAGCCTCTGCCTCTTGCACCAGGCTCTGCTGGGTTGAGAGTCCTGTGAGCAGCTCCTCTGGTCTGAGTGTCTCTCAGCAGTCCTTACCGCTATACTGGGGAGGGAGGGCCATGGTGAGTCTGGTCAGTTTCAGGAACTTCCTGAAGCTTTTGAGTTGTTTTCTTCCTTAGCTTAAAAAGCTTCCCTGTAGGATGGGATGTTTCCTGGGAGCATCTTTGTTCTTTTGCTTTTTGCCTCCCTTTATAACATCCCGTGTTTTAATGAGGTTTTCTCCAAGGTTCAGGGTTTTGTTTGGGAGATAACTGCTCTACAACACTTGCATAACCAGGCCAAGTCCTGTATCTACACTTGAACCCAGAGAGAGGATTATGCTGACATTCATAAAGATATGCCTACGTGGGGACAGAGCGAAGCTTGCTGACATTCTTCCCATCCTGTGCCGAGGAGGTTTGAACTTGTTGGATCTGGTGGCCTTATTTATCAGCAGACATGGGGCCCAAGGGCTTGGTGTTGGGAGGAGTGGTTTCCCTGCTGTGTGTTTCGTTACTCTGGCCCCCAAGGGGGAAGGGGCCGCCTCTCGGCTTTGCTCCTAATGCCCCTGTAGGCTTGCCAGGAGCCCCATTCTGTGGTAAACACTGAAGACAACACTTTGCCTACTGATGTTTCAGGCAGACCTATCTTGTGCACTGCAGTTTGGTACCTGCCCAGCAAATGGCACAGCCACCCCTTGGTCACCAACAGAACCCAGATTGCCCAGCACCTTTCCCAGTATAGCCCGTGGGCAGTGACACGACTGTGTATTTGCTGCCAGGGTGATGAAGTACCACAGACTTTTCTATCTCCTGGGAAGTAGCCGCCACTGGACCACGACTCTGTCTTTATTCTGATATCATATTCATGAAGTCCTGACATTCATGTTCATTAAGTATGAATTCCGTTTCTCAGTCACCTTGTTACCTGGTCAGGCTGGTGATCTTATTTTCATATCTTCTGGCTCATTATATTATGGTGTTCTCCTGTCTAGTTTAAAATTCCCCAACAGCAATTCTCTTCTCAGGAGTGTTTTCATCACCTGAACCAGGAGGGTAGAAGGCTGATCTGGGGACATGCCTCTCAGCTCTACATAGCTTGCATCCTAGACATGACGGGCCATGGGACTGATTGCTGTCAGACTTCAGGGAGTAGGAAGGATTTTATCAGGGACTTAGAACACCTTATGTATTGATGTAGCAGGCTGGCCCAAGGGAATACACTTTGAATTTTTCTCTTGGGACCCCTAAGAATGGTACCTATTCTAAAGTGCCCAGAAACCAGTGGCTTAGACCAGATCCCAGGGTAGAGAGACCCCTAATGTTACCTTCCACTGTGTGTCCACAGAACCCAAAGAGGAGGGGTAGATTGCAGCTAGACTTACAACCTTTGCTTTTACTGACAGTGATTCCCATTGTGTGCTGTCTGAACGCTCTCCTGTTGGCCATTCAGGCCGACTGCTGGCGTTTGTGTTCAGGGACCCTTGTGTTCAGGGACCCTTGTGTGGCCTCATGCCATATCTCAGTGTTCAAACAGCCCCGGAGGTGAGCCGGTCTCACTCTTCTCCCTCCTTGGTCCTCTTCGTCCCTCCTCCTGTCCCTTCCCCAGCTCCTCTCCTACCCCACTCACCCCGTCATGGTCCCTGTCCCACCACTGCCTAGCTCAGCCATCTACTGTAGTCTGGCCTTCCTGTGCCAGGGGGCAGCATCGTAGCCCTGCCTAGCAACCCCCTAGAAGACTGCTCTGCCTTGTTCAGTATCTCTCTGATGTTTTTAATAATATAATCACTTGTAAGAAAAGAAGAACCTTCTTGAGCTTCAGCAAGCTCTGTGCACTGTCTGCCAGTTACACTGATAAAGAGAGATCGGGGTATCCTGAGCTCCCCTTTCAGAGTGTCAGGTTGCAGGGAGGAGACTGCCTGGGGTAGAACAGAATTGGCAGTTTGACTCGCTGGTTGCTGGGAAGTCAAATATGCCAGCAGCAGCTCCTGTACCTACAGGGAATTGTTTGGACATGTTCACACCAATTAAGACAACTCACATTTTCCTGATTTATTATTCTGGTTTTTTATTCCTGACTCCTGGCTTCCTCTTGCCCTACCTCTCCAGTTCCTGCTAGCTGAGTCAGTAGTACCCAGAGACTATCTTCTCTGCTTTAAAATGCAGAAACCAGAGTGGATGTCTGTTCTCAGGAGCACGGGGTGCAGGATAATGAGCTGGCCTCCTGCCCTCTCGCACCGCCGGTGTTCACGTGGTGTCATCATCTCCTCTCTGCGCCCTCTGACAGCATCCCCTGATCTTGTTCACAGCCTCTAGGAGCAGCCAGGGCAACTGGACATCTTGCCTGGGGCCTCTGGGTAGGACATAGCTGCTGCTCAGGAGAGCCTCCTGGACAGCTCAGACAGACAGCCCAGCCAGTCTTCCACAAGGCATCTCCATGAAGTGGCCAGGCTCACCTGTGGTGACCACAAAGCACCCCCCCCAAAGTGCTATGGGAGAAATGCACAGTGTGGGAGATCAGAGCCATCAGAACAGCCCTGGGACCCGTGGAGAGGAAAGGTCTGGGCTAGGAATTGATTTCTCTAGGTTGAGGGGACCTTGACCAAGGTATAGCCCTGGACAGTCCACTAGGTTGAGGGGACCCTGACCAAGGTACAGCCCTGGACAGTCCAGAGTAGGCCACCAGAGCCAGCTCCTACCAAGACTCAGTCCAGGCTCCTCTGACAGTGTGACTCTGTGAATGGCACGGGCTGCTGCTGTGAGCCTTTGTACTGAGAGCGCACTGAAGGCAGCGTGCCGGTGAACTCAGAGATGTGCAGGTTTCCAGAGCATGGTTAGGAAAGATTCTTGGACCCTCTGCTTGCGCCTCCACACAGTGAGTGTCTGTAGACGCATCAACGGTGTTTGTCAGAAGTCCTGGGCTATGCGCCGCTAGCTGGGGTGCTGCTGGCTCCACTCTGAACACAGTCTGCAGAAGTGCTTGTGAGGCTCCTGTCCCCAGACCCAGCAGTGTGGCCTTATTGGAAGGGAGCATTGCATTGTCAGGGATGTGGAATAAAGGCTTTTTTTGCTTTGTTCAATAGTTCCCTTAGGGATTATTAAAGGGGATCTCCTCAGGTCTTGGTGTGTGTTATGGAGAATGTGTATTAGCTACTTGTTGTGACAAAATACCTGACTGTGCGGGGTAGCCTCAGTTGTCAACCTGACACACCTGGATGGAGGGAACCTCAACTGGGGAATTTCCTCCATTGGACTGACTGATGGCCAGGTCTGTGGGGCATTTTCTTGATTGCTAATTGATATAGGAGGACCTCGCCCACTATGGGCCATGCCACCCCTGGGTACACTGTCCTGTATTGTATATGAAAGCAAGTTAAGCACAGGCCAGAGGAGCAAGCCAGTAAGCAGCTTTCTTCCATGGCCTGTGCTTCAATTCCTGCTTGAGCTCCTGTCCTGGCTTCTCTTGATGAAGGGCTATGCTGTAAGCTGAACTAAACCCCTCCCTCCCCAAGTTGCCTTTGGTCAGAGTAGTTTATCCCAACAACAGGAAAATGAATTCAGAAGTTGTTACCAGAGTGTGAGATATTGCTGTGATGGACCTGATCATATGTATCTGGAAGGGTTGTGGAAGTTTGAGGAACTTCAGATTGGAAAAGTGCTTGGAGTTCAGTGAGCCATTCTGTAGAACTTGGGGTATAATGCTGAGAGAGGCACGGAGGACAGAGGCCTGGCCTGTGATGCTTCGAAGGGATGGTTGTGTGGAATTAAAGATTTGAGGGTGTGAAACCTTTTGTGTTTTACTGGGATCATTGATGCTGGTCAGCTGGGGCTGAAAATCAGCTGTGAGTAATAAGACCTGTATCATCGAGGTGAAATCTTCTGAGAAGTTTTCCCTCAGGGCCAGGACGCAGAAGCTATGGTCTAGAGGGGCCTGAGGCTCTATCTCAGGCTGGAAGCAGGACTTGGTAACGTGTAAGAGCCTCCTGCACGGTTCTGGTGTCGAAAGTGCAAAGGGGTCACAGAGAGCAGCTGAGACTTGGCACTTCGAGAGGCCACAAAATGAAGGTAGGGTAGTAAAGACCCTCAGGGTTGAAGGTCATGGAGACAACCTGAGGCTTTGCACCCTGAGAGGCCTGGAGAGCCCACTGGTGAAGGTGCAGCCTCAGATTCAGTAGAGACCTCCACATATTGGAGATGCCAGGATCATAGGACAGCCACCGAGGGTGGTAGCAGGTGCGGAGTGGAGCTGGGCTGAGACTATGAGATGAGCTGTGTGTGCTGTAGACAGCAGAGTCAGAGAAAGGGGGTTGCTCAAGTCTTTTAGAGCCCAGAAAAATGTGAATGAATCCCCGATGTCCGGTCTCGAGTTATTTTGCTGGACTTTGGTTTTACTTAGGTGTGCCTGATTTTTCCCTTTTGAAATAAGACAGTACTTGTTTTGGATTTTATAGGAGCCCACTTTTTTAAAAGAGACTTTGACCTTTTAAAATGTTTGAATTTTGGGGGCTGGAGAGATGGCCTAGCGGTTAAGAGCGCTGACTGCTCTTGCAGAGGACCTAGGTTCGATACCCAGCACCCACATGGTGGCCAAGAACCGTCTTAAACTCCAATTCCAGGAGAACTCCAGTTCCAGGGGAATCCAACACCCTCTTCTGACCTCCGCAGCATTGCATGACACGGGTGCACAAATTTGCATGCAGGCAGTACATTCATACACACAGAGAAATAAAATTAGTAAAAAAAAGTTTGAATTTTTAAGACTGTGGAACTTTTGAAGTTGTACTGGTTTATGTTGTACTATTCATATTAACTTGAGATCTTGAGGATAAGCAGCGGAAAGGTTGTTATTCAAGGTGATGTGTTTGTATGTCAGGTTGACAGGGGGTCAACCTGTTGTGCTGGACAGCTTCAGTTGTGAACTTGACACACCTGGGTGGAGGGAACCTCAGTAGAGGAGTTACCTCAGTTGAGGAGTTTCCTCCATTGGACTGACCTGTGGCCACGTCTGTGCGGTATTATCTTTGTTGTTGAGTGATGTGAGAGGGCCTAGTCCACTGTGGGTGCTGCCAGCTCTGGGCAAGAGGTCCTGTTTGGTATAAGAAAGCAGGCTGAGCATGGGCCAGAGGAGCAAGCCAGTAAGCTGTGTTCCTCCATGGTCTGTGCTCCAGGTTCCTGCCCTGAGTTCCTGCTTTGGCTTCCCTTCGTGATGGAGAGCTGTAAGCCAAATAAACCCTCTCCATTCCAAAGTTGGTTTGGTTAGTGTTTTTATCACGACAGTAGGAAGCTAGCCAGAACGCCTGACAGAGGTTAAGAAAGGAAGAGTTTACTTGGGGGTCACAGTTCGAGGGGTGCTGACCCTCCTGATGGCGGGAACATGGTGGCTGGCCACGTTGCCTTCTGTCAGGAAGCAGAGAGAGCTGAATGCTAGTGCTCAGCTCTTTTTTCTTCTTAGGCAGTCTGAGACCCGCATGCAGGGTGATTCCCCCGACCCCGCTCAGTTAACCCAGTCTAGAAACTTCCTCACAGAAACTTCCTGCCCAGAGCTTTGTTTCCATGGTGATTCTAAATCCCGTCAGGCAGACAACACAGATTAACCACCACAGTCTGCCTCCTACACACCCATTGTGTTATTCCCCACTGCAGATCAGGTTGCAGGGATCTGGCTGGCTTTCCAAGGTCAAGTTCACTGATTCAGAAGGTCACTGTGACCTTGACCTCCGTTCACTTTGGTCTTGATAGGGGAACTGTATCTTGGGGAACAGTTTTAAAATGATCATGTCTATGGGTTTCTAATGTAGAAAACAGAGGGAGATGCCTTCCTGACAAGTGGGAGGGCTGCTAACTCCTACCCAGCTTCAGAATTGACATCACTTAGGCCAGACAGGACACCTTGATCACATGTCACTTCCCAGCGTAGGATGAAGCTGTTGCAATACCAACCCAGTCCAGGTGCTGGGAGACATCTGGGCCGTCAGCAGGAAGGTGCTAAGCTCAGCTCTAGTTTCCCTGCCCTTCCATAGAGCTGTTTCTATGTTTCCCTCCTAGGCCCGACGCCTCTCCCCACAAGCTCGCCGTAGGCTGCACGCTGCACTGGCTTCCTGTTGCACCTCCATGCTGATCTTGTTCAACCTGGTGTTTCTCGGGGGAATTCAAGTTGGGAAAACATACTGGGACAGGATCTTCATACGAGGTGAGTCGCTGGGCAGCTCTGTCAGTACTGGGATAGGATCTTCATACGAGGTGAGTCGCTGGGCAGCTGTCAGTACTGGGACAGAATCTTTGTAGGAGGCGAGTCGCTGGGCAGCTCTGTCAGTACTGGGACAGGGTCTTCATACAAGGTGAGTCACAGGGCAGCTCCGTCAGCCCCACTTTGTCCTCCCCTGGTATCATGGCGGCATCACGGATGGGACTTCGCAGAGCCAGGCACAGGGTATGTGACCCAGCGCGGTGCCAACTGGGGCCGCAGCGCTCCTGTGTTGATGTGCCTCCCATGGGCCCCTGCGATGCTCAGCAGTAGAAGGTGCTGTCCCGCGCCCCTTCACTCTGTGTTCCTCTTAAGGAACCCTTCCCAATGCTTTAATTTTTCTCCCGAGCTTCCTGTGCTCTCTGGATCCCAGCCCCTGTGTCCCGCATATACTAACCTCATTCCAGTTTGGGCTTGAAGTGCCCTCTAGAAGTATGTCCTGGAAGTCACCTTCTTCTGCATGTCCTGGGCCTGGTCCCTGTGTTCACCACAGTTCTGACATGATGCTTGTTTGTAAACACTGTTAGCCAATTTTTATTTTATTTTATTTTTAGTTTATATGTCTGCATGTATCGCCTTCATGTAGGTAGGTGCACCCACGTTGTGCATTGCCCATGGAAGTCAGAAGAGGTGTCAGATCCCCTAAAACTGTAGTTGTACACAGTTACCTTCCATGTGGGTGCTGGGAATCAAACCCAGGTCTTCTGCAAGAGCAGCCAGTGCTCTTAACTGCTGAGCCATCTCTCTAGCCCTCTATCTTTTTCTTTTCAATTTGTTATTTGTGTGTGTGTGTGTGTGTGTGTGTGTGTGTGTGTGTGTAGGCACATGTGTGCCAAGGCATGTATATAGAGCTGCTCAAAGGACGACTTTGTAGAGTTAGTCTGTCCTTGCACCTCTGTGTGGTTTCGTGTTAACCCCGATGAGCACTGAGTATGGATTTCCTCACCTGCAGTAGGCGGAACCCTGGAGTGCAGCAATTGTGAAAACATTGCAGTAACATTTCTCTCTGGTTTGCACTTCCCCTGGGCTGGGACTAAGACACACTGGGACATTCAAACGGGGAGGTGTGGAGTTTAACGCACAATGTCGTAGCCAGCTTTCTAAAGGAAAGGTCTCCCTGCTCCGCCTCCAGGACCGTAGCACTGTGCTTGGGTTCTGTGGTGTGACTTGGCATGGGGGACCTTTCATCTCATCTGGGTGCTAAGGAGCCAGAGATGCTTCTGTTGCAGCTGTTCTCACACTGGAAACAACCTGGCAGAGCTGCCTGGAGTATGAGTGTCAGGTCAGGAATCTAGACTACAGCCGAGAGCACCAGGCTCAGCAGGGCCACGAGCACGCCCATTCTACTTTGACCTGCTCACTGTAAAAGCCCCTTTTGAACTGCTTTCTGAGGGACATTCTACCTGATAGATCCTGAAGAGATCATGTGCTTTATAGGAAGAAGCTGTGCTCTAGTAAAGATGGGAGACAGCAGGGTACAAAGAATGGAGACAGGGGAGGGTGACAGTGACTACTTACCTTCCACCCACCTCACACAATGATGCACCCTTGGAGACTTGGCGGGGGAAGCTGACTGTGCACTGCTTGTCAGCTGGGGAACGGCTCTGATTCCAACCTCAGTAAATGAAATATACTGGACCTTTACTATTTACAAAGCACTGAGAACACAGGATGAGAGTAAGCCCAGGCCCAACGTTGTGGCCCCACTTGGAATGCCAGCCATTGGGGGAGGCTCAGGACGGTGGCTGGAGAGGCAGAGGCCAGCCTGGCCACCCAGTGAGACACTGTCTTTCATGGGGATGTGTGGGGAGATAGAAGGAAGCACAGATGAATGTGGGATCCAAACAAGAACGCTTTCTGCATGATAGATGCTTGAGATAACTGGCATGGTGGATGTCTGAGTACCTGTTGGAGGTTCCCAAGCGAGGTAGCAGCTATGGGAGGTGGTTGTTACAGAGGAGTGGCGTCTACATTGAGCATTAAGGGGGGATTTGATAGTACCCAAGAAGGTCAATGTGTGAGCTGGGTGTGGCGGTATGAGCCTTTAGTCCTAGCACTCAAGAGGCAGAGTTCTCTGTGAGATTGAGGCTAGCCTGATCTATATAGCAAGTTCTAGGTCTGGTACAGAACAGGGAGACCCTGTATCTCAACTTCCCCAATACTTCCTCCCCCCCAAGTCAGTGTGTTGGGGCAAATAACATTGGCTGCTGATATAGTTTGCTTTCAATTGCTGGGATGAAACACTGACCAAAACTAACCTGGGGAGGAAAGGGTTTATTTGACCTACAGCAGAGTCCATCACTGAGAGAACCCAAGGTAGGAGCTCAGGGCAGAAACCTGGAGGCAGGAGCTGAAGCAGAGACCGTGGAGAACACTTCTTTCCTGCTCCCCTGGCCTGTGCTCAGCCTGCTTTCTTTTTTTTAAATATTTTTTAAAATTTTGTTTATTTTTTATGTGAATGAATGTACTGTCTGCATGTAGGTTTGTGCACCTGTGTCGTGCAATGCCACAGAGGTCAGAAGAGGGTGTTGGATTCCCCGGAACTGGAGTCAAAGATGGTTCTCAGCCGCCATGTGGGTGCTGGGGATTGAACCCGCGTCCTCTGCAAGAGCAGCCGGTGCTCTTAACTGCTATCAGCCTGCTTTCTTACACAACCCAGGACCACATGCCCAGAGGTGCCACTGCCCACAGGTCTTGGCCCCTCCACATCACGTAACAATCAAGAAAGTGCCTCACAGATGCCCCCAAGGCCAGTCCAATAGGAGAATCCCCAGTTGAGAGTCCCCTCTTCCCATGTGTGTCCAGTGGACACTAAAGCTGTCCAGCACAGCTGCCATATCAGAAACCCAAAATCTTGGTGATTGCTTGCTATAGGAGTTCATTTTGGGGTCAGGGAGGTAGCTCAGCAGGTAAGAGTGCCTGCTGCACAAGCACAAGGACGTGACTTTAAATCCTCTGCAACCATGAAAATCCAGTGTGGTCACACATAACTGCAACCTCAGGGCTGTGGCTGTCAGGGGTGGGGTGCATAGAAAAGACGGCCGCAGCTTGCTGACCAACAGCCTAGTGTAACTCCAGGGATTCAAAGGAATGAGGCAGAGAGTGATAGAGAGGAAGATGTTTGATGTCTCTCCCTGCCCTCTGCATGCACACATTGGGTGCACATGCCTGTATTCCCTACCTGCTCCCCACATGCTTATACCCCACCTAGCGCATGCAGACACACACACCTATACCCCATCTATCATACACAAACAAAAATATACACACATGCCTGTATTCCTTACTTGCCATACATACATACATGCCTGTACTTCCATCTACCATATACACATGCACATACATGCCATACCCCTCACATATCTCTCTCACATAGACACACACAGACACACACATGAGAGAGAGAGAGAGAGAGAGAGAGAGAGAGAGAGAGAGAGAGAGAGACTTAATTTTATCTCTCTCATAGGTCACTACAAACCCAATGGCTTTTTCTAAGCTGTAACTCCAGGGCTTAGAACATCTCGTGACTGTCCACCATCTTGTCCTGGTGTTGGGGAAGAAAACATAGAGCCCCAGATACTAAATACCTCAGAAGTAACCAGCGATATCTCTGACTTCCAAGAGCCAGGCTGGAGCTGTGGAAAAGCAGTAGTCTACGGCACATGGCCACCCAGCTGGAGGGTTCCCAGAGGCTGTGGAAGACTCGAATGGGTTTGGGGAAGGGGCTGGATGGGTGATTGAAATGTGAGTCAGTGCATAAAGCTGTAGATGAGGCTCCGATGATGGATTCAGAGAGCCAGGGAGCTGTGCAGGGTGAGAAGAGAATGGAGAGATGTGCAGGGCATGAGCTCAAGAGTCCCCACATAGCAAGGGCTCTGTGGGGTCATTTCTCTTTGAGCTTCTGGGGCCAGGGAAGTTCAGCTTAGAAGGCATCACTTGCTTATAGCAGAAATTCTCCAGATGAACCTGCTAGACTTGGCTGGTCTGTTTCATGGGCATCTGAGTTAGGGCATGGCTGGAGGGTTCAGTGGTCATCCCCTTTTCCAATTTCCTTCTACAGGTGTTTGTCCTGAAATTCCCAAGCTTAGATCACTTGGAGGAATGTAAGCCAGACTTTGTCTCATGACATCAGTGATTGATCTCATATTGATGGTTGTTGTGACTATTCATGTAATGGGTGCTTTCTCAGGCCCTGCTGGGGGTCTTAATAAGTTAGCGTGATAAAACTGGAAAAGAAAAATCTGAATTCTGATTTCACCTGGACCCAACAGGTGGTATTATAAGCAGCTGCTGACTATAGCCGCTGAGTGAGGCAGAACTGGGGGGGGGGGGGTTGACAGAATCTGGCCTCTGTCTTTGGTACAAGATCTGTCCCCTGTTCCTACACTCATCTCTGCATACCGAGGAAGATGTGATCAAGCCACTGAGGAGACAGATGCTGTCTAGGGATGCAGGAACAGATTTGTTTTCTCAGCCAATTAACAAATTCAAAAGGCAGGAAAAAAGTGTTACAGGAAATCTTGGCATCCCAGCAGAGCTATCATATGATACTTGAGAAATTGGGGGCATCTCCTGAGGTTCTCGGTCTCATTAATAAAAGAATGTAAGAACCAACAAATGGACCCTGGCAGAAGCTGGAGGACAAAGAATGGACAGACAAACAGAAGCCAGAGGGCAATCTATTGGGAGTTTAAAAGGAAGACCCCAGGGCAGGCGAGCTGTGACTCCTCCCACTGCCAGGGCAGGCGAGCTGTGACTCCTCCCACTGCCAGGGCAGGCGAGCTGTGACTCCTCCCACTGCCAGGGCAGGCGAGCTGTGACTCCTCCCACTGCCAGGAAGGGAGGAGACGAGCTGGGCAGGCCCTGCACAGGAGGTCGTGCTGCAGAGACAGGTGGTAGGCGGTCAGCCACTGGGACAGGAGCCACACCACAGCAAGGGGGCTTGGAAAAGGCTGAGGAAGTTGGGGTTTGAAAAGCACACCTGGGCTGTGGCCAGCATTCCAAAGAAAGAAAGAGGAAAGGAATGGTCACAGCGTTCTGAGGAAAGGCAGCAGCTCTGACCGAGCCTCATCATGGCTCCTGTGGATGCACCGACGGCAGGGATTCTGGGAAAGCACCTTGGCTTAAGGTGAACCGACCTGCCTAAGGGTGGTCCCCTGACCAGGTCCCTGACTTGACCCACGGGATTAGCCCTCAAGGGAGGGGACAAGGGCATGCCTCCAGCTGGACGTAAGACTCTGTTCTCCACGATGCCTGTCTGTAGGGAACAGAGTCTTGATGGTCAAGCTCCATGTGGAAGCTTGAGTGTTTGACAGAATCCCTTCCCTCTGTGCTTCGGTGGCCTGGACCCTGCTGCAGAGGTGGGGAGCCACTTGCCCCATGTTAGCACTTTGTTGTTCTTGGTGAGCTCACCTCAAGGAGTCCTGCACAGCAGGGACGGGGCAGGTGACTGGCGGACAGGAGCGATTGACGGAGGCTTGCAGGTGCCACGGTCTTGGTTACTTTTATGTTGCTAGGATAAAAGACCCGACAAAAGCAACATAAGACTTCTTTGGCTTGAAGTTCAAGGCTGCAGCTGTAGTCCACAGAGGCGGCAGGAGCCCAAGGCAGCTGGTTACATGGCGCCCAGTGAAGAAACAGAGATGAGTGATCGCTGCTTCCCTCATATGCACTCCAGGACCCCAGCCCAGGGGGAACAGTGCCACCCATATTTAGAGTGGGTCTTCCAACCTCAGTTAATCTAATCAAGATGACCCCTCACAGGTGTGTGTGAGCCCTTGGCTCTTGGATGATTCCAGATCCAGATATGTTGACAGTGATCACTCACCATCACACATACTGTGTGACTTCCGGAAAGATGTGAACATGTGTCCGTTCCCCCCAGTAGTGCTCAACACACCAAAGAAATAGCCTCACACAAGTCTAGCTTGGTGAACCAGTGAGGTTAAGGCGTCACTTACAGGAGCAGAAGGGAGATGTCAGGAACATGAGCAACTCCAAGGTGTCTGCATCACCCAGAAGCCCATCTCAGCATGGGTGACCACTTCACTGGCACTCAGGCCACAGCTTCCAGGCAGCTGCACTGAAGAGTCTCCTTTCCCAGGACACTCACTGAGGAAAGGACACCCTTCTGAGCATCCTGAGCTCTGAGATTCCTTCCTGTGCTGCTATTCTTCCTCCTTTTCTTAGTTCTTTGGGAATTTCACACATGTATTTTGTCAGTATTCCTCCTCCTCCTCCTCCTCCTCCTCCTCCTCCTCCTCCTCCTCCTCCTCTTCTTCTTCTTCTTCTTCTTCTTCTTCTTCTTCTTCTTCTTCCTACACATTCAGCATCATGTCTTCTTCTTATTGACTCCACCAAGTCCAGTTCGTGCTGTCCATGCACTCCCGGCTGTGGGGCCATCTAGAGTGTGGCCAGCTTACCGGAGGCTGCACCCTTAGAGAACGGACTCTCCTTCCCCTGTCAGAAGCCCTCAGTTGCCTGTACCTCCTCAGCTAAGGTGGGGCATAGGGCTCACCTCCCCTCTATGCTGAGAGTTTGTCAGCCTTGAGGTTTCACAGATCTTATGTTAGTTTCTTGTCATAGGAACCTCCTTTGAGGAAGAAATGTTTTATTTTGTAGGAAATAGCTGCACACAAAAAATCTTAGAGTAAATGAGATGTTAATGTGTCCATGGATACAAGCTCACAATTCAAATGGATGTGGAAACAACTCTCTATGCACAGTTACCGTTTCTAACTGGATGTGCGTGCACTGGTAGATGTGTGCTCACTAATTCTTAAGGGCGTGGAGCACCTGTAGGTGCAAGGGTGTTAATTCATACATGATTTAGGTCCACCCGGATGTAGATGTACTCTCGCTAGCTCTCAGGGAGCCCTTTCTCACATGGCTAGCATGGTGGACTTTTCTCAAGGTAAGTATCTCCCTGTCTACAGTTCAGCAAACCCAGCCATAGATTTGCTTGCTCTAAGATGCCAAGTTTATCATACCATCCATGAGAGAGCCTCCATCCAGACTGAGGACGAGGACTAGGAGGCTGCCAAGTGGTTTTCTGCTGTGCACCTATCCTGTTCTTCCAAAGAGAGAAAGGCAGACATGCTGGGCATAAAGTTTGGAGCTTTAGGGTATCATGCACATCCCAAATTTATCAGGAATCTTACCTCTGTGTCTGAACTAATACAGCCTAGAATGAGGAGTCTGTACTTTTACTCTTTAAAATCTCAAATTTTTGCCATCTAAACGTACCTCCAGCTGCTTGAGGAAGTTTGATGGATTTCAGGAGGATGCAGCTGGGATTTGGCCCACCTGCTCACTCTAGTACGGAGCTGGCTGTGGTGCTGTGTGTGCTCCGTAGAGAAGGGCTGCTCACATTACCTTGTCCCTCAGAAGGCTGGTGATTCCTGTTTCATGAGCATCCCAAGTCTTGCATGTTTCTTGCTAGTTTCATGAGCCTTGTGTGCCTCATCTCTCCCTCCCGGGGGGAGTGCTTCAACTCAGGAAATAGTGACACAGCACTGAGCTTCTGCAAGGCCAGCCTTGCGAGCAGGCGGTGGCCCTGTGAGCCAGCAGTGGCCCTGTGAGCTGGCGGTGGGTCTGGCATCCTTGCAGTGTGCTCTTTGCAGATGTGGGGCAACAGGGAATAGAGATCTTCAGGGTAATGGTACATAATGAGAACACACACAGAGACACACATGTACCTGTCTTTGAGGGGGTGGAGAGCTGTGTACTGCTTATTGGTTGAGGATGTTGATCGCTCTGATGGATTTCTCTACTTCTCCAGGGAAGGGGTGAGCTTTGAGAAAGGATCCAAAATACCTTCTGTGTTCTAAGAAGTGGAGCCCCCAAACCTGCATATTTGGCATGGCACTCAAATACACGCACAGACACACACACACACACACACACACACACGCCCCTCCTCAACATTCTCCCACTTGACTCCTTATACTTACATGCAGGGACACTCACACACTAATACCCCCTATATGTGCACATGCACACACACTTGCAGATTTATCCACATCACTCCTCCTACATATGTACACAGACATTCAGAGGAACCACACATACATACAGATACACACACATGCAGACAAGCCACACATGTACCATGTTCACACACACAGATGTAAGTGTGACATTCCTCTTTTGTATCACCTCATGTAGTTTTGCAAACCCTGTCTCAGCACTGAACTCCGAGAGGCCCTTTGTCCTGGCAAACTTGGTTCTTTTACCCAAAGCTTCCACAGAGGGAGGAGACAATAGCGTTCTCGTGCAGGTCAGAAACCTTGCATGCCCTGAGTTTGCTCTCTATTTCTGGCTGAGAGAGGATGAAATGCATTTCACCCCTGTCCCGGCAGTTTATCCTTCTCCAACTCAAACGCTTATGGACAGGCATTTTATTTAAAGGCCAACTGGAGTGTGGTGTGGAGATTCTAGGACTATGCTTAAATGAAACTCATTCCCTTCACATCTTCTTACATTTAGGGGAGCAAAATCTCATTGCTGATGAGAGAGGACAGCGGGCAGATGCAAGCGCTCTGAGCTGTGGTTTTCAGTGACTTCATTCACCAACTTCACCAGCCCTCACCATCAGATGAAGTTTTCATGCCTCTCATTCTTTTGCCTCTGCCTCTGCCTCTGCCTCCTTGGATCCTTGAAAGTTCTGGACTCTAGAGGGTTTGATGAGCGAATAAAGTTGATGCATAGAGTTGCATGTTCATCATTGTTAGACGCTGGTCCATGGTGGCCATTCTTGAAGTTGATGTGTAGAATTGCATGTTCATCCATGGTTAGACGCTGGCCTGTTGTGGCCATTCTTGGGTCTTTCATGGTTGAATTTCTGATGCTGTGATAAAACACCCTTACCAAAAGCCACTTGTTGCAGGGGAAGGTTTATTTCAGCTTACAATGACAGGTTACAGCTCATCATTGAGGAGAAGGGAAGTCAAGGTAGGAGCTCAAGTCACATGACATCCAGTCAAAAGCAGAAGGGAACAAATGCATTTTTGCTTGCTGCTCTCTCCTGTGTCACTCAGGACCCCTGCCTGTGGAGTGGTACTGACCTCAATTAACAATCAAGACAGTTCCCACAAACACGCTCACAGGCTAGCCGTATCCTGAGAATTCCTCAAGACTCTTCCTAGTTACTCTCAGCTATAGCGAGTAGACAGTATATGACATTCTCAAATCAATGAAAACATTTTAATAAAATAGCTTATTGATGTTCTGTGTACGTCATACATCATTTCTCAGTACAATTTAGACACATTCCCTTTTCCATGTACCCCACCCCACCCCACCCCAGTTCATGCATTCTGCCATACATGTCAGGCATCTTTTTCTCAGTATTTTTAAAGGTTTTCTCTGCAGAGGTTTATTATTTGGGCAGAAGTCAACTGTTTCAGTCAGTTCTTTGACCCAGTCATTTTGTTGTCGTCGTTCCCTCCCATTTGTATTGCTCCAAAATATGCACATATATATGTCACATATATACCAAAATTATGAACTCTGAAAATAAACTATATGTTAATTCCAAAATATGTTTAGGAGTTCATATTTTTCCCTTTAATTTTATATTACTCTAAAATATGAATGCATACCCTGTACCAATATACCACAATTACAAAGTCTGAAAATAAGTTGTAAGTTAATTCTAGAGCCCGTTGAGGGATTCACATTATAACAGCACAGTTGTTTTCAGATAAAAAGAAATACAACATTAACATTTGCTGGGGCCAGAGAGATAGCCTACCAGTTAAGAGAGCTGACTACTCTTGCAGAGGACCTGGGTTTGATCCCCAGCACCCACATGGTGGCTGAGAACCGTCTTTAATTCATTGCATGACACAGGTGCACAAACCTACATGCAGACAGTACCTTCATACACATAAAAATAAATAAAATAAAAAAAAATTAAAAGAAATGCTCAGCTTGCCTTTCAACTAGGCATTTGGTGCTAGCATCCACAAATGAGGGATACCATTCATCTTTTGTTTTTTTCTGGGACTGTGTTACTTCACTTAGCATAATGGCTTCAAGTTCCATCCATTTACCTGCAAAGTTCATGATGTCATCTTTCTTTACTTCTTCTTAGAACTCCACTGTGTAGATGTACCACATTTTCTCTCACTCATCAGTTGAGGGGCACTTGGGTTGCTTCCAGCTCTTCCCTATTGTGAAGAGAGCTGTAATAAACATAGATGTGCATGTATCTCTGCAATAGAATAAGTCTTGTGGGTATATACCCAGGAGTGGCAGGACTGGGTCAAGTGGTAAGCTCATTTTCAGTTTCTTAAGAGTTCTCCACACTGCTTTCCATAGGGGTTACACAAATTTGCATTCCTACTAGTAGTGAATGAGTGTTTCCCTTTCCCCACAACCTCTCCAGCATTTGGTATTCTTTGTTTTCTAATTCATGGCTAGTCTTACTGGGGTAAGATGAAATCTTAAGGTGGTTTTAATTTGCATTATTAGTAATTATTAGTAATGTTGAACACTTTTTAAGATGTTTCTCAGCCATCTTTACTTCTTCATTTGTGAAGTCTCTGTTCAGCTCTGTACTCCATCTTTTGCGTAGGTAATTTGTTTTTGTCCTCCTTTGTTTTTGAGTAGTTTATACACTCTGGATGTTAATGCTCTATCAGATGTATCACTGGTGAAGGTTTCCTCCCACTCTGTGGGTTTTCTCTTCACTTCTTTGATTGTTTCTTTTGCTGTACAGAAGCTCTTGAGTTTAATAAGGTCCCATTTGTCAATTGTTGACCTTATTTCCTGTGCAGCTGCTGTCCGATTTAGAAAGTCTTTTCCTACGCCTATGTCTTATAGGTTACTAATAACATTTTCTTCTATCATTTTCAGACTTTCAGGTTTCACATTGAGGTCTTTGATCCATTTGGAGTTGGTTTTTGTATATGGTGAGAGGTAGGGGCTTAGTTTTATTCTCCTGCAAGTGGTGATCCAGTTATGCCAATACCATTTGCTGAAGATGCTGTCTTTCCTCCATTGAGTCTTCTTGGCCCCTTTGTCAAATATGAGGTGGTCGAAATTGGATGTGCTCAGGTTTGGATCATCAATTTTGTTCCATTGATCTACAGGTCTGTTTTTGTGCCAATACCAGGTCGTTTTTATGACTATAGCCCTGTAGTATAGTTTGAAGTGTGGTATGGCAATTCCCCCTATATCCCTCCCAGCATCTGGGCTTGAGACTGTGAGTGATCTTGTATTCTGACTCTGTGCCACTTGGCCTTCCAGACATCTTAAGTTTCCCTAAAAGCATTTCAGGCCATGTCACCAGCACAGGAGGTGAGAAGTGAGTCCCAGGGCAGCAGGGACCCTGAGGCATGATAGTGTTGAGGGAATTCCTAAAATGGCTAGGAGGGGCTTTCAGTCATAGGGCCTGGAAATGGCCTCTTTCTTGAGGTTGTGTGAAAATTTTCTTGGGTAGTGGGGAGTTTCTCTGAATTTATTTTGAAGTGAGTTTCATGGAAGATGGCAACATGTTACAATATCTTTAAATAGAAAACCCAGTAATGACCAGCATAGTTTAGACACAACTGACCAAGTACAAAGGAAATGATTTTGCGGTTTTGCTGATACATAAATTTAACATTTAGAACCCTTCTGTCTCAGTACCTGCTGGTCTCTTGTTAGCCCCTGGTCTTCCTACCCCAGTCTCTCAGATGCAAGGGGCTGTCCAGTTTGAGGAGTCATTCTAATTCCCTAGAAGGGCCAATATTCTGCTGTAAGTTAAGGTAAATGAGGGCCTTGGTTTTCTCTATAAATTAAGACAAAGGCTCTTCTATAAGAAGGGAAGGGAAGGAAGCACCTTACTGGTAGACAGATTAATTTTAGAGAGAGACATGTGTGTGATGTATGTGTACCTGTGAGTGAGTCTGTGTGTATACACTGAAGATGGAGACATCAAGTCTCTAAAGTTAAACTCTTAATACTATTTGGGAAGAAAGGATGTTTTCGACTCAATTGGCCAGCATTTAGAGCTAGCACTATATCAGCCTGTATAACTGCTGCATAACAGGCCACCACCATGTTTGATGGTTTAAGCAAACACTCATTGCCAATTGGCTGGCCTAGCACCACCTTTTGCACATACCTGTGGCTGGTAATGGGTTGGATTTATTGGCAGACTTGGTCATATTCTCGAGTGATGCTGCCAGAAGACAAGGTGTCCTAGGTCCTCAGAAGCTGGAGGAGACAAAGAAAGGGCCTCCTCTAAAGACTGGGGGGAGTGTGGCCACCAACAGTGGCTCTGGGAAACCGGCACAGTGGTGACGCATGATGATGTAGGAAGGTGGTGGGCAAGGCACGAGGTGGTGGCAGAAGCTCCTTCCCACTGTAAGAAATGCCATCAGAAACGCCCTCTTGGAGTGCCTGTGACTGCAGTGTGGTCGGACAGTGCCCTCTGAGTGTCCGTGGAGTACATTCCAGAATGGCGTGTGGCTGCCGACAGCAGTCAACATGCCGGCCCAGTCATGACACTCTCACGTGATGAGAAGACTCCCTGGTCAGAGATGCAAGGTCAGGTGAGGAAGGAAGAAAGCAGGCCGAGTTCCCGGGGAGAGCTTGTCTGTCAGGGGCCTTCCAGGCTATTCTGAAGAGGCCAACATGGCTGGTCCAGCGTTCGGCAGGAGAGCACTCCAGCCTATGCCGCGACCCAAACAGAAACCAAAATAATCAACTCCACTAAGCCAGGCATGGTGGTCCATGCTGGTCATCGGAGTTTTCTCAAAGGTAGAGATAAGAAGATGGCTGTGAATTTGAAACCATCTGAGCCACATAGATATGTCAAGACCACCCTGAGTTACATAAGCAAGACTGACTCTCAGAATATGAAAACCAGAAACAAAACCAGACCTAAGCGTTGGGGTTGGGTGGGGGGTGAAGATAGGTGAGCAGTGGATGCAGCAGAGCTGCTAGGAGGCAGAGCCAGCGAGGCCGCTGCAGCCAGAGGCCCTGGTCGAATCCCCAGCACCAAACAGCAAACCCAAGGCGAGCCTCTTCCCTCATCTGCCGTCATATTGTCCTCAGCGTTTAACTCACAGGAGACAGCAAATGACTGGAACCCCATGTTGTCCTGTGCAGGGTGGCACTGGAGGTGGGGACAGTAGGGAGCTGCCCCAGTGCCTTCACCTCCTGCAGCCTGCCTGCTCAGGCTGCTACACCCACCATGTGCCCTCCTCTGGCCATGGCACTGTGGGCTGCTGCCCTCTCCACCCAGAGGTGGAGGCAGTTGCTAATTTTAGACCTGATTATGTCCCCAGGCAGCAAGACTCACAACTTGATTTTTTTTTCTGGTTTCATTTTCATGTGACCTGAAAAAAAGTAAAAAAAAAAAAAAAAAAAAAAAAAAAACACTTGCTATCAGTAAAATAAAAGCAAAAAATCCAATATTTTGTCTTAAAATACAATCGTTTTAAGTTGTCGGGCTGCGTCCTATGGCTGTTGGAACTCTCTCCCAGAAGCTAGGGGCTGGTCCATAAGAGAACTACAGGTGACCTGTGGCTTTTAGAGGCCCAAGGAAACGCAGGATGTGAGCTAAGTAGGGGGCTCAGGATGGTTGTGTCTGGCCTGCTGGAAGGAAACCCTGAGTAAGACACAGACATGCCGAGCCTGTTGTCTCTGGCTTCTTTGGAGGAGGGGACTACCAGTTAGCCTTGGTTTCCTGATGAGCCCCAAGACATATTCTTGAGTTTGCATTCTGAAGGTTGTCAATCATGGATCATCTGAAAGATGTCAATATAATGGGTGCTGCAGCCAAGCTGTTGGGGGTGAGGATCTAATCCAGAAGCCACCTGCTGGGATTTCCAGATTCTTCTGTTCTAGAACAAAGAATTGGATCAGGGACACACAGATGATGACAGGACCAGAGATGATTTATTAAGAGAACATTTTGGGGGATGGAAGTGGGCCAGAGAGCTGGAAAAGTTAGTAGCCCAAGAACAAGGCATGTGTCACCATGCCTTTATTCTCAGCACTCAGGAGGCAGAGGCAGGTGGATCTCTATGAGTTCAAGGCCAGGCTGGTCAGCATAGTGAGTTCCAGGCCAGTGGGTTATAGGGAGACTATCTCAAAAAGACAAAAAAAAAAAAAAGCAAAAAGCCCAATGGCCCTGGGTCACTTATGGGTTGTTTGCAGAGTACTGGGCCTGTGCCGCCGTCTTCCTCACTTAGAGACCTTGGGTGTGCTCCAGCATGCTCTGACTTTACATGCAGCTCTGCTCAGCCATCTTGTCCTTTTCTTTGTCATAGGTTTCTTTTTCTTTTAAATTTTTTATGTTGTTATGTATATGCTTGCCTGAATTTATGTACCACATGCATAGGAGCCCTTGGAGGCCAGAAGAGGGATCAGACATCCTGGAACTGAGTTACAGACTGTTACCAGCATCCTATAGGTACTGGGAGCAAAACCTGGGTTCTCTGAAATGGCAACAAGGGTTCTTAACAACTGAGCCATCTCTCCAGCCTTGTTTTCTTTTTTATGTTAATTTTGATGTCTCCTCCCTTCTCCCCTTCATCCTCCCTCTCACCTCTCCCTCTTCCCTCTCCCCTCCCTCCTCCCCTCCTCCCTCCCTCTCCCTCCCCTCTCCTCTCCCTCTCTCCCCTCCCTCCCTCTCTCCTCCTCCCTCCCCTCTCTCCCCTCTCCTCCTCCTCCTCTCCTCCCTCCCTCCCCCTCCCCTCCCCTCCTCCTCTTTTCTCCCCTCCCCTCCCTCCCTCTCCCTCCCTCCCCTCTCCCTCCCTCCCTCTCCCTCCCTCCCCTCTCCGCTCCCTCCCCTCTCCCTCTCCCTCCCTCCCTCCCTCTCCCCTCCCCTCCCTCCCTCTCCCCTCCCCTCCCTCCCTCCCTCCCTCCCGTCCTCCCTCCCTCCCTCCCTCTCCCGCTCCCCTGCCCAGCCATCTGGTCACGCAGACCTATCTTTGAAGCTGTGCTTCTTCTCAAAAAAATTTTTTTATTGTTATTTTTTATACAGTTAGAACATACCAGATACATTTCAATTTAACAAAATAGTTGCTGGTCCTATTTTGAAATTCCATTTGTGTCTATGGTTTCCTATAACTGAGTTTTCTCATACTTGAAGCTGGTGTCTTGATTACTTTTCTCATCTCCTTGGCTGCACACAAGATTCCAGGAGGGTTGGATCAGGCTTCTGCATCTCTGAACAAAACTGTGGACATCAGTGAGATTTTACTGAAAGAAGCAAAGGCAGACAGTGAGAAAATAGGAAGTGAGGGGAGGGGGCTCTCAGGCCATCTGAGCCAGGAGAGGGCAGTGGCCAGGTGACTCTGGGTTGAGGCTAAGACCCCTTGAAGACAGAAGTGCTAGAAGCTGAGAGGCCGCCAGCACCCTGCAGCCATTGCTCAGAGCTCACGGGGCACAGTGGTCATGCTCCTACCAGGAAGATGCTTCTGTCTTTAGGGGATGCGGGGCTCTGAGAACAAACACAGGGATAATCCAGGGGTGCCATATGCTGATTTTAGCACAAAGCCCAATATCCAGCCACCCTGGCTTTGATGTTTGCCTTTCTGGTATCTTCTGGGTAAGACCATCATCATCACAGAGGAAGTGACATCAGCAATAGGCTTAAAGGTAAGTGGGAACCAGACTCAAAGGCACAGAGGCCTAACTGCTCATTCAGGACCTGGCAGCTGGCTTCTCAGGTCAGGTTGGGAGAGGATGCCAGGTGGCTGGCAAATAGGCAGATGCCTGAGAGGGTCCCAGGGGTAACCCCAAAACCAGGTAACAAAGTGCTGAGGACCTTGGGGTGCACCCTTAGCGCACTGGGGCAGGAGGGGGGTGTTCAACAGAGTGACATGATTCTCACCTTTGAAGGCACAGGATGGTCTGGAAGGGCCTAGGTGAGGAGCAGGAGGCGTGCGAGGAAGAATAGAGGCCTGAGCTGTGGCTGCCAGGCACCAAAGGACTGGGAATATGGGAAAGGAAAGCCCACAGCTTCTCACAGGGGACACTGCAGGGACTCAGTCTTCATTGCTTCTTGAAAAAGAATTAAAAATATATATCTCAAAATTTAACTGGAGGAACTATTCAGACATTATCAGAAACAGAAGTGTTTCTTAGAAACAAATCTTTCTGTAGAAATCCTATTATTTGCCTGAATCAAAGAAGACAGTTGGAACATCCAAGAAATTACAGCGTGCTTCAGTTATAAGTTGGAGTCACTCAAAAGATTTCTAGTGAGTTCAGGCAGATTACTGTGTTGGAAGTGTGGCCAGGAAGACTTAATTAGTGCAGGCCATTGCTGTGCTTGAGGAGCTGCTGAGAAGGACTTGGTGAGTGAATGCAGGTGGATGCAGTGTTTGAGATATCCCAAGTTCCCAGAAGCTTTCTGACACTGACAGCGGAAGATGGGGAAAGGGGCTCGGAAGGCGGACACAATGGAGCTGTTTCCTAGTATGAGATCTGGGACAAGGGCCTGACCTCTTAGACACTGGATTCTCACCTGTGAATTGAGAAAATACGTAGCTCACAGGGGACTGTGTTAATTTAATTAGGTAGTGACCACAGCCTGACATAGCCCCTGGCATAGGGTAAGTCCCTGTGGATTGTAGTTATTGTGATGGTTAGTCTTGTCACTCCCACAGGACTTATCTAGGAGACATGGCTCTAGGTGTGCCTGTGAGGCTGTGTCTGGAGAAGATGGCAGGAAGACCCATCCTAAACCCGAGCCCAACACCAGACCGAGTAAAAGAGGTGAAGGAGCAGGGGAGTGAGCAGTGCACCCGCATGCACCTCATTCCTGACAGCAGGTGGATGTGAGCAGCGCACCCGCATGCACCTCACTCCTGACAGCAGGTGGACGTGAGCAGTGCACCCGCATGCACCTCACTCCTGACAGCAGCTGTGATGTGAGCAGCGCACCCGCATGCACCTCACTCCTGACAGCAGCTGTGATGTGAGCAGCGCACCCGCATGCACCTCACTCCTGACAGCAGGTGGACGTGAGCAGCGCACCCGCATGCACCTCGCTCCTGACAGCAGGTGGATGTGAGCAGCGCACCCGCATGCACCTCGCTCCTGACAGCAGGTGGACGTGAGCAGCGCACCTGCATGCACCTCACTCCTGACAGCAGGTGGATGTGAGCAGCGCACCCGCATGCACCTCACTCCTGACAGCAGGTGGATGTAAGCAGCTCCTCACACTCCTGCTGCCACAGCTCCCTGCTACGATGGACTGTGCCTTCTAACTATGAGTCAGAATAAACCCTTCCTCCGTTGACTTGTTTCTGTCAGGTACTTGTAAATGTGACTAATACACTCACTATTAACGCTATATTACCCTTGCACTGCCTCAGAAAACAACTTTTTCAAAACATTGTTATGTAACTTATAACATATTCACATTCAAAAGAATGAAGTTGGGCCCCTTCCTCACACTGTGTACACAAATTAATTCAAAGTGGATTAAAGTCCTAAATATAAGAGCTAAAAGTATAAAACTGTTAGAAAAAAATGCTGGTCATCATGACAGTAGATTAGACAATGGTTTCTTGGATGTGACTCCAGAACACAGGCAGCAAAAGAAAAAAGCAGATAAACTGGACAGCACCAAACTTAAAAGCTGCTTGGGTGGGGTGACTTACACGTGTAATCCCAGGACTCAGGAGGCAGGAGGATCCCTGTGAGTTCCTGGCCAGCGTGAACCACGTAGTGAGTTCCAGACCAGTTCAATCTACTGAGTGAGACCCTGTCTCCAAAGAATAACCACAGAAAAGCAGTTGTAAAAACGTTAAAATTTTTCTTTAAAAGATATCAAGAAGATGAAAGCAATTGGAATTCCAGAAAGGATTTGCAACTTGCATACTGAATAAGGAACTTATTATACTATATTATATTATAATAAACCTACAACTAGAAATCATAACTCAGTAATAAAGATAACTCAAAAATAGAGACTCTGGCAAACATGATCCACTGAAGACTGATAACCACAGAGAAGGTATCCAACACCAAGAGCCCTCAGGAAACTGCAGTCAAACCTCAGTGAGGTGGCACTTCACAATCTCTAGGATGTCTGCAATAAAAAAAACAAAATGGGAAAATAAGTTTTTCTGAGAATGGAGGGAAGGTGGAGGACTCACCTAAATCTGCTCAAAATGGAAAAAAATATACCTTAGAATATACTTGGCAGTTCTTAATTTGAACCCAGAATTATATGAGAACTCAGAAATTCTATTCCTAGGTATGTATCTCCCCCAAAATGAAACCATATGTCCTTACAAAAACTGTTACATGATTGCTCACTGTGTTCTTGTATTTAATAACCAAATGGTAGGCCCACCTCAAGCAGCCAGCAACTGAGGAGAGGGGAAAGGGTATGTGAACTATCCCCACAACGTGGAATATTATAAACAGACACTGTGCTATGTGGATGTATGTGAAAGAAGGGCAGAGGATCACGTATTGAATAGTTCCATTAATGTCCAATGTCTAGAGTAGATACATCTATACAGACAGTAAGTCAGGAGCTGCCCACCGCTGGGAGGGACTCAGGATCCTAGGTGATGACTAGTGGGCTAGTTGAGGG
The DNA here is from genome assembly GCA_009823505.1 of Rhizomys pruinosus. Taxonomy (NCBI): domain Eukaryota; kingdom Metazoa; phylum Chordata; class Mammalia; order Rodentia; family Spalacidae; genus Rhizomys; species Rhizomys pruinosus. Next base: position 268,677 of record VZQC01005442.1, on the reverse strand, counting down.
TAATGAGTGTGGAGATAGTTACCACTTGCTGAGTATTCTACAACCATGCCATGGTGCACTGTAGGTACAGACAGTTATGCGGTACTTGAAGTTCTTCTCCATAAGCTGCCAGGAGGGGGTTAGGACTAGATAGTCCTGTTTCCCATGTTTGTAATATTGGCCTGTGTCACCTGACTTTTACTGGGGAGCGGTAAATGGATGTCTACTCGGCACCAGATAGGCCACGCTTGCACGCACACACACAGTTCCACCCAAAACTAGGTTAGGGAACCAGTGAGTTTGTCAAGGTCATTCACAGGAGCATGGCTGACTCAGAACTGCACCCGAAAAGCCCGCCCCAGGGCTGATTCCCTGGAGCTCTGAACAATTTGCAGGTAGCTCCGCAGAAGAAGCTCCCCTCTGGGAGGTTTTCTCAGCCTCCTGACTCTTAGGACTCTCCCTCGTGTTGCAGGGAAGAATTTTAGTTTGGAGGAAATAGTCACCCAGCTGTCAGACTCGGTCCTCCTCCTGTTCCTCCATCTTTGTGTCTGTTTATCCACCTGCTCGTCCATCTGTCCATCTACTCTGCCTTCCATCAGCCCATTCATGTATCTCTTTTACTGTCTTAGGCCAGTTCATTTCCTCCATCATCTCTCTCTGTTAATCAAAACTAATGTTTATAGTAATAATTAATGATAATAGCCAGGAACCACTCCATGCTTTGCTCTTCTGTCTCACTGTTTTGACATTTCTGGTGTCCTTGTGTTCTGTGATTTAGCATTAGGTGACCTCTTGGCTCTCCAGAAGACATGATCATCAATCCATCCAGAAACAGATGGATGACTAGAAGTGGGGACTGCAAGACAGACCAGGGGCTTACTGAGAAGGCAGGACGTGCCTATGCTGGGTCCTCGAATGATGTGTGGGGAATTTTCCAGTTTGGCTTGCTTGCTGCGAGAACTCAATGTTCAATGTGTCTGGAACTTGCTGCCTCTGTGACTCTGTGCAGGCTGAATGCCTGGTAGCTGCACCCCTCATTATTTACACAGTGTTGAGTGATTTCAAGGTTGACCTGCTCTAGAGCAGCTTCAGTAATGAGACTGTTCCCCTTGTTAGCCGTTGTGATGTCAGCTGTCATCTAGCCCAGCCTCCAGCACAGTTATACCTCATCTGTTGTCTGTCAGCCTCACTTGGACAGCTTATTTATAATGTGCATCTCCTTGTTCTTACCTGTGGAGATTCTGGTAGAATAGATCGGGGTGGCCCCAGGAATCTGTATTGTTTGGAACACTCCTAGTGGCTCCAGTTGTATTGTTCTGGAAAGCACTACCATCACTGATCTGCTAATGGGTTTGAAGGAGACCCTGCCTTAGTGATAAATTGGAAGAGCTGTAGAAGATGAATCTGTGTTAGCTGAACTCCCATTTTCTTTCCAGTGTCTTCCAGATGCTCACTTCTTCAAGCCTGGAAGAGTTGGTCTAGGGCATTATTCTGTGTGAGCCCTGTGCACCCCGAGATTCTTGAAGGAGATTAGAGCCCATCTGGGCAACTTTCCTTTCTGTCTGGTGATGTAGATAATCCAGACCAAGATTTCCCAATGATCAGCATGTTGGTTTAGACACATGCTGTTTAATATCAGAACTTTGCCCCTCCTCAGTCTTCTGGCTTTTATAGGATGTGAGAGGGGCTTCAGGAGTGAGATGAAGGGGGATGTTGGATGCACAGGTGATGCTACTTACTGCAAGACAATTCTTGTCAACACAGGTAGCTGAGTTCCTGACTCCAAAGAGGAGCAGGAGGTTGGAAGATGCCCTTGATACCACTGTGTGATATCCCACGCTGGTCCCTGGGGAGGGAATAAGCTCACTATGCATCCTTACCACCTTTGTGGAAGCCCTTATGATGTGTGAGACTGTGCTAGTAACAATTCTGTGGTTTGGCCAATATTTACTGAAATTTTATAATTCCTGCTACACCTCATGGCTACCCTCACTCTTCAAGATTGCCATAGTTATTCTACAAAATAAGTTTATTTAGCTTCAAATTGAAATCACATTGAGTATATGTGTACATAAATACTTTTGCAGATCTATCTATCTGTCTGTCTGTCTGTCTTTCTGTCTGTCTAAATACCTACCTACCTATCTATCTATCTTGACATTGCCACAATATTGGTATACCCCTGATTTACTTGGGACTTGATGCAATATACAACTGGCAATGAGTGGTCTATCCAGTAAATAGCCATTATTTATATACATGGAGAGGTAGTTGACTGACATATTCTAATGTGTTCTGGAGTGTTCCGTTCATGGAGGCTGACTCACCCTCCATCTTCTCTATGACATCATTATAATTATGCCAGTGGAAGTTGGTGATACAGAAGTCACTGGGGATGACAGTTTAGTCTTAGGTTTCCTGTGAGCCATCCACCATCACACTGGGCTTTACTGTGATTCCTCAATTCCAATGTTTTTTTTTTTTTTCTAGCAGCTAGCTTTGTGGAAAGAGGGAACAGTTTATTCAGTTCCGTGGACAGGCTTTAAATGCAGCAAGGCATCAGGACACCATACAGAGCTGTTTGGCGGTGCTCGGAGCAGTGGAGAATTGCATATTCACACAAGCAGGGCTGTGATGGTTCTGGAAATGTTATGCCATGTGGAAATCAATTTGTTTTGAGATTTTGGAGTTGAAAAGTAGATATCTCTGTGGAATGATTAGCAAATTTAGATGTTTTCTGGCCCATCTCCTTCCCCATGCAGGACACACTCTCTACAGTGCCTGGCAGAAGGTGTGGAGCTGTAGACAGTCAGATCCAGAGAGACCCAGGGAAGAGATTCTGGCTCCAGTTCGGAGAAGGGGTCACTGAGGCTCAGAGATGAGAAGTTACTGTGGTCAACTAGAACTATAGTTCATGTCTCCTGACTCAGTCCAGTGCTCATTAGAAGAGGTCAGCACTTTCCAAAGCAGTCTCCAGGCATAACTGGTGAACAGGAATCTTGAGAGAATGAAATATTCCATTTACAAAGACATACTTTGGAAAGTTTGTTTGGGAACATCTACCTGTAGATGTTTCCTGTTTTCGCAATCTGTGATACACACTGGTACTTTTTCTGTATAATAAAGACATTGAATTAATCTTTTTTTTCCCTAAGACCCCTTTTTGCTGAGAACAACTTTGTGTGTGGCCTGGGCACTCCATAGGAAGCTTTGCAGGCAAGTGGGCCTCCCAGCAGCTTTGGGACTGGTAAAGCTGTTTCTTTGCTCATGACCCCTGGAGTGGACACTGGGAGGCAAACAGCCCCTAACATTGACCTGCACTGGCCTGACCCTTTCCTCATGTTAGTTGGTGGAGTCCACCTGAGGTTTTCTAGAAGGGTTGTCATTATAACCTGTTACAGGTGAGGAGGTGGGACAGTTTGTCCCTGCCCCCGTTGGCAGATTGGCCCTTCCTTCCCAGGCTCTGTTGCCTCATTATAGAGATACTACCATTTGGCACTGATTTTTTTAATATCTTTATTTACAATAAATACAATTATGAGGCAACCATTTTGGGTGCGGTGTAGACGTGTGTTGGATTTGGACACACACTGCTCCCTCCATCCAGTCTCTGCTGCCTTCAAGAGAGGGACAGGTCAGCCCACCAGGGCTGGGCTCTGAGCTTCCACTGTCTACTCTTTAAAACTTTCGCTGTGTTGTTCAGAGTCAGCTCTGGACACTGAACTTCCATCTGGGACCGTGGCTGTGTCTGAAACACTGATCCATTGTCCCAGCCTTTTGATGTTGGCCTGGGTCTCTGCTGTGAGGTGCAGGCATGAGTTGGGGTTCCTTTATCAGTCTACTCCCTTTCTGGGGTCCCTTCCTTGCCCTCTCCACCTCATAGGAAAGGCAAATCCATAACCAGAATAAGTATCTATTCCTGTAAGGACAGAACACTGTCCCCTCCATGATGGAAGTGGTCCAATGTAGTCAACCTGCCACCGGGTTGCTGGCTGGTCACCCCCGAGAATAGCACCATATTGGGGGCTCAGTGTTGGTCTCTGCTTTTGGCAAATCTGGCACTCGGCAGCAGCTGTAACCAGATCAGCCTTGGTGAGTGGAAGTCCATGCTGTCGAGCCCATGCATAACCTCCATCTCTGCCACCATGACCACTTTGTTCATGGGCCCATTGAGCAACAACAGGGATAGCTGGAGAAAGAGGCTGACTATCCACAGAACGAGTCATCCGATCTACTTGATTATTAAACTCATCCTCTGCTGAGATCACCTTTTGATGAGCATTTACATGAGACACAAGTATCTTCACATCCTTTGACCATTCAGAGAGCTCTATCCACATACTTCTTCCCCAAATGTCTTTCTCACCAATTTTCCAGTCATGCTCCTTCCAAGTCCCTGACCATCCAGCCAAACCATTGGCTACAGCCCATGAATCAGTATATAATCGAACCTCTGGCCATTTCTCCTTCCAGGCAAAATGCACAACCATGTGCACTGCCCGAAGTTCTGCCCACTGTGAAGACTTTCCTTCACCAGTGTCCTTTAGGGTTGTTTCAGAAATTGGCTGTAATGCTGCAGCTGTCCACCTCTGGGTGGTGCCTGCATAGCGTGCAGAACCATCAGTAAACCAGGCCCTAGTCTTCTCTTCCTCAGTCAACTGATCATAGGGCAAACCCCATGAAGCCATAGGTGCATGCTTAAGCCCAGGAGACATTGTAACAGGAGTGGGAACCATAGGCATTTGGGCAACTTCTTCATGTAGCTTGCTTGTGCCCTCAGGGCCTGCCCGGGCCCTGTCCCGTATGTACCACTTCCATTTGACAATGGACTGTTGCTGTGCACGTCCTACTTTATGGTCTGGTGGGTCAGATAACACCCAGCTCATGATGGGCAGCTCAGGTCGCATGGTGACTTGGTGGCCCATTGTCAAACGTTCAGTTTCCACTAAGGCCCAATAGCAGGCTAAGAGCTGTCTCTCAAAAGGAGAATAGTTGTTTGCAGATGAAGGTAGAGCCTTGCTCCAAAATCCCAAGGGCCTCCGCTGTGATTCCCCTATGGGAGCCTGCCACAGACTCCAGACAGCATCTCTATCTGCCACTGATACCTCAAGCACCATTGGGTCTGCTGGATCATATGGCCCTAGGGGCAGAGCAGCCTGCACCGCAGCCTGGACCTGTTGAAGAGCCTTTTCCTGTTCCAAGCCCCACTCAAAGTTTGCTGCCTTACGAGTCACCTGATATATGGGTCGTAGTAACACACCCAGATGAGGAATGTGCTGCCTCCAGAATCCAAAAAGACCCACCAGACGTTGTGCTTCTTTCTTGGTGGAGGGAGGGGCCAGGTGCAACAACTTATTCTTTACCTTAGAAGGAATGTCTCTGCATGCTCCACACCACTGAACTCCTAGAAACTTCACCGAGGTAGATGGCCCTTGAATTTTAGTTGGATTTATTTCCCATCCTCTCATGCGCATATGCTTTACCAACAAGTCTAGGCTAGCTGCTACCTCCTGTTCACTGGGTCCAATCAACATAACATCATCAATATAGTGGACCAGTGTGATATTTTGTGGAAGAGTCAGGCGATCAAGATCCCTTCTAACTAAGTTATGGCACAACGCTGGAGAGTTAACATACCCCTGAGGTAAGACAGTAAAGGTATACTGTTGGCCTTGCCAGCTGAAAGCAAATTGCTTCTGGTGGTCCTTATGAACCGGTATTGAGAAAAAAGCATTGGCCAGATCAATAGCTGCATACCAGGTACCAGGAGACATATTAATCTGCTCGAGTAAGGACACCACATCTGGTACAGCGGCTGCAATTGGTGTCACTACTTGGTTGAGTTTTCGATAGTCAACTGTCATTCTCCATGATCCATCTGTCTTTTGCACAGGCCAAATTGGAGAGTTAAATGGAGATGTGGTAGGAATCACCACCCCTGCATCTTTCAAATCCTTGATAGTGGCATTAATCTCCGCAATCCCTCCAGGGATACGATACTGTTTTTGGTTCACTATTTTCCCTGGTAGAGGCAACACCAATGGTTTCCATTTGGCCTTTCCAACCATAATAGCCCTCACTCCACAGATCAGGGAACCAATGTGGGGATTCTGCCAATTTCTAATTATATCTATCCCAATTATACATTCTGGGACTGGGGAAATAACTACGGGATGCGTTCTGGGACCCACTGGGCCCACCGTGAGTCGGACTTCAGCCAAAACTCCATTTATCACCTGACCTCCATAGGCCCCTACTTTAACCGGAGGGCCACAATGCTTTTTAGGGTCTCCTGGGATCAGTGTCAACTCAGAACCAGTATCCAATAGGCCTCGAAAAGTCTGATTATTTCCTTTTCCCCAGTGTACAGTTACCCTAGTAAAAGGCCTCAGGTCCCTCTGGGGAAGGACAGGAGGAAGGCAAACAGCATAACTCTTTGGTATTGTGACAAGGTCCTTCCTCACTGGAACCCGGCCACCCCTTCATTCAAGGGGTTCTGGGTCTGTGAACTGTCTCAAGTCTGGAAACCGGTCAACTGGGCGGGATTCGCTACTCCTAAAATCAAATGTTGACTTCCTGTCATTCGTTCTAGAGCTTTTCTGCTTATACAGATCAAATAAAAACTTAGTAGGCTTCTTATGTATTTGGTTCCTGGGAACACCATGATTAATTAGCCAGTTCCAAAGATCATTTCGGGTCATGCCATTATAGGTATTGTTTTGCCTTTGCCACCCATTATGATAATTACTGTAACTACGCTCATCTGGCCTTCTGCGATTCAGTGCTGCCACCTGACGCCTACCCTGAGGTCCTGTTAGACCTACTACGTGTACATTTAATTTATGCAAACGAGCCACAACTTCTCTAACTGTAAGATCTGGCATAAGAAATAGAGCAAAAACAAAGCTCTTCAAATGTTCTGGTGTCTCTCTCAGTACTTTCCATCTTATAAATTCAGTGAGTGGCATGTCCTCTGGGTCCTCATATTGTGGAGAATGTGGTTTTACACTTCGAATCCACTCGAGCATGCCCATCTGCCTGACCCTCACAATCCCTTCATCAATACTAAGCCAAGGAATATCAGGCATCTCTAACTCGCTGTTAGTAGGCCATGTTTTAATAAATACATCAGCCAACCATTCAAATAAACTTTTAACACCTTTTTTAACTGCTCGAGCTTCCATGTTAAACCTAGAATCTCTACTCAGTGGGCTCATATCGATAAACTCAGTATGATCCAATTTTATATTCCTTCCACCATTATCCCACACCCTTAAAATCCATTCCCACACATATTCCTTAGGCTTCTGCCGGAATGAATCAGCAAACTCATTAATTTCTTTAGTGGTATAGCGCACCTCCTCGTGGACCACACTTTCTATCTCACCTTGAGGGGCTTGCTTAGACTTCAATCTGGTTATAGGTCTAGAGGCAACAATTGTTGGGCCCTGAGGGACATTAGCTCCCACTGGGAGGGGGGGATTAGTTTCCTCAGGCAAGGGTGGGGAGGAGGGATCTGCAGGGTGTGGATTCTCTGCTGAGGGTGGGGAGATTAATTCCTCAGATAAAGAAAATCCCTCAGAATCCGAGGGTTCAAAATCCTCATCATCATGGTTCTCCCACACATCTCCATCCCAAGTTTCAGGGTTCCACCCTTTCCCCACCAGTGCTCTCACTTTAACTGCTGACACTCTTCGTGGCTGGGAATTAAATTTGTGTTGTAAATCAGCCAAACGTATAATAAGGGCTCCAGCTTGATTTTCTGCTGCTTTAGCTCTTTGGCTGCTGGAGAGAAGATGCTCTTCCAGAGCACACTTGGAAACTTTTAAACAGTTGTTTCAAATCTGGAGCTGGTCAATTTTATCACTGAGCTCCTTATTTTCCTCTATCACTTTATCCAGAGATGCTAGGAGCAACCAGGCAACATCATTTTCCTTATTTTTCCGCAATTTCTCAAATGTTTTATATATAGAGTCGCTAAATTCCTTGCTTCTCACAAGAGGCAAGTTAGATGAGTCAAATGGATCTATCTTCATAATTACATCAAATAGTCTGCACCAAGGATTATCATTCTTCTTCATGCCACCAGGAAAGCCTTCAGTAACTCTAGGCTTCATTGGGTTGGAGAGCAGGCTCCAGAAACTACCAAGCCCACTAAAGAAATTCATCCTTTCAATTCTGTTTCTCTAGAACCACTCCTGGTACCAAAATCTGAATTAGTCAGAGTTCTCTAAAGAAACAGAAGCAACAGGACGAATATATAGCTATATACAATTTATTGATTTGCTCACATGACAGTTCAAGGAGTCCAACAGTAGCTGCTCCACACTGGAGAGGCTGAGAATGCAGGGAACTGCTCAGTCCGCAAGGCTGGACATCTCAGTAGTCCCAATCTGGTGCTGAAGGCCCGATGGATTCCAGAAGATCTGCCAGTCTCAGTACATGCTGGGATCCGAAGGGTTGATCACAGCAGCAAGACAAACTCACCAGTGAGAGAGGCAAGCTGCAGGAAAAAAAGGGACCAGCTCCCTCTGCCATGGCCTTTAATACTGCCTGCCAGCAGAGGTAACACCCACATTTGGGGTGGGCCATCTGGGTTGAGGTGGTCCAATGTGAAGATCCTTTTTCTCTTATTTGTTCCTTAGTCCACTCAAGTTGACACCCAGGATTAACCATCACAGGGTGATAGTGAAGAGGAAAGAAAGCCCCCAGGTAAGAAGACATGGAGTCCTTTTCCTGCCATTGTGGAAATAATAATATCTCTGCAGAGGAAACATGCATTTCTCTAGAAAGCGTGAACTATCATAACAAGGAACATTTTAAAGTAACAAGAAATGACCTCACAGCCCAGCAATAGTCATCCACAGTTCTCATCTTGCAGAAATGCATCTTTATCTGTAATTTGCAAATTTGCTGTAATATCAACCATAGACTGTAAAAAGGATTATGAGCCCAACTCTAGATGAAATCTCTTATTGAATATTTAACACAACAGTAAGGAATGTAGTAACAAGTTTCCATGTCTGCACATCTCTAGCTTGTTCATTACTTCTAAGGCAGATGAAAATGCAATCTCCCATGTATTCCACTCTGGGTAAAATTGGATACTAAAATCTCCCTCTTCCTAAAAATGGATTAAAGTAGCAGACAATGTCTTCCTAGTTTTCTAAGAAAACCATAATGAACAACATTATCTGGGAGCTTAGGGATAGACAACAACTCTAGAGGTCGGAAATCCATATCAGAGCATCCGCAGGGCCTGCTGTCCTTGAGACTCTGGGTAAGATTCTTCTCACTCTTCCCAGCCCTGGTGGTGGCTGCCCATATTGGTGGCAGCCCAGGGATGGGTGTCTGTGCTCAGCATGAGCCCTGGGATGGGTGTCTGTGCTCAGCGTCAGCCCTGGTGATGGGCATCTGTCCTCAGCACCAGCCCTGGTGATGGGCGTCTGTCCTCAGCATCAGCCCTGGGATGGGCATTTGTGCTCAGCGCCAGCCCTGGTGATGGGCCTCTGTCCTCAGCATCAGCCTTGGTGATGGGCGTCTGTGCTCAGCGCCGGCCCTGGTGATGGGCGTCTGTGCTCAGCGCCGGCCCTGGTGATGGGCGTCTGTGCTCAGCGTCGGCCCTGAGATGGGCGTCTGTGTTCAGCATCAGCCCTGGTGATGGGCGTCTGTGCTCAGCGTCGGCCCTGGTGATGGGCGTCTGTGCTCAGCACAGGCCCTGGTGGTGATTGGCTGTCATTGGCTTGCAGCTGCATCCCTCCCAGTCTCTGTCTGATCACATGACACTCCCATGTGTCTCTGTTTATTTTCTCTTCTAAAAAAGCATGCCAGTCTTACTGGACATTGGGCCACCTCTAACAGCGTGTGACCCCATGATTTCCTCTGCAGAGAGCTCCTTTCCCAGTGAGCCACATTCTGAGCTGCTGAGCACACAGTCCTGCCACTTCCTGCCTTTGCCCCACCCCACTGGGCCTGCATTTCCTCCCTGAAGGTCCTTATCAATATCCACGTGTGGCCTCTTGCAGGCATCCTTGGTGGCCTCGGCCACATTCCTGGCCCACCACGCTGACTGCCCTTATGACGTCTTCCATCCCCACCCCTCCCAGCCCTTCCCCGGTGTTTCCATAAATGAAAGTTAGAGCCCAGCTGTAGCCGATGGAGAACACAAGGTTGAGGTTAAATGAGGAACTGTGGGGTGAAACAGAATTTAAAGTTGAATTCGCAAACATTACTGACCACCTACTATAGTAGACTCTGGGCCAGTCTCCTGTAATGTAACTTATTTTAAGTGTTTTACAACTTTTCCTGTTGAAGACAGATTTAGGTAAGTCAAGTCTCATAGTAGGTAGACTTCAGAGGTGGGACTGTCAGTAGTCTTGTCCTTGCTGCATGACTGCTGCATGACTGCTCCCAGTCTTCCTTGTGTCCAGCCTCTCAGCAGGTGAATCAAAGGGACTTGCTCTTTCCCCATGCCCACAGCAAATTCCAGTCACGCAGACCCAGCCACTGGCTCACTTTGTCCCTGCTCTAAGTGAAGACCAAAGCCTCTCATTCCGGCCCCTGCTCAAGCCTCTCTGCTCACTCGCCCACGCCTCACTCTATGGGGGACTTCTTTCTCGGGCCCTTTATTGTATAGGTGACAACATCAGCCTCTATATTGGAAATGCTTTTGCAACCACAGGTAAAAATTCTAAGTCAGCTGAGTGCCGTTTGCTGATTCTCAGAGCCCTTGTGTGCACATCCGGCCACCATGCACTTCCTGCAGGATGCAGGAGGGCTGAAGCTTTGTATTTATTATCTAGGCCCTTGTCCTCCATCCTGCAGTGTCTGTCTGTCTCTGCTGCCCCCATCTCTCCCCTGTAGTCACAGTGCTCTGGGTTCATTGATTCGGGTCTTAAATCTTGGCATCGATATCCAGCCTGCTTGTTCAGTACTGTTTGGTTGTTACCCCAAGTCTCTGAATCTGTCCATGCCCAGCGTTGAGGCTGGTTACGCCCCACAGAGTGCACATTCTCCAGGTAATGGGTTATATGTTCTGTAGAGAAATTAGTGGCGTTTTGTATATATATGTGTGTGTGTGTTGCATGTGTGTTAATGCAGAATGCAAGATAAATTTGATAATTGCACAGACCTTGAAGGTGCATTATGTAAAATGCAAACACATCATATTAAGCATGTTTGAGTTAACATGCCTGCAGGCAGGAATGTTCAGGAAATTTGTGGTTTAGTTCAAGTGACACCAGGATGGAGCCCTTTAGAGGGAGACCACTCACAGCATAATGATTCTACGATGTCAAGTCTCAGGCATCTACCACTGTGCCTTTTTGTGTTCAGTGACCCAGTCAGTGTGTACAAAAGCAACTTCCTGCAGTTCAAACCCTTGGAATTGGCCCAACTCTATAATACTGGCCTCTGCAAATGCTTGAAGAGGCTAAAGTGGTAAATGCAATAGCGTGTGTTTGGCTGTGTATTCAACTCTGGTGTGTACTGCAGGGGGCTTTCCTTGGCTGTCTCCAGATGGTTGAGAATTTTGCTCTACATCCCCCCATGAGCACCTTCTCATTCCCTCATCTGCGAGCCCTGCTTTTAGGAGTCCAAGCACCTCACCGCAAAAGGATTCATAAAACAAGCCAGGGCTACATGTGTGCTCCTGAAGACCAAGGTGGGGCTGTGTGCAGCACATGCATACCTATAATCCCAGAATTCAGGAGGCTGAGGTAAGAGGATCACAAGTTCAAGACCAGCTTGTGTTATGTAGACCCTGTCTCACAATGGCTGTGGATATAGCTTAGTGGCATAGTACTTGCCTGGTGCATGCAAGCCCCTGATTTCCACCATCCTCAGCATTAGAGGAGATGGGAGAGGCTAAGAAAAGAGGCCTGAGGCCCCCGGTCCCAGATCAAGGCAGCTGGAGTGCAGTGCTGGGGTCATGATGAATACAGATAGCGAGAACTTAAAACAGTGCAGCCAGATGGGCGTGGTGGCGCATGCCTTTAATCCTAGCACTTGGGTGGCAGAGGTGGGTCTCTGTGAGTTCAAGGCCAGCCTGGTGTACAGAGTGAGTTCCAGGCCAGCTGGAGCTACAGGGAGACCCTGTCTCAAAAGACAAAAAAATAAAAATTAAAATAGTGGAACCAGTCATTGCACGGCTGACACGGACTGGGTTTTAAAGTCAAGGAAACAAGAGAAGCCAATATCCAGAGCCAGCTCATGTAGGGCTCAGGGATCCTGAGCTCAGGAATGCACAGGGATCCTCTCAGTGTCTGGGACTGGGAGTTTCCAGAACTGGAGGTAGAGGATATTACTTCTCTCTTGAGGTTTCTTTTCCCAGAGGCTGTGCTGAAATGAATGCATGAGCTTCCATGAAAGGGTTAAACTATCAGCGCATTCTTGATTTAACAGAAAGTAGCATAGTCTGTTTTGTCTTCATTAGAAGGACAAATGTGGATAATGGCTCAGTGGGTCAGAGCGCTTGCTGTACAAGCACAAGGACCTGAGTTGGGGGAGTGGAGGAAGGAGGATTGCGAGGCCCTGCTAGCCAGCCAGATAGAGTGACAGGTTCAGGCTCCATGGGACACCCGTCTCAAGAGAATAAAGCAGAGAGTGGTGGGACAGACACCCAGCACCCTCCCCTGACCTCCATATACGGACAGATGGATGAGTATCTTCTCGCTATATAGACGAGGGTAGCCTCAATCCCACAGAGATCCACCCACCTGAGTTCTGGGATTAAAGGTGTGCACCACCATATCTGGTACCCAAGTTTAATTTTTACTCATTTTCATAAAGTCAGAAAGAAAAAAAAAATCTTGGCAAGCCCTGAACAACCATTAGGCACAGTCTCATCCCTGGGGAAGGCGAGCAGTCCTGAAGGGAGTCTGGAGTGACACCCTTGACACAGACGAGACTCTGATCCCCAGAGAAAGGAAACACGTTGAAGTTAATGTCTGATAGATTCTGCATGAATCTTGGAGCTCTGGGTGCCCATGTACATGGCTCGTGCCCATCTCTCCAGCCTCTCCTCCCCGGGTCCTCCTCACTGCCACAGCGCTACTAACCAGCCTTGGTCTATGGTCAGATGTCAGATGATGTCTTTGTTTCTTTTTCTGTTGCTGTTATAAAATAATCTGACAAAAGCAACCCAAGGGAGAAAGGCCTAGTTATTTTAGCTCACAGTTCAGAGCTACTGTCCATCCTGGGGGGGGGGGCATCAAGGCGGCAGGCACTTGTAACAGCTGGCACGTAGCATCCATAACCAGCAGTAGCAGTGTGTGCTGGGCGTGCCGCTGTTCAGCTCCCTTCTCTTAGTCCAGTGCTCCAGCCAAGGCTCGGGCCCATCCCCAGTGGGCAGGTCTTCCCACCTCACCTAAGTCAAGAGAACCCTCTGTGCTGGACAGCTTTAGTGTCAACTTGACACACCTGGGCGGAAGGAGCCTCACTTGGGGAGTTTCCTCCATCCGACTGTCCTATGGCCATGTCTGTGGGGCATCTTCTTGATTGTTGAATGATGTGGGAGGGGCGAATCTACTGTGGGCGGTACCATCCCTGGGCAGATCATTCTATTTTGTAGAAGAAAGCAGGCTGAGCACGGGCCAGGGAGCAGGCTAGTAAACAACATTCCTCCATGGCCTGTGCTTTAGATTCTGTCTCAAGGTTCCTGCCCTGAGTTCCTACCTAGGGCTCCCTAAGTGATAAACTGTGACCTGGGACATGTGATCTGAATAAACCCTTCCCTCCCCAAGTTGATATTGATTGGAGTGTTTTGCCACAGCAATGGAAACCAAACTAGAACACCCTCACAGGCTGCCCAAAGGCCCGTCTCCCAGGTGACTAGAGTCTATCAAGTTGACCACAGCAACTGTCACAGATGGTGCCTCGATGGAGGGCCTCATCAGTAACAGACTGCATGTAGTATTTCAAACAGAAGGGATTTGATACAGGGAAACACATGGGTATTAGAAAGCAGGAAAACCAAAAGAAAGACCCTGAGGTAACCCAGTTAACTGTGGAGAAGAGATGGCCTCAGGCCAGGTAGGACGTCTGGGTCTGAGAGCAGAGAAGCCTCCACGGCTGGTGCTCACACCGGGGGTTGGGGGTGGGGGGCTGGGGTCCTCCCTATGCTTCTCCAAGGACTTAGGGAGCCGCAGACCCCAGGAAGAAGTGCTCGGAGCCTGGAGCCCCTGCTGCCTGATATCAGGAGCCACAACTGGCAACATTCTCACCTTTCTCCTCTATCCCAGTAGGCTTTGCTCATAACAGAGGACCAAGGCTGCCTAGTGGCCAGGCCAGGAGCATGTCACAGGGCACATGGGGTCTGAATGTAAAGCAGGGCCCTCAAATTGTCCCTTGTAGCCTGTAGGCTGGGGTTGGGTTGGTAGTTAGAGAAACCCAGAGGTGTTAGTGAAGCTGTAAATGATAGGCCCCCACAGCCCTGAGCCCTGACCCCATACTTGGCAGGGGTTGGAGAGCCTAATTAACAGGACTCTACTGATATCCATCACATTGTAGGCTGGCCCTGAGCTGGGGGAGGAGCTCACCCGGAGAACGAGGGAAGTGACTGGAGGGGACACTAGACTTGGGCTTTGGGAGAAATCCTTGTTGGCCCACCAGTCAGCATGAAGTGGTGCGGCAGGTGGAAGCAGTGGACAGATGGAAGAGAGAGGAGAGGGGCAGAATGCAGCCTGGTCCCACCTCTCCAGCACAGGGTCCTGTGGACTGGAGACCACAACATGCCCAGCTCCTTGACAACCTTTGCACAGACTGTGATGTAGTGTGTTTTGTTTTCTCACTTAATAAAGGGTTAGAAACAGGGGCAAGCCAAGCAGTTGTGGAAGGCAGATAAGGTGCCTAGGAGGGCAGACGAGGGGCCCAGCACATGCTTGGCCATCTCCACCTGCCCCACTCAGCATGTCCACTCATCAGCCATTCCTGACAGCAGACCATACCCAAGGCTGCCCCTGGCTGTGGGTGGTGGCATCTCTCTGACTCAGTGCCTTCGTCTCGCTCTCCTGGAGGTGAAAATTGTGGAAAACCCTTTAGATTGAACATAGTAATAACTTCCCACCCATAAATGCATAAGAAAATAGCTTCAGACTGGAGATGGATGAAGAAAGGATGGGAACAGACAGTTCTCGGGAGAAGCGAGTGTAGATGACTTTAAAGTAAATGAAAAGCCCCCCCCCCTGCCTTTCCCCCCATCCTCCTTAATGCTAGGGGTGAACCCAGTGGGACACACATCCTACGCAGGGCTCTGCTCCTCACTGCACCCCTAGCCCATCAACTTCACTCTTAATTGGAGCATGGTGGCCCGCCCGCCTCAGGTTGGCAGCGAGCCAAAAGTTTTACTTTCTGCCTGAGGCAGGGGTTTAAATTGATGCCCCACCCCAGAGGGAGCAGGTTGCAGTAGCTACCAAAGATGGCACAGGAATTCCATTCTGCACCGAGCAGAGGTAATTTCAATAAAAAATAACGTGTACGGATATTCACAGTGGGAGCCTTTTGTCATAGCGAAGGACAGGCATGAAGGTCTGTCAGAGGCTGCCATACATGCAGTAGAGCACATCTACTTGAGGAATTGCTCTGTTATTAGAAAGCATAGATAGCATTGTGTGTGTGTGTGTGTGCATGCATGTGTGTGTGTGTGTGTGTGTGTATTAGTTTTCTGTGATCTACACAAAGGGAGGGAGAGAGACAAGAAGTATGGCAAGCTAGGAATCCTCAAAGCCCGCCTGCAGTGACGTACTTCCTCCAGCAACGCTCAGCCTCCTACAGGTGCCATGACCTCCTCAAATCATGCCACCACCCACTGGGACCAAGTGTCCAAACATGTGAGCCTATGGCAGATGTTTTACCTTCAAATCACAATTATAGCCTTCAAGGGACAGTTCTTATTTACACAGCATACTTTTATTTTGTTATTTTTTGGTCTTTTTGAGACAGGGTCTCCCTTTAGTCCCAGCTGGCCTAGAGCTTGCTATGTAGATCAGACTGGCCTTGAACTCAGAGAGATCCACCTGCCTCTGCCTCCCAAGTGCTGGGATTAAAGGTATGCACCACCACACCCAGCCTACAGCATACCTTTATGAAAACCGCTAAGATATGGAACCACTAAAAAATTAAGGCACAATGTTGTATCATTTGTGTTCAAAACCAGCATGTATTTCGGAAAACATTTTCAGGGCTGTAGGGACCACCCCCTCCCTTGGGACTGACAACACATAGAGAGCCTGTCTGGAAGAGAACAGAGTACTGGGCACACCCCTGAGGACTACAGCCTCCTGCCCTCTGCTCCTGTATGCTTGCTACTTTATCAGCAACCACAGAGAACCCTGAGGACCTCCTACCCTCAGCCCCTGAGAGTGGCCTCAGGTGCCCTGACTCTAAGATCTGAGAAGATTTGGAAGACCACCTGTATTACTTTTCTGTTGCTGTGATAAAGCCATCATGACCAAGGGAACTTATAAAAGGAAGAGTTTATTCGAGCTTACAATTGATAGTTCCAGGGAATTAGGGGTCCATTATGGCAGGAAGACATGGTGGCAGGAGGTGGAGCAGAAAGCCGAGGTTCACATCTTCAAGTGGGCACAGGAAGCAGAGAGAGCTGGAGACTGGCAAGGCTTTTTGAACTCTCTAAGCCTGCCCCCAGTGACGTACTTCCTCTCTAATGGCCCCATCTCCTGAGACCTCCCAAAACAGTGCTGCCAACTGGGGACAAAATGTCTGAATACTTGATGCCTATGGGGGACATTCTCATTCAAATGGCCACACCATCTGCCCAATCAGGCAGGGTTCTCAGAAGGACCCGGGGAGGGGCACACACATCCACATCCAGTGGTGTGTGCCTGCAGTCCCCGGCAGACCCACCTCCACCTCCAGGGCCATCCAGACAGCAGGGGACCAGAAGGGGGCGCACCACCTGCAGAGCAAGGCCTTTCAGGCATGTAAGCATCTTTCTCCATCACTAGAGTTGAACAAGCGTAACTTCATAGGTCAGGTCTTTGCGCTGTAATAAGCTCTTCAGTAAGAGCTTGGTGTTCTGACGTAGCCACAGCTTGCTGCTGCACTGCCTTCTGCCTGCGATATGGGATCCTTGTCCTGCCTGGCCTTGGTTTGTACCTTGTGGAGGGAGAGATGCATTGAGATTTTTGTTCCCAGGACCACTCTCTTTGAGAATTAGAAGGAACTGGGAGGGGTCACCTAGTCCTTTCTCCCTGCCCACTCCCCCAGCAGATATCTTCCACATTCACCTTCCTAATGAGATGTATCCCTACTGCTTGAAAGCTGTGTGACGGGGACAGGGTGCCCCCGTCCCATTGGGAGGTTCCCTGCGTTGCAGCTAAGCTGCCAACTGTGAAGTGCCTCACTGGCCCCAGTTCCGTCTTCTAGTGTGGCGTAGAATGAGTGGCCTCTCACTGTGACCTTGTGGGCCTTTTCCATTTGGGACATTGGCTTGTCTGCATGCCCATATAGACCCCCTCCAGGTGGCTGGCCTGTGACAATGTCTCTTGATAGGCTCAGTGCCAAGACTCACTTGGCTTCACTGAGATCTACATTCTGTGCTCTTTCTTACCTTGTGCTGAGCAGAATGCCACCCTCCTACCCCCTCTTCCATGTTTCCTATGTGGCTTGGAATGACAATAGCCTTGACCTTGGCCTGGCCGCTATCCAGGGCCAGAGGCTGCATTCACCCTTGCTCCCAGGTGGTGCTGTGGTCTGAGGTTCCCGCAGAAGTGGGTCCCTGGGGAGGACACCAAAGGCACCCGAGAGCTCTGTGGCTCTCAGCAGAATCCTTGGCTTCCATGGTGCCCGGCTTTGGAGGGAGAGCCTTATAAGGTCTTCCCCCTCCACTGGACAATGACACAAGAGTCCTTGTCCCATCCCTGGGCAGCTCTGGTGCTTTTTGAGGAGAGTGGCCTCGGGTGGCCTGACTCTCTAGCTGGCCTGCTCCCTGGCTACCTCCCCCTACCCATGCCATCCCTCAGTGCTGTGCCTGGTGAACAGGCCTCGGTCCTTCCCCAGCAGTGTGAGGGCCAGCTGGGACAGTGCCCTACCATCACATCCCCTGAGCCTAGGTACTGTCCTACCTCTGCCTGTCCCATCTTTGCACCCCAACTCCTTGAAATTAGATGCTTTTTCTAAACACCACTTGTAAATGTTGGACCTGTATTTTTCTGAGCTAATCTGGCAAAGTTTGGGGGCTCTGTTGTGTGTGTGTGTGTGTGTGTGTGTGTTTTGGGGGGGAGGCAAAAGGCAGCTTCCATGGTTCTAGTTTTCACTAATGAGATCAATCCTTGGCTCATATCCTCCCACAAAATCCACAGCCACCCACTGTCTGCAAGCCTAGCCAGCTCGCCTTTGACCAGATGGTGGGCATGGGCGAGGGGCGTGGGTGAGAGCCGTGATCATGCTGCCCAGCCTAGAGCCACTCCTGGACTAAAAGCTGTGGCTGCCAGGAGGTGGAGAGTCCCCCCATCCCCAGCTTTCAACCCAGTCGTGCTCCTCAGCGTGCCAATGAGCAGAGCAGACTCTTGAAGATCAGTAAGTGGGCTGGCGAGGTGAGAACACGGCGTCTTTGGCAGCAGGCGGGAACATTTCCTTCCTTGCCCAGTGGTTCCTGGTGTTCCCACCCCCTGTGGCTCCGAGGGCTCAGGAAGCAGCCTCTGCTGTCGCTACTGCTGCAGTATTATTATGTTCTTCGCTCCAGAATTCAAACCAAGCAATTTGGAATCTGTCATCTAACAACTGTTTTAGGAGCAGAGCATCAGGTGTGCTTGCCAGGGTCTCCTTTTCACATGTGCTCTCTTCATTTCTAGATCCTTCTGGCACTTTCATTGGCAGTGGTCAAATGGGGGGGGTGTCCTCACCTTGCTGTCTCTGAGTAACTCTAGGCTTTCCCGATCACACAGGACAGCTGCCCTTCTCCCAGCATGCCCCACAAGTACAGGTGATGCTTGGACTGGGCTGAGGGTTCTTCTATCCATTGGCTTTGCATCCTCTGAGCTTGGAAACAAGCTCATAAAACAAGCAATAAACCACACACAGGGATCTACACTACCCTCTGTTGCAGGCATCAGCCAGGGTCTTGGCAAGGCAACCTATGGGTAAGGTAGCCCCTGTACAGATGTGGGTGATCCATGTCAGGGTCAGCCAACAAAGAGCCTGACTCTCGGTGTGCAATGTTTCGTTTGCCGAAGAGGCTTTACTTAGCTCATTTGCTAGGTAGGCGGCGTCTGCCGTGCTGTATAGCATGGTTATGAACTAGTAATGAACTCTGGTCACAAAGAGGCTGTATGAAGGGCCCAGGCCAAGGAGGAGAAACCGCTGGGGAAGCAGGTGCCTGGGCAGCTCTGGTCCCAGTGGCCGGAATGGCAACAAGTGTGGGGACAGTTTCTTGGGGATCAGTGCCCCACCCTGTTGGCCCTAGAGAGAGAGAAAATATACAGCCTTCTGTTTGCTTGTCAGAATAAGAAAATGTAGCATGTTATTCCCAACTCCTCCATTTCACATGAAATCATTTTACTTTATGGCTGTGAGTGCTTCGGTAAGCACCTGCTTGCAGGCTCGTGCGGGGGAGCCAGGGCAGGATGAGAAATGGGCAGAGGGTGGCTTCATCAAGATGTGAAATTGACTGTGAACATGATGATTTATACTGGCCACTGTTAGTGCTGGTTCAAACAAGCACACAGCTCCCCAGCAAGAGACTCCTGTTTGGGACTATCCCCAAGGGATCCCAGCCATCTCTGCTCTGTCTCCCCACTCAGGCCCCTAAGGAGGCTCAGTGCACAGCAGGGACCAAATGGTTGCAGTTTTGATGGTGTTAGTAAAGGGGTACCCAGGCCCTGAGGATGAATCCTTCATATCCATGTGTGGAATCTAGCACTCACCAAGGCAAAGGGCACAAGGATGCTCACCAGTGCTTTCCTCTCTGCTTTGCAGAGGAGCAAAGGTCCTGGGGTACCCAAGTGAGTTAATGAGGGCTGATATCTAACAGTTAAAGATGCTGTGACCTCTGTGGCCTCCTGCCACTCTCCTTGGGTACTTGGAGTCTCAGAGGCTGAGGATTTAAGGAAAGAGAGCGAGCAGGCTGGGAGGCAGGGCTGCTGGAAGCCTGTCTGCTGTGACTTGCAGCGAGTACCGCAGCTCTGCACCCAGATGCACTTTGGAGTTGCAGTCCAAGCGTGGATGGATGGCCACTTAGCTGTTAGACGTTGGGAAAGTGACTTGCCTTTGCCTCCAGGTGTCTGAGAGGTGGGTGTGCATTTTGTGGGGCTCGGAAACTGCCTGTCTCCCATCTGCTGATGGACAGCTTTGAGAGAGGCCTCTCCCTCAGCTTTCATCAGGGTCTCTGGAACAAAGGACTTCCAAACATGGCCCTTCACACACACATCACACACACACACACACACACACACACACACACACAGAGATAGAGAGAAAGAGAGAGAGAGAGAGAGAGAGAGAGAGAGAGAGAGAGAGAGAGAGAGAGATTGATTCTGGAGTTGCCATCAGGGTTTAGACATGAGGTGGTGGTTTGAATGAGTGTCCCCCATAGGCTCTAAGCGTCTGGACATTGGTCCCCAGTTCCCAGGTCATTGAACCTTTAGGCGGTGCGGCAGTGCTGGGGTAAGCACGTCACGGCAGGCGACTTTGAGAGTTCAGAACCACGTCCTATCTCCAGTCTTCTCTCTGTGCTTCCTGTGCCTGCTTGAAGATGTGAGTACTTGGCTTTCTGCCCTAACCACCTCTGCTGCCTCGCCTCCCGACCACGATGGATTTGATCCATCTGGAACTATAAGCCAAATAAGCTCTTCCTTTTTTGAAAAAAAAATTTTTTTTATGTGTATGAATGTCTGCATGTAAGTTGGTGCACCCATGTCGTGCAATGTTGCAGAGGTCAGAAGAGGGTGGCGATTCCCCTGGAACTGGAGTTAAAGACGGTTCTCAGCTGCCATGTGGGTGCTGGGGATCAAACCCGGGTCCTCTGCAAGAGCAGTTGGCGCTCTTAACCGCTAGGCCATCTCTCCAGCCCATGAGCTCTTCCTTGTATAAGTGGCCTTGGTCACTTATAAAGTAGTTACAGAAAAGTAACTACTACACGTGCCTCGGGGACACAGGTTCAGGCTCCTCCTCAAGGCCTTCCTGCTTGTGTTGAGAACACACAAGAACTGTTTGGTTCCCTGGGTCATGAGAGGAGGGTAGAGACCCCGGCTAAGCCTGAAAACCTGAGATGGGATCCCAGGATTGTAACCGATACGAAGGTAAGAACTTATCCTTAGAGCGTTCATGTAACAAGAACCTGTTCTGCAGAATTTCTATCCTTTTCTTTATGTTGGGGAATGGGCCAAGCAGTTTATGGGCAGAGAAGCCTGGCCATCTCTGTGCTCCACATGTGCCCGCCTCTCCATCCTTACCCAGCCCTCTGCCGGGAAAAGGCTCCTGCCCAGAGCTTATTAAAGATCTAAATTTAGCTCTGAAGGAAGGGCCCTGGGCTCAGGTTGTTTGATGAATGGCTCATGAGATCACCTGACTGCTATTGCTGGAGTAAATAGGATTTAAATAAAGCCCCTTGCCATTTCCCCCCATCGGATCTGGACGTCTAAACACAGTAGCTGTTGGGGGCTGTGCTTTTAATGTGGCACAAAGAGGCATTTGAATAATTAATGGAGTGATGGCATTAAGCCTCACGGGGAGATACAGAGAGGGGCAGCTGTGTTTCTTAGGCCCTGAGCCAGCAACGTCAGGCTGGAGCTGAAGCAAGAGCTCAGGAAAGAGACAAGTTCTTGTGACCTCAGTAAGCCATGCAGAGCACTGCAGATGCTCCTTGGCTTCTGGTGGCCCACACCCAGCACAAGGTGACTGTGCTGTAAGTTAAAAGTGCATTTATTACCCTAAGTTACTGGAAACTGTAACTTATCCCAGCACAGCTCAGACATGCTTGGACAATGGCCTCAGTTCACAGTTGGAGAAGTCACCTAAACGCAACCATTGTAAAAGTGTCCAGTATCTCAAAGAATTTAATACTGAAGTGAAAATGGCATGTCCTTGCTGTGTGAGTGCTCTGTGGAGCCTCTGACATGGGGCTGAAGAATGATGAGCACGTGTCCAGGCTGCTCCGCTAGAAGAGAAGCTGGACAACAGTGGGGGTGGGGGCAGGGCAGGTCCTTGAGGCCCCGTGGAGTCTAGAGCCTGGCCTTACCTCCTGTGTTGTCAGGAGACAAGCGGGGGGGGGGGCAGCGCCTTGGCTCTCACTAGGCGGCTGCTGTGTTAGTCCTTGATATAAGCTTAGTTATTTTCTGGCAACATGCTCAGTGTCTGCCCTGAGTGTTCTTTCTGGGGCTGGCCTCAGGAAGAGGGATTATGTTATTGTTCTCAAACCTATCTGTCCTGAAGACCCCATGAATAATTCTCCATGTCTTTGAATCCTCTCTACTCCATTCTCCTGCTGGGTAAGCGTCTCTGAGTCAGCCTGTTAACAGAGACCCTCTGTGGAGGGCAGTGCATCAACTTCCCCTTGGCCTTACCTGTGATAGTCACGCCAGCTGGGCATAGACCCCTGTGTCCCTAGCTAACCACGACGGCTGCATGGGCTGGGCATAAACCCCCACATACCAGGGACCCTCTTAGTCAGGAGGAGTGTTTTGGGGGGCAAATCTTGTTACCTTTGGCGGTGGCTGTTTTGCAGAATGGCTTTGAGTCTCTGGGTGACGTTGCTTCACGCTATCAGAAAGTGAGTTTATAAGCTCTAGGGACCAGGCGCCCATCTGGGAGGGTCACAGTGGTCTTTAACCCTCAGGAGAGCTGTCTGCCCAGACAGTGATCACTGAGCACTGCAGGAGCTAGAGGGCGGCAGACAGCAGGTGCACAGGCGTCTGGCGGGAACAATTACCTGGGTGGGTGGGAAGAAGCAGCTAAGGGACAAGCGACATACTTCAGTTGTTCTCTGGACAGGATTCAGTCTCAAACCATAGGCTTGTTACGTGGGTTCTGAGCCCTTTGGAGTCCATGTAGCTTTGAGCAAGAATATCAGTGTTGGGTTTTATGTTTATGTATGTATGTGTGGTGCATATATGTGTGCATGTGTATCTCTTTGTTTTTGTATGTGTGTGTGGTATCTGTATAATGCATGTGTGTGGTATACATGTATACAGGTGTGTAGTTCATGTGTGTCTGTGTGCTTATGTATGTGATATATATGTGGATGGATGTATGGTGTTACCCTGTACGTGTGGTACATGTGTGTCTATGTGCATGTGTGAGCATGTGTGTGCAGCATATGCATGTATGTGCAGGTCCGCTTACCTCAGCATGCTCATGGGGGACCAGTGGTTGCCCTCAGCTATTTCCATCTCTTACACCCCACTTTAGTTTGGAGACAGCATGTCTCGCTGAACCTGGAACTTGTGGGCGGCAGGGGCCTCGGGAGTGTTGTGGAAGCTGACAGCCAAATGAGCCTTTGAAGGGCTGATTGACAGCCCTGTGCAGCCCAATAGCTCAATTAACTTCTCTCCCACTCGGAGGGTGGATCCCTTCTGGGATAGTGGTTTGCACTGGTTCAGCTGCTGCAGTCTGCCCTCTGCCAGCCCATCTGCCGAGACACTGGTAGAGGAAGGCATGGTTTGGGGAGCTGAGCATTGGGGCTGACATGCCCAGCAAC
Source organism: Rhizomys pruinosus (assembly GCA_009823505.1). Lineage (NCBI taxonomy): Eukaryota > Metazoa > Chordata > Mammalia > Rodentia > Spalacidae > Rhizomys > Rhizomys pruinosus. The sequence continues at coordinate 245,045 of VZQC01005442.1, read as the reverse complement.
TGCCCTCCCCTTGGAGGGTGGAGGACTAAAGACGCAGCATCATTTGCAAACTGAGATGTGTTTCCTGCATGTTGTTCTTGAACACCTTGGCTCTTTGTAGCCCAGGGCCTCACAGCCAGTGCTGCCGGTCTGTGATTTGCTACTGTCCGGTTGGTGCCTCCAGGTTTTCTTGCTTACATCCCTGAAGATAATTACTATGAAGCCAGAGGCATCTGTTCATGTGTGTAACTGGATGGATTCCTGACAGCTGTGTGCACCCTTGAATCCATTCTCCCTATCAAAATACAAAGGTCTGCCAGGTATGATGGTGCATAGCTGTGATCCCAGACTTGAGAGGCTGAGGCAGGAAGGCCACAGGTTCAAGTCCAGCCTGGACTACAAAGTGAGACCCTGCCTCAGAAGATAAAAGGAAGGGAGGGAAGGGAGGAAGAAGAGAGGGAGAGGGTGTGAAAAAAAACCCTCATCCTGATCTGGGAGGCTGCTAGCGTCCTTTGCAGTCTGTGCTCCCTTTGTCCCAGTTCCCAGTTCAATATAAATTGGTTTGCATTTTATAGAAGTGAAATAATATAATATGTATTATTTTTCCAAGGGCCCCTTTCACCCAGTATTATTTTTATTGTGGTAAATTATACATAGCTTAAACATACAGTTTTAACTATTTTTAAACAAAGTCCAGGGACATTACATGCACTCACATTTATTACATAGCCGGCACTTTACCCGTCTCTGGAACTCTTTCATCTTCCCAAACTAAAACTTTGTATCCATCAACTACCTCCCCGGCCCATTCTCCTTCCAGCCCTTGCTAGCTGCTGTTCAGCTCTCTGTGATTTGACCACTCTGGGGAACCTCGTACCAGTGGAATCAGATACATATTCATTTGCATCTGGCATTTCCTCTTAATGTCTTCAAGGCTCATCCAGGCTGTAACATTGGTCAGAATCAACTTCCTTTTTGATGGCTGAATCATGCCCCTTGTGTGCACGTGCCACACAGAGTGTCTGCGCCTCTGTCCCTGGACACCTGCTGCGGGCATATGTATGCAGATATCTCTTGTAGGTCCTATTTTGAATCATTTCAGGAATATATGTTATAATTCTATGTTTGGTTTGATTTCTGAAGGGTCTTCATAGTGATTATCATCATGACTGTACCTTTTCACACTGCCTAAGTGTGAGTATGTAAGAGTGTGAGTGTATGCATGTGGTTGACTGAAGGAGTATGTAAAAGTGTGTAAGACTATATGAGTGTGAGTTGTGTGTGAGGTTATGTATGTGTGTGTGTTTAAGTGTATGCCTGTGTATGTGTGTGTGTGCATCTGTGTGAATGTGTGTGTATGTAGGCATGCCTGTATGTGAGGATGTGCATATATGTGCCTGTGTGGAGGGGGGACAGCTCAGGCTATCATTCACCTTGTTTCTTTGCTTTTTGGGGGGGGGTCTTTTTTGAGACAGGGTCTCCAGGTAGCCCCAGTTGTCCTGGAACTCGCTTTATAGACCAGGCTGGCCTTGAACTCACAAAGATCCACCTGCCTCTGCCTCCAAGTGCTAGGATTAAAGGCGTGCACCACCACACCTGGCATGCTTTTTTTTTTATGTTTATGGGGCTGGAGAGATGCCTCAGTGGTTAAGAGTACTGGCTGCTCTTGCAGAGGACCCAGGTTTGATTCCTAGCACCTACATGTTGGCTAAGAACTGTCCTTAACTCCAGTCCCAGGGGATCCAATGCTCTCTCCTGACCTCTGTAGCATTGTACAACACAGTACACTCACATACATGTAGGCAACATACTCATAAAAATAATTACAAATTTTTTGATTTGTTTTTATTTTATGTGTATGAGTGTTTTGTCTGCATGTATGTGGGTACACCATGGGCATACAATACCCACAGAGCCCAGGAGGGGGCATCAGATCCCCTGGAACTGGAGTTACAGAGGGTTGTTGAGCACCTTGAAGGTGCTGTCTAGCTGCCTCTCTTGAAGGTGTACACAGCGAGAACAGAGAGTGTGGCAGGGTCTTCCCATGGTCGGGGCCACTCTCCCCTTACAGGTGGATTTCCTGGGGTGGCTCTTGAGAGCCAGGATCATCACTCTCAGCTGTTCAGTGCCCTAGGTACAGCCTTGAAGAAATGAACCACGCCCACAGCCCACTTCTACAGGTAGCCAGCCTCTGGGATCTGTGTTGACCAAACACCTGCTGGTGCCTCACCCCAAACAACTGTAGTCTAGCAGTACTTCCTGTGTCCCAAGCCCTTTCCCTCTAGCCTGCTTTGTGACCCATTGGGGAGCAGGTGTGGGCAGGGCCCCTGGATCTGAATTAGAACAAAGAAAGAGCTGAGGGTCTCCAGGCTGATGGGACCTTAAAGCTCAGGAGAGGTACCTGGCTATGCTGGTCTGAACAGTATCCCCTACCCTGCCAAATCTAGTACCTGGACCACTGGGTCATGAGTGTAACTAGCAAGGGCAGTTTGGAGAGAATCATCTGGATGGAGATGGAGGAGGGACTGCTGTCCACATAGGAGGAGGGACTGCTGTCCACATAGGAGGAGGGAGAGAACACAGAAACCAGGCCGGGCAGCCACGTGAAGATGATGCAGTGATTGGAGTGGTGCTCATGAGTGCTGTCTTCACTCCTAGGTTTTCGTTAAAGTCCTCACAGTACATTTCCTTGAAAGCTTGCCCTGGGATTGGAGAGCTGGCTCAGCACCACATGGCCACTAACAACCACCTGCAACTCCCGTTCTAGGAAACCCCATAGCACAGGCGCACTTTCACACATGCAGGCAAAATACACACACAAAATAAAATTTTAAGCACTTGCCCTATTTCTAAATGCATGTGCTTTTGCAATAATGTACCCCCTCATTTTGTGTGGACCCCAGTGGGAACACAGGATTACACCTGCTGGGGTTCCAAACCAAGTCAGCTTTCTGGTGAGTCTGTGTCATCTTGCCTAAATGGGGCCTCTATTACTTCTCTGTTGCCCTCTCCTTTGGGGACAGTTTGCCTATGAGGGAGGCCTGTCCTGCCTGGGTGTTTCTAACCACTTTTCCTCTCTGTCTCTTCACACAGGCTGGCCATGGGCAACCCTGTCTGTCCTGGGATTCCTGTATTGTTATTCTCAAGTGGGTATCGCCTGGGCCCAGACATACACGGTTCCTTAAGTGCCGTTGGGCAGGCCAGCCTCACCGCCGACTTTTGGGAGACATGGAATTTCGCCCAGACCTCCTTCTCCAAGATAGTCTCTAAGGATCGCCTGCTGACTTCTGCTGAAGAGGCCTCACTCCAAGATTGGCAGCTTGAGCTCTCATAGGAAATTCACAACAGGAAATCTACCTTTAGGGGTTTAAAGGTTGTCTACCCCAACCCCACCAGCTTCCCACTGTATAGTCTAGAATCCATTGGCAACACATGGTGATGTCTGCTCTAGAACCTGGTCCTCTAGACCCTTTGAGTTCTTTCTTTACCAAGAATTCAATATAATGGACATTTATATTTTCAGCATCAAGGCCTGGTTAGGGCTAGGCCTGCCTTCCTCTGGGCTGTCTTTCTGAAATGTTCCATGATGGGAGGAGGCAACAGAGCATACCCATGTTTCCATGTTCCCAGTGACCAGGCTAAGGTGAATACATCTTTCTGGTGCATTCCAAGGAGCTCTGCATTTGAACTTCACCAGGGTCACCCACCTGTGGCTGCTGCTCCCCTGAGATTTGCCCCATGGGTAAACATGTTTGTGGCTCTCAAAGCCCTTCCCACACACAGAAGCAGAGTTTAAAAGCCAGAGAATGCGTGTTCACAGACAGGCCCCAGTGGACAAGTCCACATGAAAGCCCCCTCCGTCCTAAGTCCTAATGTATTTTGCTCAAGAGCTTCTATTATCTCATTCCAATTCAAATAAAGAAGAGCATTTTTTGTTACATAATTCACACTTTTGTAGACTTACTTTGAATGTTTTTAAAGAAAATATTTAAGATCTGAACACACGTAACTTTGATATTTCATCCTTCTAGAGAGAGACTGGGCCATTTCCCACAGGGTGGCAGGTGTTGAAAAGCCCACAGTAACTGTGTTTTAGATTTGTGAGGGAGGGGGGTGTATGAAGAAGCTTTAGGAACTGAAGCTTCCATGTGTCTAACTTGGACACAGTGCCCAATATCCTAACTGTGTGATTTGTTATTGAGTGATAATTAAAGGAAAGGACGACCCTGACTCAATGCTGCCCTGAGTCTTCTGTGCACATCAACTCAGGGAAGCATGCCCTTTAGAATTCACCTCTAGTCACCTGATGGATTCCCTTTCTAGCTGCTTTGCTTGGAAGAGAGATGGGGGGGGGGCAGTGATGGCCTGGGATTGGTGCTGCATTGGCTGAAACAAAAACAGGCCAGCAAGTGCAGGTGACTAGTAGTCGTCTCAGCTGTGATTTGGTAAAGGGGGAGACGGAGACAGGGGATCTCACAGTGCTTCGAGGTTCTGAGGAGCTCGGGGGAGCAGCAAGCATTGAAATAAGCAACAGAACTTCACAGACCAGCAGAGTTGGGATCTGTGGTCAGCCGGACAGTGTTTGGCTGAAGCCTTTAAGGAAGGAAAAAGGCTTGCTCAAAAAAATTGGAGGGTCTGCTGGACATGATGGCGCATGCCTTTAATCCCAGCTCTCATGAGGTCAGGGCAAGTGGATATTTGTGAGTTTGAGGATAGCCAGTCTATATAGTGATTTCCAGGCCAGCCAGGGCAACAGAGTGAGACCCTGTCTCCAAAAATTTATATGCAAGTGAGTTATAGGAATGATTGTCAGGACCTCTGTAAATAATATTTTTTAGTTCTTCCAAAGAGACCATTTACATAAAAGCAGACTTATTCATGGAACTGCACTGGTACAGTCAGTGGGTGTATTTGGCAGAAATAATCCTAGAGATTATAACAGATTCAGAGAGGTCTCAGGAGGTACTGGGTGGAGACTTGTGGTTAGCTCTTGAAGCCTGACTAGTAGCCATGTTGGATTATCCAGGACCACTGTCCTGCCTCTCACTGTTTCCTGCTGTTAAAGTGAAGCACTTTTCTCTACAGTACTCAGGTTGCTGTAAACAGATCCTTGAGCCTGGCTCCTGGGTGGCAGAGCAGTTCTGGCCAAGGAGCATCAGTCATCAGCTCTGGCAACCTCTGAAACTGTTCTGGGAAAAGACTGGACAAACCCCAAGATCCTCTGACCCTGACCTAGCTCTGTGGGCAAGGCTGGAAGCTTCAAGGACATCCACAAAGACAGAACCTGAGGAGGGAAGCAAGGACTCAGAAAACCAGTGTAAAGCCTGTCATATGATTTATTCTGGGAACCACAGTAGAATGGTTAATGGTATTGTTATGTTTTCAGATTAAGTTATGGAGAGGATAGTCATCAAAGACAACAGTCTGGAGAGAAAATTAAATATCCCTATAGGATCTAAGTATTATCCTATGTGTGTGTGTGTGTGTATGTGTGTGTATGTGTGTGTGTGTGTGTGTGTGTGTGTGTGTTCCCCTTAAAGAAACTGGGAATGCTTACTTTTGTTCTCTAAAATAACACAAGTACTGTCTAAATACTAGGCATTAACCCCAATCAGGATTTTCCTTTAGCAAACACCTAGAAGCATCTATACAATACACTTTCCTTCAGTGTAGATTATCCAGGTAGACCAGTTGCCTTTCTGAGGCCTTTATGCAGAGAAACCCCTTTATTGTAAAAAAAAGAAAAACCCTTTCTTAAAATAGTAGAATCCTGTCAGGTGTGGTGGTGTGCAGCTTTAATCCCAGCACTTGGGAGGCAGAGGCAGGTGGATCTTTGTGAGTTCAAGGCCAGCCTGGGTCTACATAGTGAGTTCCATGCCAGCTGGGGCTACTGGGAGACCCTGTCTCAAAAACACACACATGGGCTGGAGAGATGGCCTAGCGGTTAAGAGTGTCGACTGCTCTTGCAGAGGACCCGGGTTCAATCCCCAGCACCCACATGGCAGCTGAGAACCATCTTTAACTCCAGTTCCAGGGGAATCTGAGACCCTCTTCTGACCTCTGTGGCATTGCACAACACGGGTGCACAGACCTACATGCAGACAGTACATTCATACACATACAAAATAAAATTAAAACACACACACACATACACACACACACACACACACACACACACACACACACACACACACACACTGTATTCATGCCGGGGCCTGTGAAGTCACAGAGAATCCCTTCTCCAACTGCAGGTAAGAATGTGCCTTCCTTTTGAATCTCTCAGCAAGCAGGACTTAGACTGAACCTGGTTGTCTATAGATCTTTAAAATTTCCACAAACCCTACTATAGGTGACTATCAATTGTTAACTCAACATGTTCTAAAATTATCTTGGAGACAAATCTCTGGGCCTGCCTGCGAGGGTTTGCTGGATGAGGGTAATTGAGGCCAGAAGATTCTCCCTGAACATGGGAGGCGGCATTCCCTGGGCTGGGATCCCAGACTGCAGAAAGAAAGTGATCGGCCGGGCATGGTGCACGCCTTTAATCCCAGCACTCAGGAGGCAGAGGCAGGAGGATCTCTGTGAGTTCAAGGCCAACCTGGTCTACAGAGTGAGCTCCAGGACAGCTAGGACTAAAAGGGAGACCCTGTCTCAAAAATACCAAAAAAAAAAAAGTGGTCAGCACCACTGTGCATCTATTTCTGCTTCCTGAGTATGGACACAATGTGGCCGGCGGCCTCACCTCCTGCTGCCTTCTGCACGGTGGACTGTGCCCTTGAGCTGTGTGCCTGACCCTTCCAGCCTCAAGTGGCTTTTGTCATGGATTTGATTGCAGCAACAAGACAGCTAATACCCGGGTGCTGTCCAAGTTAGCCCTTCCCAGATCTTGAAAATACCGTCTATGCTCTTCTGCTGTAGGTCAGAACCCCCAACCTGAGGACTTACAGTGCATAAGGAAAGGCGGAAACAGGGATCACGTATAAAATAAGTTTATTACCATAATAAATAAACTTTTTTTTTACAAATATTTGTGCTTGTTTAAAAACATTGAGATGGGGCCATCATCTGTGAGTGCCTGTGTGTGCACCTTCACGTCCCCATAGCCACGCAGCAGAACTCCAGGCAGCACCCGCAGCCGACCACAAAAACAACCTTAGCTCTTTTTCGCTTCTGTTTATTCGTGCTCATTCGGACAAAGTGACAAGTGGGAAAGAAAAAGGAGGACCTGGTGAAGGATTTGGCAGATTCGATTGAGTGTTCCTACAAGGAGAAGCCCCAGGGTAGCAACCTGTGAACTGCTCAGAGTCCAAATGTCCTTGCAATGAAATGTTGGAGTTGGACAGTCTCCAACTGACACATAAATACAGTGTCTCAATATTAAGGATACATTCATGAAAGTGTTTCATTCTCAGCATAAAAGCAGTCCATCTTTTGGTGAGATCTGTGAACTTCTCAAACTACTAATGGCTCCATCAGATGACTCAGAAGTCACATAGAGACAGTGGCTCTAAATGTTGAATGACAGGTGGAGAGGCCCTACCGGGTGTGGCACCTGCAGCGTATTCAAGAGGTGCTCAGATAAGTCTGATACACTACTGTGACATTGAAGTTTCATTTGAAACTAAGATGCAGGTAAATTCACATTGAGTCCTTTGACCTGTGGGGGTAGCAATGAACCAGTCTTTTGGTGGGGAAAAAATGGTGCTTTCTTGGATGCTCGCATCCAGCACACACTGGGGACAGCGAAGGCTCTTTTGCTTGGAGGCCATGGGAGCTGGTGAAGGTAGTTTTTATTGGAGTAAGAAGGCAGTTTATGAAGAAACAATGACAGACACTTAGGGGAGGTGGCAGGGGACCTAGGTGGACCTCGTTTCTAAGCATCATTGGGGAAGAGAGGAAGGGGCGTTGGCACCCCCCATCGCAGCTGGAGTTCCACTCAAGGCTCTTAAGGCTAAATATCTTTATTGCAAACCAGTGTTCAAACTACTAATGAAATGGACACCTACAGCCTGCATCTTCTCCAGAGCTCTCGAGATGTCCTGGAGTATGTCTGTGTGACAGAGATGGAGTCTGCTCTGACTGTATTCTTGAAAAGTTCATTCAGCTTCTTCTCTAACCTGACACTTGGCTCACTATTCTTTCCTTACACCTAAAGATTTGGAAGCTGAAACTGTGGGATGGGGAGGGAAGTGGTGGATGAGTATGTTTTACCCCCTGCCTCACTATTGAAGCAGCACAGATGCTTCAGAAGGTGGAGGCTGTAACAGGCTCCAGTAACTAGGTAACAGGAAATCAAAGCTATGTATCTGTTTCCAAAAGCTTGCTGGATGTCGAGAGATATGGTTTGCTGGTAAATCAACTAAAACAAAGCTTGCTGAAGGCTCCTGAAATGAACAACAACAATGCTGCAACAGGAATGTGTGGAAGTTGTATCGTGTGCTAAACCAGAGCTTTGCCAAGGCTAACCCATCATGCCCAGTGGAGGAGCCTGCTGCCGCTGATATATAAAATGGAAGCATTCATTGATGGGGTCAGTGTGCCCACCAGGAACAGAGACTCTACTCTGACATTCGCTGCTGCTGATATATAAAATGGAAGCATTCGTTGATGGGGTCAGTGTGCCCGCCAGGAACAGAGACTCTACTCTGACATTTTTTCTGGTGCCCAGCCCACATTCCTGTACACCCTTGGAGAAGGAGGGTGTGTCCGACAGAAGTGTGGACAGCCACTTGGAAAGGGAGCTTCTGGATGGAGGTCATTCACCAGAGGGGGCATGGAGAGACCAGGTGGCCAGCACTGACCTCGCAGGGTGCAGCATGTGGGATGCAGGTCTACCTGGGAAGAACAAGGTCGCTCGGCATCATTTTTCTGAAGTTTCAAGGTTCAGCTTAATACTGAGCAACTCTGTCCTTCCCAGCCACCAGATAAAGGTTAATTCGGGAAGGTGCAGGCAGGTGGTGTCAGAAGCTTGTTCTTGTCTGGGACCCTAGTCGTGTCTTTACAAGGGTAGGTGGTTGGCACAAAGTAGCCTTCAGCCCAGTGCATGTCATAAAAGGAAAGTAGAGATGGGCTGGCTCATTCAAAAATGTTTCGGAGAAAGAAAGAGCAAAAACTCCATAAAATCCTTGACTGGAGAAACATCGATGCCAGTGTCATGTGTTCTGCCCTGTTCCCCGCAGGGACTCTTGCTGGTAAGGAGACTCCTGTCTCCCTCAGCATCTGGACTTCAGTCATAAGCCCAAATTGCCCTGACCCCAGAGTATAGCCTGAAGCTTCATCTGTCCCCACACACGAGTGGGTGTTTCATCAGCTCCAGACTGGGAAAAGCATAGGGATGCCCGCCTCCCTCAGACAGACCTGGGAGGAAGCAACAGAGCCTCTGCCTGGGCCCACCATCAGGCCCCGGAGACTTCTGGGAGCGTTTCCAGGGGCGGGGGCTTCTGAAGCTGGACATTGCCACGACGGATGGGGGAGCCTGCCTCCTCTACAGCCACTGGGTATGTTTGAGGATTGGTCTTGGACGTTGAGGGCGCAGATGTGCCTCTAGATACTACAGCCTCTGCCCCAAGGTGTGGTTGGCACCAGCTGGGGTTAAAGAGACCAAAGCCCAGCTTTACCCAGAGTCACCAGGGGGTGTTTCTGAATGCTGCTTATCCAGAACTCAATCTAATAGCATCTCAGTCTAGGGAACTAGGAGCTGTCCTAGTGAGCGTCCTGTGGAGATACATATGTGCTCACTGATGACCTCCCAGGGCCACATATTCTGTACAGACAGCTAGGGGTCAAGTCCCAGCATATACCACGGCCACTGAGCATCATTAAAGGGCAGTTCTAGACAGGATGCTCTTGAAACACTGAGAACCTTGGCAGTTCTCGACCTGTCAGGTTCCCTAGAGATGCTGCAGTTTTGAATCCTGACAGCACGTGTAAGCTCAGTGCAGAGCTGAGCTGCCAGTTTTGCCTGGCAAGATCGTGTCCCTGATGCCCCTCCAGATGTGCACTGGGCTGGCAGCTCTTCTTGTGTGATGCTACTGAGAGACCCAAGCCTTCCAGAAACCTGAGGCCAGGTGCCTGGGGCAGCAAGCGTCCCTGAGCATCATGGTGTGGGTGCTGGGGTGGCACAGCCATGTGGGGTGACCTTGGTTCTGTGCTTCCCTTGGGGCACAGTTCCATTGGCTTTGCCCCCATCTCCTCACTGAGACATCTTAAAAAACAAGGCTTGTTCGCTCTCATTCTTTTTCCCCAGCTACCAACGAGGATAGTTGTGGTTCTGCCATCTTTTTAAGTAGGAAATGGGTTGTCTTTCAGATAAGGCTAAGTGTGGCTCCCATGTGTCCTCTAATGACCCCATGCAGTGGACAAAAATCCCCATGAGAATCAAAATATAAACATAGCACTTGCTACAATCATTTTTCTGAGGTTGTGTATGTGTGTGTGTCTGCTTTGCTAGCAAAGCAACTGGGCTTGTGCCCCTTCCTGCCGATGCTCCACACCCTGAGGAAAACCACGGGAACAGTTGGGAAGAGATTAAGAGGAAGGAGGAGGAGCCCCTGTCGTAAGGCCATCCCCGTCAATTGTCCCATAAGAACAGACCGTGGCCTGCACAGCGGGGCCTGCTCAGAGCCGAGGGCCCTCTCCAGGCCTTGCGCTTGCCTCTCCTCTTCTGGGCAAGGAAACTGGAGGAGCTTGGCTCTGTGTCCTGGAAAGCATGCACAGCACCTGCTGTCTGCCTCTGCCATCGGAGGGAGTGGAAAGGCTCTCCTCACCTGTCCTGTAGGCTCCTCTTTTCACGAGCTTGTTACAAATGATGAGAGTATCAGATACAGTTATACAGGATGAAGAATATCCACAGGTCCCTTGTCCATTGTGATCCTCAGGGGTCTTGGCAAACGAGCCCAGCCTGGTCTATGCCTGCTGGTTCTCGGCACTGTCCTACCAATCCTCACACGGCTGCTGCTCTTTCCTGGTAGTTTTAATTTTTTATAAGTATCATGGTGGTAAAAAGTTAAAATGAAGGAAAATACCCTTTAGATAGATAGCATGTCCCCTCATCCACTGTTGTACAGGCTGTTGAGATGCAACTGCTGTCTTGTAGGCTGGGGTGCCAGGACACATTCCCTCTTCTCTTTTCCAGAGACACAGAGACAACATGACTCCACACCTGTGCCACTTGGTCCCACTTTGATTTCCTGTCCAGAAAAGCCTACTATGGAAACTGTTGATCACACAGGTGGGGGGTGGGTGCTGTCCAGAGCAGGGGTGCAGGCCTTTGTCTTTGACTTTTTCTCCTTTTGTTTTGCTTTGAAACAATTCTCTCAGCTGGCTCCGAAAATGTCTCTTTCTGACTCTGGGGACTGGGGCCTGGACAACTCAAACAGCTCCTGGGGGGACTGGGAGGCTCTCCTGGAGGTTAATATCCTGAGTATCTCTGACAGCTGCTTCTCAATGCTGCTCATTTTGGTATTCAGGGCCTTGATGTCCTCCTTCAGCTCGAGCTTGACCTCCAGAACTGTGGCCTGCAGTGTCTGCTCCGGGATGGGATAGAAAGAATGCTTGACCTCCGCCAAGATGGGGCTCCGGTCCTGGGGACTCCTGGCCTCGCCTGCATTGTCCAGACGCAGGTCACTCTTGGTGATCCCACTGTCGCACGAATCTGTCTTCTTCAGCGTGGCCTCGCCTGATGCCTTTGTCCTCTCTGGCAGTGTCTCCATTGACTCCGCCTTGGACACTGTGTTCCAGTCCTCGCCCTTCCCACAAGCATCTTTGAAACGGGCCCAGCCTTTGCGCTTGGCACAGTCACCACCAACCCCCTTGGGACCTAGGCACTCAGATCCTGGTGTCTGCAGCCTGGCATGGTCTGGCACTCCAGAGGTGGAGGCCGCCTGGAAGGACACGGGTGTGGCAGGGCTCTCCCGCACTGTGACCACGCTGGCCTTCACCAGGCTGTGGTTGGCTGAGGCGTGGTCTTTGAGGACATTGCCCTTCTCCACATCCAGGTCGTCCGGATCCCGGATGCCCCTCTCTGCTGCGAGCCTGGCCTCCTTTTGCTGACGGAACCTCTGGAAGAGTCTCCGGACAGGGTGGTCAGGAGGCAGGATCAGCGGGGCCTCGTTCTTCCGCTTCATTCGCTCCTCCTCTTCCCGTTTCACATCACTGATCTTCCGGAACACGATCTGGAATGAGAGAGGATGACGGCCCGAGTTAACTGGGAAATAGCTCCATCAGCCAAGGCAGCCCGTCAATACAGTCCAGACCACAGGCCACCGAGGCCGTGGCCAACAGTGAGCTCTGCAAACCCTCAGGGCTCTTCCTCCTGACTCCCAGCAGGACTGCCATCCTCTTTATGTGAATATTGATTTGAGAAGAGGGTGGAGGAGAGCAGCTTCTCGCCATCCATCCCCATCTGGAGTACCTGTGCCCTGGGTGAGATGCCCCAGACCAGCCAGCGACCTGCCCTAGGACTTCACACAGTCCCCTGCATCTTGCCGAGGCACACGTGGTGGCAGGCTGTGCGTGTGGCCTCTGGGACTGCACAGACTGGTTTACATCTCAGCTCAGAGCCTCCACCACGTGTCCTCAGACAGGTCTTACCTTCAGATCTTGGCTTCCTCACTAAGAAGGGGAAATCTGCTTGTAGAAAGCTGCTGAGGACAGTGTGATGACACCCCATCCTCTTAAGGGTGCTGGTGTAACATGCCTTGTCCCACCATAGGCTCCTGATGACCATACCCTCCAAGTTTTCACATATGACCAACAAGAGCCCAGCACAGAGGACCTCAACACACACGCACACGTCACTGAACAGCTAACAGCATTGTTATCAGGCTGCTGCCTCTGCTCTGACTTCTCTTTCAAAGTTCTAGCAGTGGATGACTTCACACTGAGGGCACTGTAGAGGCCATGTTGACGAGCTTCCAGCTCGGTCCCCTGTGGTGGCTCTCTGATCACAGTGGGGTCACTCCCCATCACTCCCACTTGTCTTCCCAACTGAGATGCTACTTCCTTCTGTCTCTTTCTTAGACCACAGGCCCACACTAGGAGATTTGGAAGAATCCTATCCACTCTGAGAAGGCTCAAGAGACCCAACTCTAGATACATGGACTGAGGGATGGTGACAGCACACCTGCCAGCACCCTCTCACAAGTGCTTTGGGCTGAATGATTGGCAGCACCTTCCCTTTGTGCCGCTGAGCAGACATTTATCATCTACCAGGTTTCCAAGGCCCAGCTCAGTGCCCCCAGGCACTCCCAGCTCCCAAGACTCGCTCTGTGCTCATCAGGCTCCTGGCTTCTCTCCGTGCACCTCCAGCTCGTACTCCTGGTTGGTAGTGATGGAGACATTCCTTAGAAGGGACCAGGAAGGAGGGAGAGAATGCAGGTGGGAATGTGCTAGAAGAGCTGCCGGCTTTTAGAGCTAGCTGCTCTGGCTGCTGTCCTTGTCTCTGCAGAGTATCTGCTTCTAATATCTGCCTCCCTTCTCAGCCTTTAGGCCTTTATCTTTATAGCAACAGTGCTGGAAGACCCTCCCCTCTGACCGTCCCCCAAGGGCTTACAACCACACTATGTGTCACACTATCCTTTTTACTGTTACGGTGTTTACTTATCATCTGCTCTAACAGAGCAGGGATTGTCTGCTTTGTCCACAATTCCTAGCCCTTAAGAGTGTCCAGGGAACACTTAATCCATATTTAGATGTTACAAGGCAACACTGCACTCCCAGGCTGGGCCTGTCCTTAAGATAAGAGGTTTCCTCTTTGGGAGCTCTGCTCCTCAGTGTCTTCACGCTGCTGTGCCATCCAAGGTGCAGTGAGCTAAAGCTTCCTGCCCTGCAGAAGGTCTGCATCGCCCTTGACATGATAGCGGGACCACCAGCCCAGAGAGGTTATGCAGACCTGCTGTGTCCTGGCCACTTTGCTGATGAGGGGCTGTCTTTTGAGTTCAGCTGTCATCTTAGAGAAGTCAGTAGTGGAGTCTGTCCCAGCAGCGGTCATGACCATGCATTTTGACGAGGATTTTAGACTCAAGTGGAAAGGACTGGCTGTGTGACTCATGACAATGAGACCTTGGTCACTGGCCCCAGACTCAGCATTTCTCCATCAGTGGAGATGCTTACAGTGCCCCCAAGGCAGGAGTGTGCCTCAGCAATGGTAGGCAAGACCTTCAGCCTTGCAACCCAGGACATCCTGTGTACAGACCAGGCTCTGGCTGGAAGCCTGGCTGTCCAGCTCTTCCAAAGGGTCCCATGAGGTTTTAACAAGGTAGTTCCAATTGCTTTACTGCAGGGTCGCTCAGAGCCTGAGTGTGCAAATGTGCCTTACAAATATCTGAGAGGAAGACACTGTATTCAGATGTCTTAATCCATGCCCTATATCCTCTTTCAAATGAGTAGCATTCCCTAGAACTCCCTGTCTATGAGCCTGCTGTGCCCTCTGTCTGTGTGTAATTCCTGTTCCAGGCTCCATGTGCCTCCTCACTGTGACTAAGCCTTTGAGTTGGGCCTGTGGCTTCTCCCTGCAGACACAATGTCCCCCTGCACTGATCTAAACTTTATTTTTTTAATTAAAATTTCTTTTTAATTTTTAATTTTATTTTATTTATTTATGTGTATGAATGTACTGTCTGCATATAGGTTTGTGCACCTGTGTCATGCAATGCCGAGGAGGTCAGAAGAGGGTGTTGGATTCCCCTGGAATTGGAGTTACAGATGGTTCTCAGCCGCCATGTGGGTGCTGGGGATCAAACGCAGGTCTTCTGCAAGAGCAGTCAGCGCTCTTAACTGCTAGGCCATCTTTCCAGCCCCTCTAACTTTAAAACTCAGCTAATGAGGCCTGCATGCTCTGGTCCCTGCTCAGCACTCCTGCCTCCATCCATGCTGGATAGCTTCAGGTCCCAGAACAATCCTGGCTCACTTCTTAGCCTCCCTCCCATTAACTTGCACCTTGTCCCTTCAACTTGATGACACTGTGCTTTGGAGGATTCAGGATACCGTCATTTACTCCAACACCCTTCCCTGACACCCCCCCCCCACACAAAGGCCAGAAAAACTACCTGATGGTGCCAATCAGAGAATAACCACCCTGACTGCAGCCCAAGGTGAGAAAAGCCTTTTCTAGCTCATCCTGTGCTTCAGATAGATGCTCTCTGAAGGCGGTATAGCTAACATTGTATCATGTGCTTCAGACAGATGTTCTCTGAAGGCGGCATAGCTAACATTGTATCATGTCCAGCATGTATCACAGTCAATTGCTCATTGTGTGCTTCGGATCCATGCTAGCTAACACTGCATCATGCAACAGGAGAAGAGAGATGACAGAGGGAAGTATTCCGCACACAGCACACAGGTTCCTGAGGTAGCATGTGAAGTGCAATTTCAGCCTTCCATTGCCACTCTGGAATTTCAGACCAACCTCAGACTGGTTCTGTCATCTCTGAGTCTCAAATTCTTACATAAGCTCAAGGACTGGATACTTAGAAGCGGCTCTGAGCTCTATGTTATTTTTTGAAATGAGACAGCTGTTCTTCTTGCATTTTCCTTTTGTATAAGCTTGGATTTTCTAGAGAAGACAATCCAGTTTTATGGATAGAGTTGGGTCAGGAGTCTGAAGACTGGAATACCTGTACGAGTCCCAGCGTTCCTGCGCTACCTGGCCTCTCTGCCAGACAGCCCCCACCCCCCAACTCAATGCCACGCTTCCTTCTGTGTTATCTGTGCAGTTTTATTATAAGAATTTAAGAAAAGTTTACATGGCTCAAGAAATTATTTTGAAAATGACTAGCTGAGCTAGCTTCATGGGTTCCCTCCAGAATGCAGTTGGTAGTAATCGATAATGTGGTCCTGTGTTTGTACAGTGCTTTACGACTTCTTGTACACACTGAAACTATGTTTCTTGGGAGGTGTGTGGGGATCCTCATCACAGTTTGACAACAGAGGAATCTGAGTCACTGGTGACCTGCTGAGGGTCACACAGTTAGAAGCAGGATCTCAGAGAGTGGGTCAGTGCTCTTTCCTTCCCATGTGAAAGATCCTTAGAGATCATGCCTGCAAAGAAGTGTTGGGGGCTGTATAGAGAGGTGACACCACAGAAAAACTCAGCCCAGCCCTGGAGACAAGCCACTATTTTGGCCATGATGGAAGGGGACCAGCCCGAGTCCTTCCATTCACAGGATACGTTGGTGTAGAAGGCCCAAGCTGAATGCCACGCAGCTTAAGACTTGCTGAGGTGTTGGGAAGCAGATGGTGTCTTCAGGGCTGGGGTGGCCGCTGTACGTCGCTCATTTCCCTGTACATCCCTCTGAGGTTGCACTAAGGCCTGTGTTTGGGAAATCTTTAATAAATGGTTTTCAAGCTGAACTGAATTGACACTCAGATCCCTACACTCCAGGGTCTGTGAGCAACTAGTTTTAAGTGTATTTGAAAGAAACCAATCTGATATGAGTCAGAACAATTAACCACCTCTTCTGGTTGCCTTAAAAGAGGGTCAAAGGGGGGCTGGAGAGATGGCCTAGTGGTTAAGAGTGCCGACCGCTCTTACAGAGGACCCGGGTTCGATCCCCAGCACCCATATGGCGGCTGAGAACCGTCTGAAGCTCCAATTCCAGGAGAACTCCAGTTCCAGGGGAATCCGAGACCCTCTTCTGAACTCCGCGGCGTTGCACGACACGGGTGCACAGACTTGCATGCAGACAGTACATTCATACACATACAGAAATAAAATTAAAAAAAAAAAGAGGGTCAAAGGGGACTGGAGAGATGGCTCAGCAATTAAAAGCACTGACTAATCTTGTAGAGGACCCAGGTTTGGTTCCCAGCACCAACGTGGCAGTTCACAACCATGAGTAACTCTAGTTTCCAGGGATCCAATGCCCTCTTCTGGGTATTGCACACATAAGTGTACTTACATACATGGGAAAACACACACATAAAATTAAAAACAATTTTTATTTTATTTTTTTATTTTTTTTTATGTGTACGAATGTACTGTCTGCATGTAGGTTTGTGCACCTGTGTCGTACAATGCCACAGAGGTCAGAAGAGGGCGGATTCCCCTGGAACTGGAGTTCAAGATGGTTCTCAGCCACCATGTGGGTGCTGGGGATCGAACCTGGGTCCTCTGCAAGAGCAGTTGGCACTCTTAACCGTTTGGCCATCTCTCCAGCCCTAAAAACAATTTTTAAAGAGGGCGCACAAAGCTGGGGAGATGTATCAGTCAGCAAAGTGCTAGCCCCATAAGTATGAAGGCCTAAGTTCAATCTCCAGCGCCCACAGAAAGAAGCTGGGCACAGTGGTGTACAACTATAACCCAGCAACTGGAAAGAAGGGATGGAGACCAGCCAGTCAGTCTAGCCAAGTGGTGCGCTCTGGGCTCAGTGAAAAATTAAGGTGGACAGGCCAACGTGCACAGACACATGCACACAGATGGTCTAGCCCCTCTCAGACTTAAGGGCTTCTCAACAGCAAAGCTAGGCCAAAGAGAGCAGCAGACCCTTCAAGGTCACTGTACAACTAGGTGCCAGTAGTACAGGTAGAAAAAAGGCAAAAAAGGAAGGCCTGGGAGGGAGTGGACCCCCTGGAGATCTGACACCATGAGGTGCCTTGTGGTAAGGTATCAGCTCTGTGGTGGAACAGGCTATGGAGAAAGTACGCGCACCGGAGCACTGCAGTAACAGCGGAGAACTCATGGCAGAGCACAATTCCAAGTACAAAATGGCTCTTTATTCAAATGCAACATGTCAATTATATAGGCATTGTGACATCATGTTCTAGCAGCCAATCCCAGATCTCTGTATCATCACGTCATCCCAACTCATGGGCATAAACAGAAAGGTCCTGTGACCCTCACTTGTGCCTCTGGAACATGCTGGCTGGAATGTTAGCTCACTCATTCTCATTCTCTCTCTCTCTCTCTCTCTCTCTCTCTCTCTCTCTCTCTCTCACACACACACACACACCCCTAAGCTCGGATCAGACACGCCCACAGTGCAGGGGCCGGTATTTGAATCAGAGCCATCAATTTAAAACAGCTCTGATTGCAGGATGTGGTGGCGTAGGCCCTTAATCCCAGCACTCAGGAGGCAGAAGCAGGAGGATCTCTGTGAGTTCAAGGCCAGCCTGCTCTACAGAGCGAGTTCCAGGCCAGCTGGGGCTACAGGGAGACCTTGTCTCAAAAACACCAAAAAAATAAAAAGCTTTGACTGAGGAATGACAGTGAAAACCCATTTCAGCTCTCAGAGTTTCCATAAATGAGTTGGACTAAGGTACAAGCAATAGATAATCATGACAAACCAGACCATTCTGCTTTCTCCTGAAATCCGACACATGTCTCCAAGCTGAAGCACTCTGAGAACAACAGAAAGAGCAAAGGTTGGAGCATCCCGACCCTGTCACTGATCTCTGTGTCACTGTGGGCAAGTCCTGACCTTTGGACTGGAGGCATGGTTACCAAATATGGCGGTGCCGCAGAAGCACCTGGAGAGAGTCTGTAGACCAAAGGGGAGTTGCCAGAAGCAGGTGAGGAGTCTACACAGGCACTGAGCACCCAGAGCCAGCCTCTGAGAGCCCCAGGCCTGATGCCTGCTGAGGCCCCTGTCTCTGTGTGACTGGCCTCATGTTGGAGAATGGCCACGGCCCTCCCCACCTCGCTGCCCACACCCACACTCCTGGGACTCTGGGAGGTGCAGATGAGCCAATGAGCATCCTAGCCCTGGTCCCTGAAGGATGACTGAGCAAGCTGGCCAGCCCTGAGACCATTTTTGATCTCTTTTTCCTTAGGTTTGCAAAGTCATCTCACTGGCACGGGCCACACAGAGCCCAGCAACACAGTGGGCACTTTCTGCATGTAGGGTCCGGGTATAGGTCAACTCTCCCACAGGGGGCAGACCCTCAGGGTGGGTCCTCATGGGGCTCCCCTGCAAAGGATAGCTGTTCCAGCAGGGAGCCCAGACTCCATGCTGGTGCTAACCCTGGCTCCATGGAGCCATGAGCACTAGGGGGTCGTGACCTCACCCTGACATCCCCGCAAGGCCCTGGTGACGTAGCTTTCTTCGTGGTTTCCTTAGCCACCAGCCATCTAGCAGTAAAACCATCTGCCTAGTTTTATAGCATAAACATGAAGAACCAACTGGGTCATTTAAAGAGCTTAAAGTATGGAAAAATAAACTTTAGATGGGCTGATAGAAAGGGAATTGGCTGGATTTTGCTTTTGTAAAAGCCATTTCTCACCCCCCCCTACACCCCTGTTATGGAATCAAATATGTTTTTCCACTTCAACAGCATCAACACTATTTTACTGCTTAGGACTTCGGAGGCCCGGAGCCTCAGGGAGCAGAGGAGACCCCCCAGAGGGGCTGTGGCAGACCAGATCAGCTCAATATTTAGTGAAGACTCTGTTCTCAGGGTTGGGGGCTGGAGGGGATGAAGCACAGCCCTTCCCTCCCCTCCAGGAATGCCAGGCTTCAGGAAGCAGATGATGAAGTCACAGCTACAACGCTCAGCAGCTCCAGCTGTGGAAAGCTTACAGGGTCTGCATCACCGTGGACAGTGTGACACTGGGAGCACTCAGGAGGTGATCACACCCCCAAGACTCAGTTTCCTCATCTGTCCTAATGTAATCTAGCTCATAGGGCTATCATGAGGATTAAAGGATATAATACAGGGCTGGAGAGATGGCTGGCGGCTGAGGGTACCGTCCGCTCTTGCAGAGGACCTGGGTTCGATCCCCAGCACCCACGTGGTGGCTGAGAACCGTCTGAAACTTCAATTCCAGGAGAACTCCAGTTCCAGGGGAATCCAAGACCCTCTTCTGACCTCCACGGCATTGCATGACACAGGTGCATGGACCTGCATGCAGACAGTACATTGATACACATGCAGAAATAAAATTTTTTTAAAAAAGGAGATAATACAAACTCCTAAGAAAAGTGATGGATAGCAATTGCTCAGTAAATGTAATATGAATTACTCTTTGGGGGGAGGGCATGGAGATCATTCTAGAAAGATGAGCTAGAATTAGGATAAAAGGTGAATAATTTGAGTAAGGCTGTTCCATACAGGGACTGGAGCAGACTAAGATCCCAATTGTCTCCAAGGCAGAAAGATTCTGTGATAGCAGGCCCAAGGGAGGGGCTGGCTCGGGTGGACAGTGCCCAAGTGCAGGGACTGTGATAAGCATAGATAAGTGTGAGCCCAACAGCAGCCCCAAGAGTAGGGAATGGTTATCGTCCTCAGTGTTCAGATGAGGAAACAGCCTGGAGAAGGCAAATGCCAAGGGCATGGAGCACATAGTGATGGCAGAAACCCAGGCAGCCTGAATCTGCCCCAGACCACATCCTAGGCCTTTCTGATTAAAGAATGCCAGGAGTTTGAGGAACCTCAGTCCCAGAATGTTTCACCAGTACCATTTGTCACCTCCATTTTAGTGCCCTCTCCATATATTAATTATGGCCCCCAAAATGCATGTCTACCCAGAACCTCAGGATGTGGCCTTATGTGGAATGTTTTTGCAGATATAAGGTAAGGATCTAAAAATGATCTAATCCTCTATCAGAGTGGGCTATAAACTCAATAATGGAGTTCTTGTACAAGGCTCAAGGAGAAAGCACAAAGGCTAGAGGAAAGGTAGACACTGGAGGGAAAGACAGATGGGAGCTTCCAGAAGCCCTGGAAGCAAGCAACACTGATGTTGGATTCCTTCTTGCAGAGCATTGAGATAGAAGCAGTCTCCATTGTTTTAAGCCACTGAGTTGATGTCAATGTAGGGTGACAGCCAAGAGAAACTGCAGCACGAGGCTCTTTTACCACTGGTGTCCATCTCCTGGACAGCCCCAGCTAAAGCTGGACTCTGGGGTCCACAGCTCCATTATTCACCTTGTGCCTCCAAGAGCCAGCAGAGGTGCTGGCCTGAGCCCACCATGTGCTGGCTGTAGACTCTGGGGAAATTGCTTGATCTTTCTGAGCCTTAGCTTCTTGTGTACAGAATGGTTCTTCGAAGCCTGTTCCCATAATGAAAAACCATGCATGTCAAGGAGAATGACCATAAGAGGACCCTGGACAGGACCAATGCAGGCCGGACCCCACTTCCCTGGGCTTTGAACTCGTGCTGGGCCTGCACTGAGCTCCCAGGATCACTGCGTTGACGATGGTGCCCAGACCCAGAGCTGCCTCCCTGCATGGGGACCAATGGGCTTTTTGGCTGGAGACTGAGACTTCAGCTCTGACCCCAAGTATCTCCCCATGTTCAGGCAGCAAATGCAATAAATCTAACTGAAGGATCCCACAGCCCCCCGCCCCAGGGCGATGGAGGAAAACTCAACACCACACTTCTGCCACTTGTCCCAGTGGGAGCTGCATACTCTGATGTTGGCTCATGTCCAGGTCCTGGGGTCAATGCCTCTCTGAAAGGGCCTGGCCATGCGGAGTGCCAAGGATAATCATTCCAAGGACCCTCTTCTGTCCCTGTCAACCACACACCAGGGAACCTATTCTTGGGACAGGAATACTCACTGGCATGTCTGGAAAAGCCAATGGGAACTCATCGAGCTGCCCAGCCACTCCGCCTCCTTTGCTCTGTTTTCACACAGTATCACCATGGGTCTATGACATGTGGGTACAACCTGGGGACTTCTCTTGATACAGAGAATGGCTAGTCAGTTTTGAATCAACCACAGACAGATTGGGCTGTCCATTCAAGGAGTAACCTTAGGCATCAGAGTGGGCCCTGAAGTGGTGGTCAGTTAGGGATCTGGACAACCTAACTTTTGAGCTCCATACCCATAGGCAACCCAACCCCAAACCCAAGGCTGCTCTGCCTGCCATTTTCTTGGCTTTCTGGAGGGAGCAAAGGCAGGGGAAGATAAGCCTCTGTAGTTACCCCGAGCACAGTGAGTTCTACCCACAGAAGTAATAACTGCCCCAGACTGTTCTGTGGGCAATCCCCAGTGAGCTGTGGGTGCGGGTGGGATCTAGTGAGGCAGAAGCAGGTTCTAGCTCCAGGAACACAGGGCATCGGAGAGGGACAGAAGCCCTAAAGGAAAGAGATAGAAATTTATATAAGGAGATGGGGAAGACTGAAGACCGCCTTGCCAAAAAGCCTTAATAAGGTGGCAAAATGGAATTGAAAACAAGAAAAAGATCAGAAGAGAGGGACAAGATTCATCAACAAGTCAGAGAAATAGGGCTTGGTGTCCCTCAGTCGCAGGGACTCGCAGGACCTGTACTCACAGTTGGAGCCCAGACTAGGGGATGACGACAGCACTCGCCTCTCCCTGGCTCCAGGTGCTGTTCTAGGCACTCTGTACACACAAATTCAACAGGCCTTGCAACACCTGGGCCAGGTTATCCACTGTACAGAGGAAGATGCTGGGACTCATACAGTAACAGAAAAGACATACGAGCCCCTGGGCTGTGGCTCTGCCTGTACCCAGAATCTGTCCCCGCCCCAGGAAGATAGTGGGCAGCTGCTGCTTCCTCTTTGTTGTCACTGGGGGTGGACAGTGAAGACTTCCCCCTTTATTTGAAAATGGGGCTTCGTTTCCTATTCACCATTATGCCTACCCATGCCACAGACCCACGCGAAGCCTACTTTTGCAGAAGAGTCTCCGCCCTCACACTCCATTTCTAGATTTTTTTTGTACCCTTCTCCAAAGAGGGGTTCTTTGTCCTGTACTATTCCTGTGCCCTCTGTAAACAACACCCCCACAGGGTGGACAGGGGATGGACTGAGGTGCAGAAAGCACTCAGGACCCACCGACGCTCAGTGATGTTGTTTCTGCCCCATGTTGCGCTGGCTGTAAGGTCTTACCTCCTTCATACTGAGAATGTGGCCTTTGTGTGTCACTGACTCTCCGAGGAGCCGTCTGGCCAGACCTGAGCTGCATGTAGACCAAGACTGGCAGGGGGACACTTCATAATAAGAGGACCAGAAGGATCGGGAAATCCCTGGGCTGCGGACAAAGAGAAGGGTGGGGCCCGTGGGACCAGGCATCTGTCCCTAGGTACAGCCAGAGGGAGTCCACACCACCAGAAAGAAGAGTGGGGATCAGAGATGCGGGTGGAGAAGAGCTTTGGTCCAACCCAGGCAGCACCACAAATCCAGCCCATTTCCCCAGCTCTCACCACCACTTCCCAGTGATATTTTCACAAAACATCACCAAAGACTCTGTTCTATGCACAATCCCCACCGCCACCCAGATTAAACAAACCAAACATGCAACAGAACCATATGACTGTAGATGGCGGCCTGGCTACAACTATTATCTCATGGATGTACAGTTTGCCATCTTGAGTGGGCTTAATTCATTTAACACGCTGATTCCCAGGAGTACCCGCAATTCATTGAGAATTCTGGGTTCTTTCTTTTTTTTAAATTAATTAATTTATTTATTTTATGTGTATGAATGTACTGTCTGCATGCAGGTCTGTGCACCCGTGTCGTGCAATGCCGCGGAGGTCAGAAGAGGGTGTCGGATTCCCCTGGAACTGGAGTTCTCCTGGAATCGGAGTTACGAACAGTTCTCAGCCGCCATGTGGGTGCTGGGGATCGAACCCAGGTCCTCTGCAAAAGCAGTCGGCGCTCTTAACCGCTAGGCTATCTCTCCAGCCCCGAATTCTGGGTTCTTTCTATTCGAGTCTCTGTGGTGGGCTCCAGGCAGCATCCACCTGCCTGCTTGAACTTATGAAGAGAAGACAACATGTGGATGGCGTTGACCCAGGAGCACAGAGGTCCACAGGAGATCGTAAAGGTTCACCGTCATTGCAATATGACTGGATTTAGATTCTCCTAGGAGATTTACCCCCAGTCTGTCTCAGAGAAGTTTAACTGGGGTATGAAGACCCACCCCACGTGTGGGTGCTACCACCCCATGGGGTAAGGTCCAGCACTGAATAGAGAACACCCGATGAGCGCCAGCCTTCACCTCTGCTTCCCGACTGCAGATGTGTGACCAGCCAATGCCCTGTCGCCATGCCTGCCTCGCCATGATGGACTCTACTCTGAAGCAGTGACCCCAGACAAGCTCTTCCTCCTTAATTTTCTCCTCTTAGGAGTTTTATTATAGTGACCAGAAAAGCAGTTAATATGGCTACTAAGTGGGGTGGCTGGACAGACTTTGAGCCTGGACTGAGTCCACAAAGGAGGCTTCTTGTGTTTGCCACTTGCCACATTTGCAAAGCCTTTGAGGTGGTTCCCAGCGATTATGTTAATTGACCTGGGACAACAAGGGCAACGAGATGATGTCCCAGCTCTCCTTTCCACCCTAAGGAAAGTCCCCTTCTTACTGCTGCCATCAGAAAAAAAAAAAAAAAATCAGCCAACAAGAGACCAAGCAAGGGACAGGAAGTGACTCTACGACACACCTTTCGATGGCAATCACTGCGTACATGTTGTCCCTCGAAGTCAGCAGAAACCATAAACCAAGCTGGAGAAGGCACACTGCTGTCCACATGGGGGAGCAAGATCCATGGGCTCCTGTCACATTCTCCTCGAGGAAGAGGTGCAAGGAGCCAGCCTCACACTCACTGGGGGCTTCAGCCAGGTCTCAGGCTGGGAAAGCCCTGGCTACTCACCTCCTTCAGGGCGCTCTGCTGCTATTCCAACCTTGGTTGCTTTTTCTTTCTTTTTTTTTTTTTAATTCTTTTTAAATTTTTATAAATTAATTTTATTTATTTCTGTATGTGTACGAATGTACTGTCTGCATGCAAGTGTGTGCACCCCTGTCGTGCAATGCTGCGGAGGTCAGAAGAGGGTCTCGGATTCCCCTGGAACTGGAGTTCTCCTGGAATTGGAGTTTCAGATGGTTCTCGGCCGCCATGTGGGTGCTGGGGATCGAACCCGGGTCCTCTGTAAGAGCGGTCGGCGCTCTTAACCGCTAGGCCATCTCTCCAGCCCTTGGTTGCTTTTTCTTACTGTCTTTTCTGTTGCTTCTGGTGCTGGGGGTTGAACTCTGCCTTGCAGGAATTCCCTGGGGTTCACTCTCAGTCCTGATGTCTATATATTTTTTGTTTAAATTTATTTCTGTTTATGTATATATAGAAAAATCTTCTAGCTGACCAGTTGACAAAGCTTTTTAATAAAATGTTTAAAGCAAATATTTTTGGCTTTTCCAGCCACCCTAGCACACCTACAATTACAGGGGGTTGTGAGTTGCCGGAAGTGGGTGCTGGGCACTGAACTTGTGTCCTCTGTGAGAGCAGGAACAAGCTTTTAAGCACTGAGCCATCTCTCCAGCCCCTTATTTTTTTAAGGTTTAGTTTTTATGTTTTAATTTATTTTTGTTTTTGAGAATTTCACACGATGTATTCTGATCATATCCAACCCCCTTCCCTTCCCACCCAACTTTGTGACCTTATTTTTAAAAACCTATAGAGTCCAGTTTGTCTAATCTTGAGTGTGTGATCATTTGCTGGAGCATGGTTGACCACCAGGGGCCTTAATGAAAGCTACAATCCACCATCTCCCAGTAGCAATTGCTGCTCACAGCTCCTCAGCGAGGGGGAGACTTTGTACCCTCCTCTCCTCCTGCTTGGATGCTGACTGGCTTGAGCAGGTCCTGTGCAGGCTGTGAAAGCACTGTGAGTTCATACATGCAACTGCCCTGTGTTTGTTACACACTCTTATGCCGCAGCATGGCTGTCCAGCACCCCCTGGGCTCTTACGCTCTCTCCACCCCTGCATCTTATTTCTGATGACCTCTTTTTTATAGTGAACTGCTTTGTTTCGTGGACACATCTACTTTAGGGTCTAATTGGAAACATTTTTCTTCTGGTCCCCACGTTAGCTCCACAGTCACCAGGGGGGTGAAGTGGGTCCAGGCTCTTACTGTAGAACAGGACTCCAAGCTGACTCCAAAATGGTAGTGCTGAAGTTAACTGTCCTGCTACCCATGGTGATCTGCGCTCTAAGACTAATGGTTTTGGGGGATGGAGAGAGGCCTCAACAGTTAAGAGCACTGGCTCTTCTTACAAAGGACCCAGGATCAATTTCCAGCACCCAAATTGCAGTTAATAACTGTCTCAGTAACTCCAGTTCCAGGGGATCTGACCACCTCTTCTGAACTCTTCCAAGTATTGCATAACATGGGAGCACTTTCACAGATGCAAGAAATGCACTCATACACATAATTTAAAACAAAATATTAAAAAACAAACATATAGAGTACAGGGTACTTTTAAAAGATTTGTTTAATTAAGTGTGCCTACATGAGTTTATGTGCACTGTGTGGGTGCAGGTGCCCACAGAGGGTGTCAAATTCTCTAGGATTGGAGTTACAGGTGGTTATAAGTAGCTTGATGTGGGTGCTGGGAACTGAGCCCAGGTCCTTTGCAAGAGCAGTAAGCATTCTTAATCATGGACCCATCTCTCTAACCCCTTAAGATTTATTTTTATCCTTAAGTGTGTGTGTGTGTGTGTGTGTGTGTGTGTGTGTGTGTGTTCTTGCAGGGCAATGTGCATGAGTCCAGGTGCCTGTGGTGGCAGAGACCACTGGATCCCACAGAGGTGGAGTACAGGCTGTTGTGACTCACTGAACATGGGTGCTAGATCCCACAGAGGTGGAGCACAGGCTATTTGGACCCACTGAACACGGGTGCTGGATCCCACAGAGGTGGAGTACAGGCTGTTGTGACCCACTGAACACGGGTACTGGATCCCACAGAGGTGGAGCAAAGGCTGTTGGGACCCACTGAACAAGGGTGCTGGATCCCACAGAGGTGGAGCACAGGCTGTTGGGACCCACTGAACACGGGTGCTGGATCCCGCAGAGGTGGAGCACAGGCTGTTGGGACCCACTGAACACCGATGCTGGATCCCACAGAGGTGGAGCACAGGCTATTGTGACCCACTGAACATGGGTGCTGGATCCCACAGAGGTGGAGTACAGGCTGTTGTGACCCACTGAACACGGGTGCTGGATCCTACAGAGGTGTAGCACAGGCTGTTGTGACCCACTGAACATGGGTGCTGGATCCCAGAGAGGTGGAGTACAAGCTGTTGGGACCCACTCAACACAGGTGCTGGATCCCACAGAGGTAGAGTATAGGCTGTTGTGACCCACTGAACATGGGTGCTGGGAACCAGACTCCTGTCCTCTGCAAGAGCAATAAGTGCTCTTAACCACGGAGCCATCTCTCTAGCCCAAGGAGTTTTGCAGGAGAGAGAGAGAAAAAGAAACGATAACCCTGGTTCTTTTTCTTCTAGGTCTGCTCCTGGGCTTGGGGTGTCTCTTTCCACTTCACTAAACCAGTTACACCCTTCTGTTCAGTTATCCTCCAAAAACTGTTAAAGTCTGCTACTTTCTCCTGCTTTGTATTTTATCTTCATGAGCTTCTATGATCAACAAAAACCTATTTAGTATCATTCCATTGGGTTTTCAGGAAGAAAAGAAACAGACACCTTCATCTATTTCCCCCAAGTTTAACAGTTGTATTATTTCTGTTTTCAAAAGGTCTACTGGAAACCCTTTTAAACTAAGTATCCAGAAACTATAAAATACAAATAAATATTTTATTGCAGTTAAAAGACAAACAACAAAAATGGGAATATATCTGTGATTGATGACAAAAATAGCTCTTAAAAATAAATTAGACTGGGGCTGGAGAGATGGCCTAGTGGTTAAGAGCGCCAACTGCTCTTACAGAGGACCCGGGTTCGATCCCCAGCACCCACATGGCAGCTGAGAACCGTCTTTAACTCCAATTCCAGGGGAATCCGACACCCTCTTCTGACCTCCAAGGCATTGCACGACATGGGTGCACAAACCTACATGCAGACAGTACATTCATACAAATAAATAAATAAATAATAAATAAATAAATTTAAAAAATCAGATTATTCCAGCATTTTAAATGGACAAAGATGGAGCAAAGCCACAGAAAAGGAAATTTAATGATGGTTGTACACATGGAAAATGCCCAGTTGCACTTATAATAAGAGAAGTGAAAATTAAAACCACTCTGAGGCACCAATGGTCCAGTGGTCAAGTTGCTAAAAACGCGGAGGTGTAGCAGTCCAGCTGCTGGTAGAGGAGCCAGGAAGCAGGTTCCTCACGGGCCAAGGCTAGCTTTGAAACCTCTCAAATACTGGTTCCCCTCTCTACTGAGGGGCCAGTGTGCCATCTACTTTATGACTTAGGGATGGAGAAGAAGGGCACATATGTGAGTGCCCGGCACACACTGCCCAGTGCCCCCTGGTAATACCACCAGCATACATGTGATCATGCCTTTAGGTCTTCTGCATGGATGCTGCCTTCCTAACTCTGCCCTGTGCTCCCTGAGGACACATGGCACATAGCACATGCTCACCCAATGCCTGGCTTTGAAGTACAGTGACCCCTCCTTGCTAGTATGGGCTGGGACTCTTAGTGTCAATCATGCTGGGAACTGGCCCAGCCCTAGGGCAGGAGGGCACAGGCCAGCAGCTGGAATAATCCAGGCAAGAGGAGGACTGTGTTCATTCACGGTGCGCCAAGCTGAAGTGCAGGAATAGCACTTCGAGAGATGACACATCACTTGGGGACGGTCATATACTGAGATGCTAATTTAAGGAAGCAACGCCCAGGACAGGGAGAGGCACCCAGGCTGGGCAGACACCACAATGCAATTGTCTTGGGTGAAGGGCAGGAAGCTTCTGGGGTCATCTGAAACCAGGTCTCAGTGGCAGGGGTCCTTCCTGCCCTCTGCTCCGCAATCTAAAGGAAGGGAGATGGCGAGGAGCAGCCCTGCCCAGGGCTCAGTAGGAGGAGGTCCCTGGTTTCCTGATCATTACAGTGTTTAGATTATCGTCTTCATTCCCAGTAACAGTCTTCACTGTCACCATCCTACTGGCCACTCCTGTCTCTGTCCTTTGTTTCCCAGGATGACCTAGAGCTGGAAGAGGCCTCAAGGGGTCACCCACTCCCACACTGTGTTGGGCCAGTGACTTTCTAGACCATCTGTTCAGACTGCCACGATTCCAGCCATCATTGACAACAGGACAACTGGCATTTGTGGCTGCCTCATGATTGATGGGAGCCTGGTGCACACACTGCTGCCTGTGGGGCCAATACTTCCCTTGTAGATGAACCGAAGAGAGGAGGCTGAATAAACCCCATTTCAGCAGCTCGCTTCTTCCTAGACATGGAGAACAGCTGGTCAGGGCCCTTTCTTCCCACACACACTGCATGACAAAGACAGCAAGTGGTTCATCTGAAGCCTTCTCTCTGCCATGCTGCAAAACCCAGCCACCCTGGGGAACACAACTGTCAGCCCCTGAGAAACCCTTTGTCTGAAGCGCCCCACCCTGGCCTCTCCTGTGGCTTGCAGCCTTGTGCTCTGCTCCCTGGGGCACCTGAGGAGCTGGCAAAATAAAGAGTGAGGTTTTGGGGTCTTAGGGCTCTTCCTGGGGGCTTTCACCATGCTAGAGGACTGTGGCCAGACTAAGAAAACTGACCTTGTGAACTGTGGGTAACCTAGCAGCCAGCACCAAAGGCCAGTGGGAGACTATTCAGTGGCTATAGAAGGCTAGGGAGCAGGGCTCCAGTCCAGAGAAGGCAGAGTTGGCCCAGTCCACACAGAGGTAGATACTAGGTGGCTGCAATTTCCGTAGCCGATTTCCACAGTACATAGTATGCATAGCTCAGGCACTTGGTTAACGGCGCTCTGTGGCCCTGAGGTCCTTCTCTTGCTTCCCTCCCCCTCACACCAACAGGACAAACGTTTCCCTTAACCTGGAGTCCTAAGGTCCTTTGCGATCATACACCCAGGTCCTTTAGTCCTTGTTCCCAGGTTAAATTGATGTCTCCCCCTACCTGGGCATCCCATCCTGTCCCCAGCCTGCTCCCACAGCACACCACCCTAAACAGTGCTCCCCACTGCAGTCAGAACTAGCAGTGGCAGAGGCAGCTCTGGACACCAAGGGCCTGCGGACGTGACAAGCTCCTCACATGCCATGTTCTAGCCTAACCTTAGCATCCTAAGGTGCTCCTCTCACTAGCCCATTTCACAGATGCAGAAGCTGAGCCTTAGCCAGGTGAAGAAGAAGGGCCAAGGCCGGAGTGCTTGGTGAGCCTCCTTTCGTGGGTGCTTCCACTCCCCACTGTCGCTGGTGACATTCTTCCTGAAACCTGAGGTTTCTGGTGCCCACGGAAGGGAAGGGCCTGCGCCATTTCCCCAGCTCTGTGCCAGCCCTCTCTCGCCTGGTGGACGTGTTCCCTGGAGGGCTTACAGGGGCCTTCCCTCCCCAGCCCCTTAGGGCTTCAGGCAACCTGTAATATTTGCAGGAGCCAGAGGGGAAGGTGAAACCTAACACAAAATAAGCAAAGCACTTGAAAGTCAAATAAAACTGACCTGTGCTTTAGGGACTCTTGGATTAGAGGTGTGCATATGTGTGGGGAGTGTGCAGGAACACAGGTATGTGTGTGTGGGGGTGCAGGAACACAGGTGTGGGTGTGTATGTGGGTGTGTGTGGTGTGCAGGAACACAGGTGTATGTGAGGGTGTGTGCAGGAACACAGGTGTGTGTGTGTGCATATGTGTGGGGACTGTGCAGGAACACAGGTATGTGTATGTGTGCATATGTGTGGGGAGTGTGCAGGAACACAGGTATATGTGGGTGTGGGTGTGTGGGGTATGCAGGAACACAGGTGTGTGTGTGTGTGTGTGTGTGTGTGTGTGGTGTGCAGGAACACAGGTGTATGTGGGGGGGTGCAGGAACACAAGTGTGTGTGTATGTAGGTGTGTGGGGTATGCAGGAACACAGGTGTGTGGGGTATGCAGGAACATAGGTATATGTGTGTGTGTGTGTGTGTGTGTGTGTGGTGTGTGCAGGAACACAGGTATGTGGGGGGTGTGGGCTGTGCAGGAACACAGGTGGGTGTGGGGGGGTGCAGGTGTGTGTGGGTGTGTGGGGTGTGCAGGAACACAGGTGTGAGTATGCACACAGATACACAGTGACTGGTACAGGAAAGCACTGAGATCAGTTTCCCATCTACTGTTGGAGCAATATCTGAGGGCTGGTAGGGATGCGCCAGTGAGCCATGTCCGGATGGTGGGAAGAGAAGCCAGGCAGCCTGGAGCTGGGCAGGGTCCCCAGACCCACCCTGGCAGTGTTCCTGGTTCTACAGGGAGTTCTCGGGCCCCATCCCCAGTGCCGAGCAGCAGGAACCCTTTGTCAGTACTGGGCACACAGGAGCCTGCCTGTAATGAAGCAGGTGGATCTGGTCTGGCTTGACCCAGAGTTTCCTCCCAGAGAGAGCCATTTACATCAGGAATTGTTCAAGGACAGGACAGCATGAGAAATTACTGTCAGAAAAAAATCCCAGCCAGATTCGGCCCAGCTCCTCACACTGTTCTTTATACGGTCAATGGAGAGGCTGTATGAAGCGTGCCCTTGGGGACAGAGCTAAGGCGTGTGTCTGCGGGAAGCTGCAGGCTGTGCAGGGCCAGGGTGGACAGGAGCAGCACTGCTGCATCCACACCCCCTCAGGAGCATTTTCTAAAGGCCCTTGGCACTCAGAGATGAAACTCTGTGCCTGGGCCATTCCTTCCCTGTAGGAGCCTACAAAAAGGGCCATCGGTGTGTCTGCTCCTGGATGCAGAATGAAAGCACCTTCCGCACTGTCCCTCAAAATGTGAAGTGAATCTATTCAGGCAGCCCCAGTTATCAGGGGTCTGCACACAGCCTTCTTTCTCCACAGCCACCGACTCCCAAGTGCTGAAGTGTGATCAGGTGTTGTTGGAACTTACACAGACATAATCTCATGCTGTATAGACATACAACACATAGTGTATCACACCCAGACACCAACCCTTCAGGGCCTTCCCTTCTACATAGAGACCATGTGCTATGCCACCTTCATCCTGTCTGGATCTGGTTTGTGTGGCCTTTGACCAGGCTGCCCTGCCCTTCAGCCCCCTTCCACAGGTTCCAATAACCCTTCGTCTGCAAAAGCTTGACAACTATAACTCCCCCACCAAGCCTTCTCTGATCACACAGCCAGAGGAGCACAGCCTTCTCTGATCACACAGCCAGAGGAGCACAGCCTTCTCTGATCACACAGCCAGAGGAGCACAGCCTTCTCCAAACAGCTGCTTCGCCTTGACTGCGCCTCTGATCTGAGTGTTTGAACTCTTCCCACTCTTGCTAGTTTGTCAGTTCCCCAGGGCAGATACAGAGAGCCACTGGTCTAGGAAAGCACTGACTCAGGTCAGCTGCCCAGGGCAGGGCTCGTGTCTGGCTCATTTCTTTCAGCATCCTCCACAGAGCTGGGCAGAATACCTGCACCCAGTAGGTGCAGGTGCTCAAGAAATATCTTCAAATGAATGAACAACCATCTTATGGGGACACATGTCAAGTGCTCACAAGAAAGGC
Source organism: Rhizomys pruinosus (assembly GCA_009823505.1). Lineage (NCBI taxonomy): Eukaryota > Metazoa > Chordata > Mammalia > Rodentia > Spalacidae > Rhizomys > Rhizomys pruinosus. The sequence goes on along the minus strand of VZQC01005442.1, from coordinate 212,732 downwards.
ATAAAGTCCTCTGTGGCTCTCTTCACTTGCTGCGCCCTTTCTGCACAGGGCTGGTGGACAGCCACTCGTTCGTGTGCCTTGTAGTGAGTCACTGAGCTGCACAGCCGGCGCGTGCAAGGAGAGGAGCTGGCTGGTGGCAGCAGAGAGGAAGGCATCAGGGAGCCTGCTAGGGGTGTCCTCCTCTGGCACAGACTCCCTGTGAAGGTTGAGAAAGCCCACTGCAGCACCCTTGGGGAGCCCTCCTGGAAGAAGAGTCTGTCTGAGAGCAGACACTCCCCAAGGGTCCTTTCTGAACAGACTTTGCGTGGACAGGAAGGGGAAGCAGTTGGCTCCCACGTGCTCCTATGTACAGTACACTGAGGCTCTGCAGCATCCTGCAGCATCCAGAGCTTAGATCTCACACACACGCACACACACACACACACACACAATTACGTGCACATGTGCATGTACTCACATGTAAGGTTCATATGCATGCACACAAGCACACATGCATGTGTGTAATTACAGGTACACATTCACATACACATTCATGCATACACAGATGCATATACATAAGTGCACACATACATGATACATACTATGCATGTAATCACACAATTTCACATGCACATGCATGCACAGATGCATCTACACAAGTGCACACATGCATGCACACATGTACATGCATAACATACACATACACGTAATCACATGCACACCTTCACATACATGTGTATGCGCATGCATGTTCATATGTACATGAACACATGTGAGTACACATGTGCTTGTACACACATACATTCATATATACATGCACACACAAGTAGTCACAAGATATCCTCTCCACTCATTTCTGGCTGCCCAGAAATCCTGAGTCTCACAACTGAACATTTCCCTTCTGTGCCTGATGTTTAATGAAACAGTAAACACCATTAGCTCTTGTATTTACATGGTTACCATTATAAAGCGTTCTTCTATTTGCAGTTCCCATAAACTGACCCAGTAAATCCCTGGCCACCCCGGGCTTTCCTCTCATGGGCTCACCGGACTGGTTCTCCATGGGGAAAGGATTGGCTTAGTCCACCTGGCATCCCTTCTCCCACCAAGGCCCAAGGCCCATGGCTGCAGGCTGACGTATGCCATCATTGAGATGGGACTGGCTTCTTTCTGGGAAGATGTCCTGCTAGGGTGGGGCTTAACCTGTCTTGTTGCAACATTCACATTTTCAAACCCACAACGAAAAGTCTCTGCTGAGTAAATTTAACATCCTAACTGCTGTCTGTCCTTCTATCACTTGTGACTGCCACTTCACCAAGGGAGTTCTGGACAGGGGAAGACCAGGCTGAGGGAGGCATCTGTATGGAAGAGCCAAGATCAGGGTGGGTATAGTCCCAGAGAGGGGTGGGGACAGAGGACATGCTGTCCCCTCACTTTCTCTTACATCCAGGATGAAGGGAGGCACAAATGACTCAGAATTATAAGGTCCACTAGATAACATCACCTCTTTTTTAAATCCTAGGAAGTCACAGCTCTGGGCATGCATGTTGGTCACTTTTGCTGCTGTGACAGAATATATGACAAAGCACTTAAGGAGGCCCTTATCTTGGCTCTCTGCTCAATGGGACAGTCGGCCATGGAAGGAAGTCATGGCAGCACACATTGCACCTGCCGCCGTCATGAATTACCCTGACGACAAGAAATTTGGAGGACAAAGTATTCATTTGGTTTACAATTCCAAGTTATGTCCATCACTGCGGGGAAGTCAAGGCAAGACCTGTGAATAGCTGGCCACAGCACATCTGCAGTCAGGAGCAGGGAGGGATGGACGGGGGCTCGCTCATGCTCTCGCTGTGCCCAGCTGGGTGTCTCCACTCCACAGTTCAGGACACTTTGCCTGGGGAATGGTGCTGCCACACACCACTAACTAAACTAAGACAGTTGGATCTCTGTGATTCAAGGCCAGCTTTGTCTAAATATATAGCTCCAAGCCAGCTGGAACCAAAAAAAAAAAAAAAAAAAAAAAAAAAAAAAAAAAAAAAAAGACAGACCCACAGACAAGCCCACAGGCCAAAGCAATAGAGAGACTCTCTCATTGAGACTCTCTTCCCCAGTGATTCTATGTTGTATTGCATTGACAATCAACCATCACAAGCTGGGTGTGGTGGTGCACTTCTTTGATCCAGGCACTCAGGAGGCAGAGGCAGGTGGATCTCTGTGAGTTCAAGGCCATCCTGGTCTACCTAGCCAGTTCCAGGGCACCTGGGGCTACAGGGTGACTCTGTTTAAAAACAAAACAAAGCAAAGAAAAACAAAACAAAACAACATCCCTACCCATCACAGCATTGATAGGAAGCAGAGCAGGAGGGATGCTGATGTTCAGCTCACATTCCCCTTTTTTCCTTCAAGGACTTCAACCCACGAAGTGGTGCTGCTGGTTTCTAGAGCAGGTCTTCCCGTTTCAATGAATGCACTCTAGAAACCTCCTCAGACATGCTAAGGTGTTTTTCTCTTAGGTGATTCTAGCTCCTGTCAACTTCTGGTGATGATCAATACTGGTTATCACAGTGCTCACTGGCCTCAGACTCCCCAGCTCTATCCTGCTGCTTGGCAGATGCTGCACAGCCGTCGTGTGGTCTCACAGGGAAATAAACAGATGGATAAGTGCGCAGGAGGCTGCTGCATTTTGTGGTACCCCTCAGAGATACCCACACCAAAGTCTGAATGCCCAGAACATCTGGTTGAGAGCCCTGGTAACAGGGCTTCAGACATAGGGACTGAGACAATCCCACTGGAGTAGGGTGACCAGTGAGGAAAAAACCTCCTCATAAGAGAGGAAGTCGGGATACAGACAGATGCGCACAGGGAAAGCTGTGCGGTGAGGAGGTCAGAGCTCAGGGAGATACAGCAGAAGCCAGGATGAGGCAGGAGGGAGCTGGAGCGGCTTTCCCTCAGCTGCCAAGGAAACCAACCACACAGACCCCTGACCTTGGACCTCCGGCCTCCAGGACTGGTAGACAACACACCTGTGCTGTTGAAGCCGTGCTGCTTGTTATAGTAGGTCTAGCAAACACACTCAGACTTACGATCAACCACAATCAAGCTAAGTTAGCTGAGCTCAGACCCACAAGCCTATGAGTTTAAAATATTACCAGGGAGACAAAAATGGACTGCATGCTTGTGTGGACAGATAGATATGGAATGGGAGACTTGACAGCTATATAGACACCACACCTGGCTTCTCCTCCAGCTCAGGGTCCTCCCATACCATGCTGGAGAGAGAGTGCTAATCCATCTTGGGAGTCTCGGGGAAGCATCCGGCAGGAGACAGGGGGGTCTGCAGGGCATAGTCACTAAATTAGCCCTAGTAAGCATCCTGTGATGGAAATACTCTTATCTTTGCTTTACACAATGAGGAGGTGAAGTTATTTGCCAAGGCTGCCACGGCTGGTAATTTGCAGGCCTTTATTCTGCCTCCTCAAACATGAGCTCCCTTTGTCCCATCTACTACTCCACAAATCCTGCCCTCTGCGCCCATTGCTCAAGTCAGTGGATTTAACGTCCCCACTTAGAGATTTTCACCAACTCATAAGGTGATTTGAACACACTGTGTCTTTGCTTCCTCTGGTCAAAGAAGTTCTTACACCTAGGTAGCAACCAGAGGGCCAGCTCAAGGCCTCTGCTCTATAACCGTAACCTGGTCCTTTAAGATGCAGGCTCCCAGCGCCAGCCTCACGATGCGCCCATGCTCATCCAGAGTCTGTTCTCTACACAGGTTCCCCACATGCTGCCTCCGGCTCTACTCAGAACTCCTTTTGTTCTGTCTTTTGCAGCCTTTGGGGCATGGAAGTCAACACTGGCTCACTCTTCCTAACCTGCCTTAGTCCCTCCACGGGTGATGGAGGGGAGGCCATTGCTGCTGCACCACAGCTGGCAGAAGCCTCTGTCTGTCACTCCACCTAGGGATTGCAGCCTGGGCCTTTGTTAAAACGTGCATATATTTTAAAAGTCTTGGAGGACTGAGTTGCCTCCATCTGCCTAAATTCTATTTCTATTCCCGGCCTGGCTGGGAGGATAAGCAGGAAGAAAGACACAGACATTGCCTGAGACCTCACAGCAGAAGGAAAGGAAGAAGGGAAAAGTTAAAGGAGGGCTCAGAGAAGCTTTTCAGACTGCTTCAGAGTCCACTCTTGTACCCGCAGAGTGGAATTCTTCAGGCTATGAACAGCCACCTTGTGTCTACTGCTCCCCCAGCCGGCATGGCCATCTATGCCTCCAGCACAAACCAAAGGGCACAGAAGATGGCAGCAGACAGGGTCACTGCTGTCGCAGAGAACCCAGCTCCTAGTGAGGCAGCAGGCTCATGTCTCATCCTCTAACTTTCACCCCAAAGGCCTCTGCCCTTCCAGTCCTGGTTAGGGCCACTTAAATGGTTCTGAAGACTGGACAGCCACATGAGCAGGAATACATGCTGGCCTCAAGTGCCAGATCTGGCCTGTGATCCCCAGGCCTGGTGGCCAGGCCTCAGGGAAATGAACTGTCACCTCTTCCTTCCCAGAAGCCAAGCTTGCTGCTTCCTCTTTCATAAAGCAACTCTAACACACATGCAGATGACATGTGTGCCCTCTCCATGTCCTCCATCCTGGGAGATGCCACTGTGGAGACAGAATGCTTGAAATGCTGGGTTGGTAATAGATTGTATTTGCCTTTAAAAAGATTTTTTTCTATCTTGGTTTAAAACATATTCTGGCTTATGTGCCTCAAATGCAGCAAGATGTGCCATTAGAAGAGAAGGTGGGTGGGAGGAGATAAGAGGAGGGGCGGACACAGCTAGGTCCATGCACAGGATTCCCACTGAGGTCCTCACTCTAGCTCTGAGTCTCTAAGAGGCCAAAGCCACGGCAGCAGTATGAACAGACAAGAGCCACTCCCTGCCCTTACGTCACAGAGAGACCATCAAGCACATAACGCTGTCTGCATTGGCCACGTGGTCTGTTCTCTCCAACTGCCCATCAACACAAATGAGCGTCCTCTAGCTGCCAGGTTTTTGGTGGGCTCTGGAGGTAAATAACACATAAGTCGCCATCCCTTTCCCTGCTCTTTATGAAGAAATCAAGCAGCCATCTTAGCTGTGCTCAGCTTCGAGGGCGAGTTCTGTATAGAGGTTGAGGAGATTGTATTAGTCACTTTTCTGTTGCTGTGATAAAACCACCATGACCAAGGGAACTTATAAAAGAAAGAGTTTATTTGAGCTTACGATTAACGGTTCCAGGAAATTAGAGTCCATTGTGGTGGGGAGGCATGGTGGCAGGAGCTGGAGCAGAAAGCTGAGGTTCACATCTTCCAGTGAATACAGGAAGCAGACAGAGAGCAAGTGGAGACTGGCGAGGCTTGTTGAACTCTCTAAGCCCTCCCCCAGTGACATACTTCCTCCAGGATGGCCACGACTCCTAAGATCTCCCCAAACAATGCCACCAACTGGGGACAAAATGTCCGACTACTTGAAGCCTATGGGGGACATTCTCATTCAAACCACCACAGAGAGGAAGGGTCCATTTGCTTTTGATTTTCACTTTTCCCAGCATGCAATGCCCAGCCCTTTGTTCTCAGGCCAAGGAAGTAGCAATGCACAGCCCTACTCACTCAAACATCATTTCTTCCAGGAAGCCTGCCCATAAAGCTCTACTCAATGTTCCCCAGCCCATGATAAGCGCCTCCACCTGGCATCTAGTGCATTCTCTCTTCTGCCACTGTGGCTTCTGGTTCTTTCAGCTGGTCTTAGTCACTTCTGTGGTTAGGACATAGCTTGAGCCATGCACATAGCAGTAAACAAAATATGCTTCCCTTCTTGTACTAAAGGCAATCTATTTTCACAGAATGTGAACTTGAGAAATAAAATACAAAGAATTTCATTTCATTCTAGACCTGGCAGCTTTGGGTGGAGTTGCCAGGAATTTAGTGCCAAGCAAGCGGACCCACATCCTGGGACCCGGAAGGGCTCTTGCACATCCTCCTGTCCCTCAGGTAGCTTCACACAGCTGAGCTATGCCTATTGATATCTTCCTCTGACTTATAGTCTGCCTGCCATGCTCTGGGAGTTCTTGTCTAAGGAATCGAGGGGTATGCTGGGAAGACTGTGAGTGCACTGCATGCTGGGCTGAGGAAGAGGGCTGGGGAGTGCAGTTCAGATCCTCGGCTGATGGCCCATGGCATGCACTCATAGGTAGATCACTAATGCCTGAACCTCAGGTTCAACAGCTCCCAGAAGGATCAGAAGTCTGCCTCACTGTAGCTTACAAACACTAAACATTACCAGGTAAACGGAGGGCTTTATATTGAAATCTGGTTAAGGATGGATCCCTGTTAGTTTCTTTTTTTGTGAGTTTTATGTTTTTGTTTGACTTTCCGCTATGACCTATGGTTGGGGGTCTAGTCATGTGACTTTAGGCAGGTTGTTTAACCCAAACCTCAGTGTCCTGGGCAGTGAATAAGCTGCTGAGTACTAAGTAGGACAATACAGGTGAAGGTTAAGTCCATTGGAGGGACCAGAGTACAGGAGCAGCTACTCAGCCCACACTTGCAATTCAGCCATCCCTCAGCCTTCCATCTTGCAGGAGGCCCTGGCTCCTATGCACTGGGCTCCACAAAGACCCATGGGGGCTCCACAGAGCCTCCTGCCCTCAGTGGGACACATCTGCATCTTTTTATCTTCATCTCATGTGTATCCCAAACTTCTCAGCATACTCCTTCTCTCAGGAGAGTTGGCTTGAGGGATCAACCAAGCAGATAAGAAATGCATCCTCTGCAAGGCAGAGACAGAGCCCTGCCTTCTCCTGGTTGCTGGATGGTGTTATGGAATGTTTGGGTTGGGTGGTGCCTCCCCAGACAGAGGCCTGCTTCCCAAAGGGATCAGTTCACAGTGACATCTGACCAGCTCAGATCCTGTCAGGGATCTGCCTGGGTTCTGGGGAGAAGGACAGGTGGCAGGACCTCAGAGAAAGACTCAGGTCAAGTGTAGAAGAAGGATCTACCTCCAAGAGAGGTGGGGGACTAGCGGGAGAACAGATTCACGGTGACTCAGTGAGTTCTGGAAACAGACCCTCCTTGCCACCATGAGAGGCAAGGATGGGCTTCCGCCCACTCTGACAGTCATGTGGCCATTTCTGGAAGAACCAACACACTGTCTTCACCCAATGACAACAGACACCAAGGGAGCCTCCTGCCCCTCCCTGCCAGAAGCAGCCCAATCTTCCTGTGTCCCCAGCCTTAGCAATCATGGTCAGATTTAAACAACATGCAGTATCTGCTCTGGTTTCAACCTGAAATGTTCCTGCAGGCAGCATTATTTTGAGAGGCTGAGGCAACTTTAAGAGGTGGAGCCAGGCTGGCAGAGTAAGTCATTAGGGGCAGGATATGAAGGTTCTCCCCCCTGGCTCCAGCTTGCTCTCTGCTTCTGGCCTGCTGTGGCATGCACAGCCTCCTCCACACCCGCCCACTGCCCAGCTGCTGTTTGTTGCCATGCTGGAGTCTGAAGCTATGAGCAAAGTCAATCTTTCACTTTCTAAATTGCTTCTCTTAGGTGTTAGTCACCACCGCCAGGCACAGTGACGGGAACTAATGCTATGTCAGCACCAGCGGGGCTGGTTTGGCTTGCTCCAACTTTGCGTACTAATCTCTCTCATTTAAAAGTGTTGCTGACAGAAGGGGAGGCCTTGGAAAACCCTACCCCTCCTTACCTGAGAAGCTATTGGCAGTCAATGGCTGCTGGCCACTCAGTTTTCTTCAGGGACATGATCCCGGAGGAGCTACCCATGCTCTAGGAGATGTTCCCACACTCCTGTGTGCAGAGGCAGCACTCAATGGACTCAGCGGTTTTAAAAACAAAACACATGAAGTTGGAGGGAAAAGTGACAGGGAGGGGTAGAGAAGGAATTACAGAGGTGGATCTTCTCAAAACACACACACACACACACACACACACACACACGCACACACACACACATATATGCATGAAATTATCAAACAATAAAAAGAAATATAAAATGTAGTGCTCAGATATTTTATATTATACTGAGTTTTTGAACTGCCATGTATATTTTATACTTAAGGCACATCTAAGTCAAATATGCAATAGATACATGGCTGACATCAACCCTGTTGGACACTGTGTGTGACTCCAGGGCTGGAAACTGTGAAGAGTGGCTGACAGGAGCCTTGGGCTCAGGTTGGGAATCAGAGATGACTCAAGAGCAGTGACTTGGGCATCTCAAAAGGAGCACAATCACTTGTTGGGTTTTTGATGTGCCAGATCACGATTCCCAGGATAAGCCCCAACCAAGAGCCCCCAGATGTCTTTGTTATGAAAACCTACTACAGCTGGACTGTTCAGTTTTGTAGCTACTTGCCACATGCACCTTTTTAAGAGTAAATGAACTCAAAGCACATATAAGACTCATTAGGTCAGTTGCATCCACCACATTCCCAGGGCTCATCACCTAGGGCAGAGGCTACTTTCTAGAACACTATTACAGACTATTCTATCGGATAGTGCCAGCTTGCGCATCAATCAGCCCTTGGAATGGGAAGTGGCCCTGATTTCCTGGAATGAGGCTCTAGTTTGGTTTCAATAAACAGCATGACCAAAAACTTCACTTGGTGTCTGTAAGTACTGGATGACAGGCCCAAATTTACTTTCCTGACGATGCTTCATGCTCTTTCTGCCTTCTGTAGAACAGGTTCTCCTGTCAGCTCAGCCCTTTGAGCAGTTTACAGTCTGCCTTCACTCAAGTCCTGCTTGACCAAGGCACATTCCTCCTCTTCTACCTTCAGGTAACAGTTCATCGCCAAGGAAGGGCAGGGCAGGGACCTAGGCATGAGGACTGCAGAGACCACAGAAGAGCATTGATTACCAGCTTGCCCAGCTATCTTTCTTCTACAGCCAAGGCCCATCTGCCCAGGGATAGAAATTCCCATAGTGGCCTGAGCCCTCCTCCATCAAGTAATAATCAAGAAAATGCTCCACAGACATGCCCTCAGGTCAATCTGATAGAGGTAATTCCTCAATTGAGGTTCCCTCAATGTTGTTGGTGTGTTGAGCTGTCAACCAAGGTTGGATGTCACAGATAAGAGACTCTGCTATTTGTAGGCATGGGGTTTTTCATGAAACCAAAGTTAATTCTAGAAAGATGGTGTTGCTTTTGCTTAACTGAAAATGTGGACTGAGAGACAGATTTTCCTTTGACTCCTGGAGCATGTGGCTTCCTTGTGATCCTGGAAAATTATCTGTGCCACCTTACAAGGTAGTGGGAAGGTACAGTGTGGCAAAGAAAGGTCACTAGCCCCCAGGCTCCGTCCTCTGGGGCAAAGAGTGCTGTGTTGCAGGTGCTTCCTCTCTTCCCTCCATTATTCCTCAATGGGCAGCAGAGGGATATTTACCTTCTTGAAAACAAGAGTTACACAATGCCTTAGGAACCCCACCGTACAAGTGGAACGTGCCATGGTCAAGCAGGACTTGAGTGAAGGCAGACTGTAAACTGCTGAGTGGGACGAGCTGACAGGAGAATCTGTTCCACAGAAGGTAGAAAGAGGATGAGGCATTGTCAGAAGAGTAAAATTGGGCCCGTCATCCGGCACTTACAGACGCCAAGTGAGACAAAGACATGAGGAAAGTGGAGGATTAGGGAGGAATTGATGAACCCTTTGCATTCCTTTGTCCAGGAAGGTAGGAGTGTAAAATTCCATAGAGACAGAGTCCCAGTGGCAGCGGATGCTGCGCTGGCATGTCAACAAAACCTCCTCTTAGGACTGCTCTTGGGATGGTTGGTGTTAACTGTCAACGTGCCTGCATTAGACTCATGAGACATGTATGCATGCCTGTGGGGGATTATCTTGATGGTTTTAATTGATGTGGGAAGTCCTGCCCACTGCAGGTGGCACCTGGCCCTTGCTGGGATTCTTGACTTTTTAAAAAAATTATTTTTATTTTGTGTGTTTGACCGTATCACCTGAATATGTATAAGTGCATCCGTGTCATGCTGTGCCTACAGTGGTCAGAAGGTGTCAGATCCCCTGGAACTGGAGTTACAGATAGTTGTTAGACACCATATGGGTGCTGGGACTTGAACCTGGGACCTCTGCAAGAGCAGCCACTGCATTTAACACTGAGCCATCTCTCCAGCCCCAGATCCTAGACTCTGTACGTGGAGAAAGGGAGCTGAGCACTAGCATGCATGCATCCATCACTTTCGCTTCCTGGTTGCAGATGCATGTGAGCAGCTGCTTCAAGCACCTGCAGTCTTGTCTTCCCGCCATGCTGGACTGGACCTTGAACTGTGAACTTTGAGCCAGAATGAACCCTTCTCCCTTCAGTTGCTCTTGTCAGTTTCTTTTCTGGCTGCTATGATAAAAATACTCTAAGACAGATATCAAAGTAAGAAAAACTACACACATTTAAAGAAATAGAGTTACTCAAGATACAGTTCCTTATTTAGGTAGATATTCAAGGTCATTTAGCTTGGGGACGGTCTCAGGAAGAAGAGAAGAGGGCTCTGTGCCAAAGCAGAGGAAAAACTTGTTAGGGCAGAATTAGAATTGTGCCTGATGGGTTAACTTGACCTTGCTAGCTCAAAGGATCTGCAAACAAGACAGAGCTATTGTTTTCCTAGCAGCCTCAGCCCAGAGTTAAGCTGTAGCATCTCCACATGGTCTCACCTGCTCTACTGGTGGGGTCTCTGCCTGGGGGGACCCTGGCCTAGAAAAAGGCACCAGCCCCTTCTACGCCTTCCTTGCAGTGTTACCAATCCACATCACATCTTCTGGAGATTCAGAGGTAGAGGCCCCTGAAGTAATCCCTCTGCCTATGAGCTAGGATTCAGTGAACCAAGAGCGGAGGGAAGTGCAGGAAAGGAGCTTTTAGCATGAGGAGGAGGTCGCAGCCGGGAGCACAGGCCACTGCCCCTGCTTCTGTTCAGGGCTCTCCACTGGCACAGATTTACACACAGTAGGTGAAACATGCCCCTGCTGACTGCAAGCTTTGAAACGTACTCCAGCAGCACAGGCCCTGCTGCCCAGCTCATCCCCATACCAGCAGCTCACCTGATCATCAGAGTGGTTTTGAAGTATAATGAAAAATCTTTGATGGCAAGAGTGCCAGCCCACAAAGGCTGCCACCTGCCGTCTGAGTGCTCAGTGCTTTGGGTTAATGACAGTTTTAGATCTTACGAAATGCATTTTCTCTTGAGGTATTTCTGAGTTGTTTCTGAATAATGAGATCCCAGATAGGACTCTGGGACTTAATAGGAGCCTGTGTAAAATGTGCATGGCTGGAGCAAGATTTATAGTCTCCCTCAGTGGGGTCATTAACCTGCTCCCAGGCACAAGCAGAGGACACGAAGCAAACAATCTGGGCCCCTGCATGCTTTCCCGGGAGGTGTCAGGAGCTGCGTTGTCTGTCAGGAGCTGCGGTGTCTGTCTGGAGCTGCAGTGTGGTCTGAGCTATCTTCTTGGTGGCTCCAGCAAGGGACTATGAATGGGCCAGCTTCTTCCCTCCCAATTCTAAACCAACTCCAGTCCTGGTGAAGGTGACCCTCTCCCCAACACACCCGGCTACCTACCTCCTTCCACAGCCAATCAACCCATCACTGAGCATTTAGTGAGCTCCCTGTTGACTCCCAGTCTTACTCTGTAAGCAGACCCAGCACTGGGCTGGAGCCTCACAAGGGACCAGAGCTTCACAAAGACAGGAAAAAAGCAAATCACCCCAGGGCCAAAGCACATTACTTCAGACACAGCCGCTTCCCTGCCCTGAATGGAGCTTCATAGTTGGTGTGAAACTCAAAGGCAAGGAGTGAAGGCCCCCCTAAAGGTGTCTGCAGAGCAGGGACTATTGATTCTTCCCAGACAACCTCCTGGAGCCTCGGGCTGTTTGGGCAGTGACATTTGCTGCTATGTGCTCATGTGCACCTGTGTGTATTTTATTTAATTCTCTTGCTTTGCAGGCCAGACCACCTTGCTTATTATTTTAGTCACTACAACCACTGGCTGTCCTGTTAGCTGTTAGGCACATCAGAGGAATCTTCTGAGCACCCAGGGAGCAAGAAAGCTCCTTGCGAAGGGGGAGTTTGGTGCTTCTGGGAGCAGGGGCCAGAAGCAGTCTGTGGACTCACAGATGAGTCCCCGCACCCCCTCGTGTTCTGCTCTGCGTCCTCGGAATCATAACACAATTTGCATAACTGCTGCCTCTCTGCCTGTGCTCCTTGGGGTCTGACTCATTTTTCAGTCCCTACTTGGCACAGTGTCTGGACTCAATAAACAGGTGAAATGGATTACCGGCCCTCTCTATAAGTTTTTAAAAAATATCTTAGAGTTAGTCCAGGAAAACACAGCAATTTAAACCTAAGAGCTAGAAGAAAAGAATTTTCATTTACAATATGGTAGAGGACCGCTTCCAGGAAATCCCACACTGGTTGTGAGCTCATCTGTGTAGATGAATGGAGGCATTTTGGATAAGTTCCACACTTGTCTTGCTGGGGTTAATATGCTTCCTTTTCCTGAAGGGCCTCAGAGAAGACAACTTAACCTGATAAAATCAACACCCAATTATGGAAATGTAAGCAGACTTCTGAAGGGCACACAACTGTAAGGGAAAATTAATCAGTAAAGATGTTTGATCAAAGCACTTAAGTAAGCAGGGAAGATCAGATAGAAAACCCCAGAGGAAGCTAACTCGGCCCCACCCATAGCTGGTGTCTCTCAGAATCTCTCCTTTTCCAAAAGAAGGATACTTGGCATTAAAAAAAATCTTACAATTAAAGCTGTGCAGAGTGAAACTGGTCTTCACGGTGGTTTCTATTTATTGTCAACTTTACAATAAATAGACAACAAGCCTCTGGACTTTTCTGTGAGGGTGTTTCTGAATAGATTGAGTTGAGGTGGAAAAACCCACCCTGAATGTGGAATGGTGCTCCCAGCTGAATAAAAAGGAGAAAAGATCTGAGCAGCAGCATGCATCTCTCTTAGCTTCTTGACTGTGCATGTGCCTCAGGCTCCTACCACCATGCTTCTATGGATGGACTATATCCTTAAACCGTGAGCCAAAATAAGCAGTTCCCTACGTTTCTTTGGCAAGTATTTTATCATAACAAGGAGAAAAGTAACTAAGACACAGCTTATCCTTTGGGCAATTAAAAAATGCTTGTTTGTTGGAAGGTCCCTGGTGGACATCAGGGTGGGCCATCAAAGCATTTGATGCTTAAAATCTTTGCTGTAGGACTCATTGTTGTGACTGGCCCCAAGAGGCTGGATCTTCCACATAGGTCCAAGCCTCTCTTCTAGGCTAGATGAGAAAAAGAGGAGAAAGATCCATCTAGCCCACAAGAAACACTCACCAGGAAGAACTGAGAATAAATTCCTCCCCAATGCTCCTTCTCTTTAAAGTAAGTTAATTGGTCGTTTTGACAACTTCATCAAAGCAAAAAAGGACCATCTAATGGCAGAGTCCTGGGACCATCAGTCAGTGTGACAAACAAACTGAACATTAAAAGCAAGGTTTTCATCTCCTTAGTTCCTCTGGCTTCAGCATCTTGGTTTTTTGAGCTTAAAAGACAAAAGATCAATAATTCTCCAACAAAGAAGACAAAGTAACTGGGGCATAAACAATAGTCAAGTGCTTGAAAGACTAGCCAAGAGGCCCTGTGAGATGAAGCAGAGCTCCACTCTCTGGTGCTCTGATGACCAACACGCTGTCCTTGCATGCACAGCCCCGTGCTCTGTCCTTGGCATGAAGTGAAGGCTCTTTACTATGGCTTAGCCACAGGCATCCCTGAGCTGCCTACAGCTCATAGTCTCTGCTATGATTGGGGAAGGTCTGGCCTGTGTCATTCATGGGGAAACTCAGGGTGAGGAGTCACCCGTGATCCCATCTTCAGAGGTGATCATGACAGTAGAGATCGTGTACTGAACAGACCTTATGATTTAACTGTTGTAAGGATATGAGGTTCCAATTTGGCAAGCAAGAGAAGACTGGGAAAGAGCGGGGAATCTTTCCAAGGTAGTTCTCGTAGTGCAGCGGTCATCACCTTTGATGTCACTTAGAACCTCAAGTCACAATGTCAAGCCACACCCAGGCCAGTTCTGGTAGGGCCTCTGGGGGAGTATGTTTGAAAGCTTTCAGGTGACTCCAATGTGCAGCCATGGCTGCAGAACACTGGGCTGCCAAGCAGCTGAGTTAGGCATCCAACCATCTGCAGGCTCAGCTCATTCTCCTCTGGGACATGATCATGAAAGACTCATCCAAAAAAAAAAAAAAAAAAAAAAAAGAATCATCATCATCCAGAGATTTAAGAAAGTATTCATCAATAGCTTTCCTGCTTGATGAAGGAGGAGACTGGGGTTCAGAGAGGGGGAATCCTTTTGACATAATGTTCACTTTCTTTACAAGAGGATAAGAAGCAGTCTGAGGGTGAAGAATCAACAGTGTCTATGGTCCTTGTGAACAAGATTTGCAAAAGGTCAAATTCTTTTTAGTGTGTGTGTGTGTATGTGTGCGTGTGTGTGTATGTGTGCATGTGTATGTGTATGTGTGTGTGCATGTATGTGTGTGTGCATGTGTGTGTATGTGTGTGTGCGTGTGCGCATGTGTGTATGTGTGTGCATGTGTGTGTGTGCATGTGTGTATGTGTGTGTGTGTGTGGATGTGTGTATGTGTGTGTGTGCATGTGTGTGTGTGTGTGTGTACATCTATGTGTGTGCACCAAGTCCCGGAACCCTCCTATCTGTGTCCCCACAGAACTAGAACTACATACATGCACGGAGTCAAGCCCAGCTTTCATGGGGTGCTGGGATCCAGACTCCAGTCTTCACGCTCCAGTAGCACGTGCTTTTACCCACGGAGACAACCTCCCATCCCCTCAAAATCTTTCTACATTCTATGTGTTAGAGGGGATTTAGATGGAGTTTGATCTCAGGGTCTCTGTGTGATAGTTATCCTGACTGTGGTTGGTGGGAGCTGAAATTAACTGACAACCATGCCTCTGGGTGGGTCTGTGAGGGAATTTCCAGGAAGGACTGGCTGAAGGGAGAAGTCCCTGTCTCAGGTGGGTGGGCCAGATGTTGAGAGTAGCACTGCTCCCTGCGCTTCGCCTCCTGCTGTGAGTGCATCTATCCCATCGCTGTTGTTGCTGCTGTCACTGCCCTTTTTGACCAGCATCTCTCCAGGAATCCCCCAGGCCTTCAGGACAAGATGGAGACCGCATGGAACCTTGTGACAGAGCAGCTACCAGATTCACCTGCCTCTCCCACATGTGGATGGCATGGTTGGGCTGCCCAGCCCCCACTGTTCAAGCCAGGCTAATAAACCCCTTTTTGTAATACATGTAACTCTTATTTATACCGTTCCTCTAGTGAACCCCAATACCATTTCATACCACATTCTGGGGCTCACAGTGAGAACACCCACTCTCAATGGGCATCAATGCTATTATACCATTATACCTGCTCTGTTCAGAGATGAATCCTGCTGCCAATTCCACAGCATGTTTGAGTTGATAGCTGTTATTTTCTAGGGCAAAATCTTCAGAACTGCACCACCTTCCTCTGGCTGAGAGTTGGGCAGAACATCCCATCTCCCCTCCTTTTCCTGCCATGAGTGAGTAGTGGAAGACAATGTCCCTGTAGGAATAAATGCCTGCTCTTCTGAGGATGGGAGCCTCCCTAGCCATGGTAGCTGGGATTTCTGGGCTGGAAAATAAAAGTGTAGCTAATCAGAGTCATCATCCTGATGCTGTCATATGGCTAACCCTCTTCTCCAGGAGACAGGAGAGGTCGTGGTTTCTAGCTGCCCTCAGGGCTCCCTGGCTCACCAGCTCTCATATGAAGCTGTGGCCCCAGTGAACTCCCAGTGCTATAGCCAACAATAGCTCTACAGAAATACTCTCTAGTGTCTGAACTACTTGTGAAAGTATCTCTGAACCCCTCCCTGTGATGTACTGAGCTCCATCTTCAGGGAGTTTTAACAATATCCACTCAGGTTTTAGACATTCATTCAAGATATATTCACTGAGCATCCTCACTGACGTGAGACACTGGACAAACACATCAAATAATGTGCAGCTCATATATAGAAAAGCTTCCAGCCTGGCTTATAGGCGAGATACAGGGAAGGTAACTGCAACCCTATGGAGTGGCCAAATTGTGTGGACATGCCCATGGACAACTTGGATCATCTTGGGAGGAGGCTACGTGGAGGAAACCTGCATAGAGGCCTGGGCAGGGGTGGGGGGACAAGGACCTTAGCAGGGCAGCCGTGATTATGCTGGCCTCATTCAAAAGTTCCAAATGGCCCTAAAGGCCTCCCCCAATGGCTCTCTGGGCCTTTCTCCTCCCTGGTCCCCTGTGTTGAGTCACCTCCACTGCTCACAGCTTCAGGTCTTACACATCCCTGTTTCCATTGTTGTGGGGCCGTTGTTTGGTCAGCGATGCCCACCATCCCCTCTCTCTATTGAGCTCTTCCTCGGCCTTTGAGGTCTAGTTCCAGCATCACATTCTCTGTGAGGACTTCCCTACCTCTGGGCAGTCGCCTGCAACATTACAGTTATCTCTCTGCCTGTTGGGGCTGTAGGCATCTGGGAGGCAAGTGGTGTCTTAACCATTCTCACTTTCCCAGAGTTTGGAAGAGCTGTATTCCACACATCTTTAGACCCCATGTAGGGCTAAGGTCAAGCTCAAGTCCAGGTTCACAGCAAATGAGGGCATGCTTTTCCATGGCCAAAGCCTGTATCCTTTCATCCAAAACGGGCACCCCCGAGTTTATCTTAATAATGAAAACTTCAGACACATGATATGGTGATTAAGGAAATGGATTTTATTAAGTCTTCTGGTTCTGTATTGCAATGAACTCCCAAAGAAAACTAGTCAGTATAAAACAAAAAAGAAAGGCCTACCATTTCAGGACCCTGGACAGTGGCAGGACAGGCTATTTCCCAGGGGCTCTTCCTTAAAGAAGGCTGGGCATGGAAACACTCCCTGTGTCCCTCACTGAGAATGCAACCAAAGCCCAGTGAGCTCAGAAGCCCAGGACATGTGATGGTGGTTTTAACTGTCAACCTGACACAACTCAGAATCCCCTGGGAAGACTCCCAGTGAGGGTTATCCAGCGGCCTATGGGTGTGTGTATGTGGGCGTGTGTGTGTGTGTGTGTGTGTGTGTGTGTACGTGTGTGTGTGTGTGCATGCACACGTGTGTGTGTGTGTGTGCATGCACACGTGTGTGTGTGTGTGTGCATGTGTGTGTGGTGTGGGGGATGTGTGTATGGGGGGTTGATGGCTTTAACTGTTGTAGGAAGACCCAGCCTGAACACGGGCAGGACCATTCCCTGGTTTGGACCTAGACTATACCAGGGTACAGAATGCCAGCTGAGCTCTAAGAACACCCTGGCATTCGTTCTTCCTGTTCTTGACTGTGGACATGATGTTCAAGCTCCTGCAGCTCTAGTTCTCTGTAGTGACGGACTATAACATGGAACTGTGATCTACAATAAACACTCCCTCTGCTTTGGTCAAGGGTTTAATCACTGACAGAAACGAAACCAGGACAGCACGCACTCAGCCCAGCCTGGCCACTGTTCTTGGGGCTTTGAAAGGTCACTGGCTGCTAATGATGACCTGATGTCCATGTCTTGAGGCTGTGGAAAGAGGAAGAGCATGGATGTCTTTTCTTGCACTATCATGAGCTCCTCACACTGTAAAAGCCACTATTTTGGTTATCAAGACAGAGGGAGGTGTGTAAATAAAGGAGGAAATAGAGGAGCCAGCACTCTGGTACGGAAACCCTGGTTTTGATCAGCAAGGCAAAGGCATCTTCCCGCTCATCTCCAGGTGATGACCTGACAGATCCAATGTGTGCATGGAGCTCATCTGCCACTAGGAGCCCAAGGGAGAAAGGCCTGATTAATGATCAGTGTTCAGGGCCAAACCATGGAAAGAGTGTTTGCAGTTACAGGTATGGGATCATGATGAGACGTGGACCACCCAAAGCCACAGGTATGGGATCATGATGAGACGTGGACCAACCAAAGCCACAGGTACAGGAGCATGATGGGACAATGACCACCCAAAGCCACAGATACAGGAGCATGAGATGTGGACCACCCAAAGCCACAGGTACAGGAGCATGATGGGACAGGGACCACCCAAAGCCACAGGTACAGGATCATGACAAGGCGTGGACCACCCAAAGCCACAGGTATGGGAGCATGACAAAGCATGGACTACCCAAAGCCATGGGTATGGGAGGGAGCATGACAAGATGAGGACCACCCAAAGCCACAGGTACAGGAGAATGATGATATGTGGACCACCCAAAGCCACTGGTATGGGATCATGATGAGCCATGGACCACCCAAAGCCTCAGGTCTGGGATCATGATGAGGTGTGGACCACCGAAAGGCCATTGTCTAGAGGTTCTGCCATTGATTTCCAAACTATGTAAGATCTTGTCTATCAAGACACGAAGATGTCTGTTCCATGGGAAACCCTTTGCCAAGCTTTCTCTGGAGTCCACTATCAGCTACTGTATAAGTGTAAGGTGCATATTTATAAACCCTCCAAATTTCAAGACAAGCCTGGTGTGCAAAACTTACAGAAATGAAACCCTCTGAAGCCTTCTCACATCTCCATGGGCTTTGTAGCCATCTCAACATTCTCTACACAAAAGAGATTGAACACAACTTGGAAACAAACCTGAGCAAGGACAGGGGCTGGAGTGCTGGCTCCATGGTTAGAGGCAGGGCTGCTCTTGCACAGGAAAATAATTTGGTTTTTTTTTTCCCACATAAATTTATTTATTTATTTATTTTTAACAAATCTAGACCCGTGTTCCCGCCCATTCCCCCACCCCGCCAGAGCGCATGCATTCTGCCAAACATGCTTTTCATCTCTTAGTCTTTCTCAATATTGTCCATGGGGAAGTTGACTGTTTTGAGCAGAAGTTCACTGTTTCAGTCAGCTCTTTGATGCAGTATTTTCTGTTGTTGTTGTTGTTTCCAAAATGCATTTTGCCCAACTGCTTTGTACAAAAGCTCAGGGGGCCCTACACAAGAAATACTTACAACTGGGTAATTGGCACTAGCATCCACAGATGAGGGATACCATTCGTCGTTTGTTTTTCTGGGACTGTGTTACTTCACTCAGCATGATGTCCTCTAGCTCCAGCCATTTTCCTGCAAAGCTCGTGATGTCGTCTTTCTTTACTGCTGCATAGAACTCCATTGTGTAGATGTACCACATTTTCTCTATCCA
>VZQC01005442.1:113870-188278 GCA_009823505.1 Rhizomys pruinosus | reverse complement strand
CCCGGTACCTTCTGCTGGGCTCAGGAGATCTCAAATCTCGAGAGTCACACAAGCCTACCTTTAGTACTGGCTGGGAGGATAACTCCACCCCCACAGCCACAAGATCAAATCAAGCCAAAGACCACACCTTTAATCCCAGCTGGGAGGATAACTCCAACCTCACAGCCACAAAGGCCAATCAAGCCAAAGACAGCAGGACCAAAGGATCAACAATCAGCTCGCTGAGGCACCCAGTTCCTACCTGTCTCCCCCTCTTCCTTCTGCTGGGCTCAGGAGATCTCAGGAAAAGAATTTGATTCCCAGCACCCACATGGTGGCTATCAACTGGCTGTAACTCCAGTTCCAGGAGATTCCAATGTCCTCTTCTAACCTCTCAGGCATTGCATGATACAGGTGCACTTACATACATGCAGGCAATACACTCATAAATAATTATAATTATGATAATAATAATAATTATTATTATTACAGCAAGGATGGACTAGCACAGAGGGGCATGCCAGCTGGGCTGGGGTGCATACCTGGGGTACACACCTGACATCCCAACTACTCAGGAGGCTGAAGGACTGAATGTTCAGTGCCAACCTGGTTATAGAGTGAGTGCAAGATCAGCCTGGGCAAGATAGTAAAACCAGTGCACAGTGAAAAGCTGGGCTGAGGCTGTAGCTCAGTGCTTACCCGGCATGTGTGAAACCCTGGCTTTGATCCCAGCACTACGAAAATGAACAAATGAATGAATAAATAAGTAAACATAAAATAAGTCAAATGAGACTGGGAGATTGTAACTCTGGGTTCATTGTGGTCAACAGACAAGCTGTGCCAGAATTGCATGGTACTTGTTAATGCAGACTCCAGATAATACCAAGTATCTCCTGGGGGCCGGCTTATATTTAAGAAAAATTCTTTAGCAAGAAAAGCTGGTGGGTACCTGTTCTGAGACACAGCTAGCCAAGGCCTGTGGGTTGATGACCCTTGTCCCCTTTTCCCAAGCTCTGGTGAACACTGTCTCCAAACACTATCTTGGTGACTTTTTATAACAGCCTCAAAACCTGAGGGCATGTGGACCATGAGAGAGACTTTGACAGCCTGGCACCCGGGGACTCTGTTGTGAATGGTGGATGCAGAGTGAGAGAACAGACTGTAAGAAGAGGTCATGGAGGATGACAGGTAACCAGACAGGTGGAATAATGAGCAAATGGTGGCTGATGGAGAAATAACAGGTGTCCAGGGAGCAATGAGCAGATGCAAATGAGCAGCAAATTTCCCGCCTTGCTAACTTGCAAATTCTGTTTCTCTCTGGTCATTCTACATTATAAAACAAACAGGGGAAGAAAGGGTGGAGACCACTGGCTTGAGGCACATGCGCAGGCAGCTGTCATGTAGACACACATGTGCAAGTTCTCCACCCCACTTCTGTCATATGTATGTGCATATATACATATACATAACACACATATACACACAGACACACATATATATGCACACATACACAAACACACATCCACACACCTACATGCATGCATATACACAAAAATATACACACATATGCAGATACACACATGGATAAATACATATGCACACATACATACACATTTCCATACATCCACATATGTCCACACATCCACACACATGGGCACACACACTATACACTGACATCCAGGAACCCAGCTGCCACCCCTGTTGTGCAACTACCCAGCCCATGGAGCCAGATAAAATGTATTCACAAAGGAAAAGGAAGCTTGGACAGACAAGCCCTGGCTTAGAAAGCACAGCCCTTCATTTCGATGGCATTTCCCTTTCACATAGACATGCCCAGCAAGGGTGTTGCTGGAGCCCAGGTGGGCTGGGTCTTCTGTTCTCTGACTCCTCATCTCCTATCAGCAGTCCACCTTGCCAAAGGGCATAACTAGGAATGTGCTTGTTCAGGATGCTGCAATTCACATGGGGTCCTGGAGACTAAGGAGACAAGGGAAATTCTGCTGGGCGAGAAGGAGCAGAAGAAGGCACTGAACAGAGATGGATGGGGCTTGGGCAAGAAAAGGCTGGGACTGCAGAACTGGGTTTCCAAGTGGGAAGACTGCGGTTGGAAGAAACGATTTGCCCTCAAGACATTCTGCAGTTTTAAAACCCCCAGCAGAGGTGGAGAAAGAAGAGACTTCAGTACACAGGGCACTGATGAAAAAAATCACTCACAAGCCTCCTGTAGAATGCAGTCAGCAAATAAAGGGATGCTTACTAAAAAAAAAGACTTATCCAGTCCTGACTTGCTCTGTACATTACACCATCAATGAAAAGAAGAGAACCCCTTTGTGTTGTAGTCATGTGGTGTTACATAGGAAAAGCAGTTATGTCACTTGTCCCTGGAATATTTACTAGGCTTTTTTTTTTGTCTTTTTGAGTGGCTTTTTAAAAAAGTTATGAAAGGGGGCTGGAGAAATGGCTCAGTAGTTAAGAGCACTTACTACTTTTGCAAGGATCTGAGTTTGGTTCCCAGCACCCAGGTCAGCCACCTGTAACTCCAGTTCCAGGGGACCCAACACTTTTCTGGCCTCTGAAGACATGGTATTCACATGTAAATACCCATATACAGACAAATAAAAATATTATAAAGTTAAGAAAAATGTGAACATAGTTAAACATCTTCCTATACCAAAAGACTTATCAATAAACCTTCTTATAAAAATAATTAATCTACCTTTTATGTGTACTTCAAGTTTCTTTTCCTTTCTTTTTTCTGTCTTTTTGAGACAAGACTCTGCCCGCAGCTCCAGCTGTCCTGGAACTTACTTTGTAGACCAGGCTGGCATGAACTCACAGAGATCTGCCTACCTCTGCCTCCCGAGTGCTGGGATTAAAGGTGTGTGCCACCACACCCAGCCCAAGTTTATTTTCTTTTTAAAACTTTTTAAAACTTTTTATTATTTTGTGTTTTTTAAATTTTTATTAAATGAACAAAGTAATTTTATTTATTTTTTTATTTTTTATGTGTATGAGAATACTGTCTGCATGTAGGTTGGTGTACCCATGTCGTACAGTGCTGTGGAGGTCAGAAGAGGGCATCAGATTCCCCTGGAACTGGAGTCTAAGACAGTTCTTGGCTGCCATGTGGGTGCTGGGAATCAAACCTGGGTCCTCTGCAAGAGCAGTCGGCGCTCTTAACTGCTGAGCCATCTCTCCAGCCCCTAAATTTTATTATTTTGTATGTGTATGAATGTACTGTCTGCAAGTTGGTCTGTGCCCCCGTGTCCTGCAATGCCATGGAGGTCAGAAGAGGGCGTCGGATTCCCCTGGAACTGGAGTTAAAGACAGTTCTCAGTCGCCATGTGGGTGCTGGGGATCGAACCCGGGTCCTCCGCAAGAGCAGTTGGCACTCTTAACTGCTAGGCCATCTCTCCAGCCCCCCAAGTTTATTTTCTTATTCCTCCTATTGTTGATCTAGATTTTGGCTAACAGAACATCAAAGAAAAGAAACAACACAACTGTTCTCTGTGCTTCAAAATCTAAGGGGAGCATCTTAGAAAACTACTGTAAGTCATCTAGCATTAACCAGATTATAGGAGTAATCTCCGTCCTGACACTTGGCTGAGGATATCCAAATACACGGTTGTCTCCCAGGCAAGCCTCCAAGCTTGGGAGTTGCAAGGAAGCCCACCAAAACAACATGAGGGCACACAGCATTGCTACAGGTGTGACCTTGAATGCAGAACACATTTTGCAGTGTATCACCTGGAACGATGTGTAGCTGACTGTCATTAGCAACAATCTCCTCACAACATTGTGAAATAGAAATCAATCTATCTTATTTGATAGCAAATATAATGTTTGTTCCTCAGGCTGTCAAGGAAAAATGGTAAAAACTAAGACCCCCCCCTTAAAGATGGCAGTGACCCCTCTCAAAAATATATTAGACGCTACAAATAGCTCTTGACATGTTTAAGTGAAGGGTTTATTTCAACACTAGAGTCATAAAACTGTAGCTCTGGGACAGCAGCTGGCTTTGAGAGTTTCTGGGTCTGAAGACTATCTGTTGTCTACCTGCTGGCCTTGCCCTCTGCCCTAGTTTGCTTTCTGTTGCTGTGACAAACTCCATGGCCAAAGCAACTTGGGGAAATCAGGGTCTCTTTGGCTTACATGTCTAGGTCACAGTTAATCGTTGAGGAAAGCCTGAGCAAAACTCAAGCAGGAAATAAAGCAGCGACCTTGGAGGAGCACTGCTTACTGCCTTCCTCTCTGGCTGGCTCAGCCAGCTTTCTTATACAGCCTGGGATCACTTCAGTGAGCTGGACCCTCCTACATCAGGACTCAGTCAAGGCAAGATCTCACAGACATGGCCACATGGCAATCCAAGTGAAGCAGTTCTTCAGCTGAGGCTCCTTCTTCCCAGGTGACACTGTAGATTGTGTCAAGTTGACAACAGAGACTAACTCCAGCACCCTGAAGAGGATTTCTACATGAAATCATGGGTGAACCAGCCAGGCTTGGGGTCAGTTGGGCAGTGACGTGCAGACAGGCTCTGTCTTTTGCCTTCTCACCACAGTTCACTCTTACAGAATCCTTTCTCTAAGATCCCAGTTCGTGGTGCTGTTTTCTAGGGGAACTGTTGCAGATGGCAAGATTAGAATAGTAATTTCTGTAAAGCCCCAAGAGGAGCACATGGCTCATAATCGGCATGACTTAAATGTTTGCCATGTTGAGGACGACGTCTCAGAGTTTGGAGGACTGTCACTGCTTCAGTCTAGCAGGAACATTAGACTCAATGTCCAAATGCTTTTCTTTCCAAATGGCTGGTGCTACATGGCTCCAAAGGGCACATTCGGGGCCACCCCTAGGCGCTAAATAAGGCTCGTATATGTCAAAAAGAGCTCTTGACGACATTAAAAAGATGTCAAAAAGAGGAAAATGGCTCAATCCACTTGCTAGGCTACCTTGGGCATCCCTAGGATTCCCTCTAGGGTAACATCAGCTCCAGGCTGAGAAGCAGGCAAATATCTCACTCTTGACCCCTGACCCCTGTAGTCTTGAGTGTGTTTAGCAATCAAGGGTGAAACTCGCCCACTAGGTGTCTATTAGTGGGAAAGTCAGGTGCGTGGTGGGACGTGTGGGCTGGGTGTCAGGTGAGTGGCCGGAAGTGTGAGTGGGTGTCAGGGAATGATGTTCCAGAACTGTGGGAGGTAAGAAATGGCAGCTGGCAGACACGTGACTGCAAAGAGATCCTTGGTCTGGCCCGCAGGGACCATTGGCTGTTCTAGAGCAGAGTCTAGCACTTGGTCCCATGTTTCAAATGACACTAGAGACATTTTGGACACATGCTGCCTGCTCATGCCCTACTGTAATCAAACCAAGTAACTTTTCTGCTGTTGATGGGGAGCTGTCACAGACTCAGTTTGACCTTCGAACACCATCCAAGCAGCCACCTGGGCATCCTCCTCACTTGGTCTCTTAGGGCTCTTTTTCCTTATGTAAGATGAAGATCCTGTTGTTCTTGAAACAGCTTAGAGGCTGTGGAGATGGCTCGTCTTGGTAAAGCACTTGCCTTGAAGGGATGAGGACCTGAGTTTGATCCTCATAACCCACATAAGAATCCAGGCATGGTGGCCTGTGCTTATCACCTCTGCATGGGGGGTGGAGACAGGCAGACGCCGGGGCTCGCTGGGCGGCCAGCGAGCTGGCCACGTTGGTGAGCTCTAGACCAATGGGAGGCCCTGTCTTAAAAATCAAGGAGATGTCACCTGAGGTCCCTATACACATGAATGTGAACACACATGTACACCTGTAGACACATACGATGGGCTATCTTGGTTGACAACTTGACACACCTAGGAAGGGGGAACCTTAACTGAGGACTTTCCTCCATCAGATTAACCAGTGGGCGCGTCTGTGGCGCATTTTCTCTATTGCTAATTGATGTAGAAGGACCCAGCACTTGTGGATGGTGCCATCCCTGGGCTGTGGGCCTGGAAAATACAAGGAATTAGCTGATCCCGGGGAGCTGTGGTCTTTGCTGCAGTGCCTCCTTCCGATTCCTGCCCTGACTTCTCTCAATAATGAACTATGACCTGTAAGCTGAATAAACCCTTTTGACCCAACTGCTTTTTGTCAGTGTTTTATCATAGTAATAGAAAAGCCAAATTAAGACAACACATGAACACGAACATGCACACACACATCCCCCCCTCAAAAACAAGCCAGCCAGATCTGTGACACCAAAGCGATCAAGTGAATGGGAGAATGGAAACACATTCTGTCCTGTTATTTCCATAAATCTTCCATCTCTAGTTCAGTGTACACAGTTTAAGAACAGAAATGTTGCTGAGACAGTTCTGCTTCTCCTGTCACTTTCCTTAACTTCCCAGGGGAGATTTGTAATTATAATAATGTGTACACAGCTCTTTACAGGGGTGATAACGCCATTATACTTGGGGTAAGTCTTGAGTCTACACTTGCCGCAGATAAGCCAAGACATCATCCTGCCCGCATGACCACGTAGAAGTAGAGATCTGAGATCTGTTCCCAGGTCACATGTCTGCAGAGCCTCCCAGTCCCTTGAAGTGGCCTGCCCACTCCTCCTCTCATTTCACCACAGAAAATGATTACAGGGGGTTCAGTGAGTGAGTGTGGGGAAGAAAAGATCTGTGCTGCAAGTTAGGACGGAGAAGACCATAGCAGATTATTTCTACTTATGGGGAGAAAAGTCACAGAAGAGGAGGTATTTCCAGAAATATGAGTCCTTTGAAAAGCCACAAATGGTATCAATCTAGATTAAACTGCCTTTTTAAACACATACACACACACACACACACACACACACATACACACACACACACACACACACATCTGTTCAACCACACAGTTATCTTAGGGAGGCTCTGACTGCATTCTGAGGGAAATCCACAGATCTTGGGGTATATTTATGACACCTACAAACCATCACCTGAGCAATTGAGATAATCTCTGGGTCTGAGTATGTTCTTCATAGCCCCCAGTTCCCTGCCCCACCTGGCAGGCATCCGTCACCATCCCACCCTAGGGCCAGACCATGCCTTTCACCTTGGCCCCTCTGGCTTCCAGCTCGGTGGCCACTGGTGTCTGCCTGGAGCAAATGAGGTAACTATTCTTGGGTGACCCAAGGCCACTGCCCTATGTAGGCATGGCAACCCCAAACACCTTGGACAGTCATTTAAGAGTTCATCATTAGATCAGAAGTGACCCAGTCCATCTCTGGGTCTTAAGAGCAGTCAGTGCACTGAAGGCCCCAGCACCAAGCCATTTCTCTGGTAGGTGGTAGGTGGGTAGCTGAGGATGGAATCCTCTTGTAGAACTGCCCCTTAAACCACGACCACCAGCAGGCAGCCAAGCACCAGTCAGCAGCCCTCTGTTCAGAATCCAGCAGTCTCTGGGGGGACCGTGAGCAGGCTGGAAGGAGGGCTGGGAAGCAGGGGCTTGGATAAGAACAGGATGATGTGCACTCTGGCTCAGGTTTCTTCACAGCAGCTGGAATCTGCATTGGTCTCTGCCCCTGCAGATCTCCTGTGACATACATCTCTGATGCATGCTGGGTCACCAAGCAGTCACCTCACCACTGTTTTGGTGACCCAGCATGCATCAGTTTTAGGGCAAAGCCTTTGCCACCCATGTTCCATAGAACAGAGTCTTGTGCACCTTAATTTATTTGTGCAGCTATAATAAAATACTCTACACTGGGTAGCTTACAAACAACATAAATTTATTGCTCAGCATTTCTGGGGACTGGGAAGTCCAAGATCAAAGTGCGGCAGAGTCAGTCCGGTGAGGGCCGCATAAACACACCATCCTGAGTCCTCCAGGGAGAAGGGAGAAGTCATCTCTCCCAGACCTCATTTATAAGGAAATGTGTGCCATTTGCAGGGGCCCAGAGCTCTCTGACCTAGTTGTCTCCCAAAGCCCCTCCTAATACTACAACCCTGGTGATTAGGTTTCAACACCAACATTCAGACACTAAGGCCCTCAGTAGTTCTGACTTAGATGACAGGTCATTCAGTGCCCCAGCTCTGTAAAGTGAGCTCCTTGTTAGAGCTCCCCTCCCTTTTGGTATCAGAAGAACCAGCTGAGCAAATTATTAAACAAAACAAGCAACATGGAAACAAGCATGGTTTGACACGGCCTGCTCTTTTTCTCTCACCTGTGTAAGGCAGCACTGGTAGAAGCCAGTTGCTGCTCAGGCCACAGCAGCCCATCCCCTCGCAGACATCCCCTCTGTAGGCCCCTACAGAGGCACCGCGAGTCCCTAGCTAACGGGGGTTCTGGGGCCTTCATCTCTCACTTGAGGAAGGGTATTGGTACACTGAAGTGGGTATGGGTACCATACCCTACTCCCCACCCTTCCCTGCCTCCTGCCTGGGACTCAGAGAGCCTGGCTGCATGCTTGGCTGGGAGACTGGCCATCCTCAGGTGTAAGAACGGGCCCCACTTCTGCCACATGGGCCCTGATCCTTCTCTTTAGAGCCTGTGCCACGTTGACCATCTTTGGTGCTGAGGCCTGAACTCTTCCAAGCCCTCACTGTGATGTTGTCATTTGACTATCCGTGGTGCTAATAACTTTTCTAATAAACTCCTTACCCCTAACAATCTGTTGCAATGTTCCTCTGGATCATCATTTGAGACCTTTAAACCTGAAGTTCTTAGAATATATCCAGAAAGTGGAGCTGGAATGTCTCAGTTGGTAAGGTGCCTGCGTGCAAGCCTGAAGATCCTAGTTCAGATCTCCAGCACCCACAAAAAAAAGCTGGGTAACTGGATGCACAACTGTGATCCAGGGCTGGTGGTGGTAGGGAGACAAGCAGATCCCTGGAGCTTGCTGGCCACCCAGTCTAGCTCAATCCCTGTGTTTAAGTATGTCCTTTGTAGACGCAGCTTGCCTGCCCCACCCAGCAGGTCACCCAGTGAGCTCCAGGTTCAGCCAGAGACCTTACAACCAGGAAGATACCAGATACTGACTTCACACATGGATACACATATGACACACCCACAGGAACGTGTATTCAGAGAGAGAAAGAGATAGAGCGAGAGCGAGAGAGAAGCATGTATTCAGAAAATTATGCAAAGTAGACAGACATGTTCTGAATGGAATTCAGTGTGATTACATTTGGAAAGTGCTCTGACTTCACTTCAGGAAAGGGAAGCGATGCTCACAGGCATTTGGCTATAGGCAGGAGTTTCCCAGAGGATCAGGCTGTGGTGGTAGCTACCAAATAGCATTGTGTCTGTGTGATCTTTTCAGAGGAAGCAGGACTTTCAGGAACTCCAAAGGAAGCCCCTCGGCCACCAACCTTCCATACCCAGCTGTCTTAGTGCCTGAAATCCCACCATTCACATGCATTGATTTGGATTAGGGCTCTGATAAACACTTCTAGAATCTAGATATCATTGTCATTGTTAAAATTGTGTTGCTCTTCTAGAAGGGTGAGCCACAGCTACGATGAGCACATAGTCAAGCACGCTGGAAACTCTGCTTTCCTTGGTCAAGAAGCAGACCTGAGCTAACTGAAGGACAGTGAGAGCTGGCTTATGAGGTAGGTAGGAAGGGAAGGGAAGAGAAGGGAAGGGAAGGGAAGGAAAGGGGAGGGAGAGGGGAATAGCGGGGACGCGGGAGTGGGGGAGGGGAGGGAGCGAGAGGGGAGGGAGAGGGAGGGAAGGGAGGGGAGGGGAGGGGAGGGGGAGGGGAGGGAAAGGGAGGAGAAGGGAGGGAAGGGAAAGCGGGGAGGGGAGGGAAGGGAGGGAGGGGAAGGGGAGGGAAGGGAGGAGAAGGGAAGGGAAGGGAAGGGAAAGGGAGGGGAGAGGAGGGGAAAAGGGAAGGGAAGGGAGGGAAGGGGAGGGGAGGGGAGGGAGGGAAGGGAAAGGGAAGGGAAGGGATGGAGAGGAAGGGAAGGAGGGGAGGGGGGGGAGGGGAGGGGGAGGGGGAGGGGAGGGGAGGGGGAGGGGAGGGGGGGGGGGGGGAGGGGGGGGGGGGGGGAGGGGAGGGAGGGAGGGGAGGGAAGGAAGAGGAAGCCAGGGGGTTTCTTGAAAGAAGCTTTGGTTGCTGGAGGGGCTTGGGAAGAGAGGCTGGGTGGGAAATACAAGCACAGGTTCACCTGAGGCAGCTTGGAAGGGACAGGAGGAGAGCAAACCTTGGCTACTTTACCGTTCTTCCCTGTTCAGGGTCTGGTCACAAATTCCCTTTCTTATGTATTTTCCAGCAAATCAGTGCCTGGAGCAACTTGACTCACCCCTCTGTCACTTGTCAGAAGTCATATTCAGTACCCTGCAGTAGATCCCAGGGGCTCAGTTCAGGGTCCTAGTGGGCAGGTTAGTAAACCTTGCAATCCCAATTACAGACTTCAAAGCCGAAATCCCCATGCGTATCCTCATTAAACTGAATCCGATGCTAAAGGATTAAAGCCCGATTAACTCATAAAACACATGAACTGGGGGACTGTGGGGACTGTTGCATGGAAAGATTTCCTGAGGAACACTTACATGGGCTCTGCCTCCTCCCCCAGCCAGTCACCACCACTCCCAGATAGACGTACCTTGGGACTTCACCAGGACTGATTGCATGGAAAGATTTCCTGAAGAACTTACATGGGCTCTGCCTCCTCCCCCAGCCAGTCCCCACCACTCCCAGACAGACCTACCTTGGGACTTCAACAGCAGCTGTCTGCTCTTTGGGAGTGACAACACAGGTTTGTTGCACTTCTGATGTCTGCTCCCCACAATGTCCCAGAGGGGGGCAAGAGGGAAAATACATCCAGCTTGGGGCCCGCACAGCACGCAGTATTTCTCCCAATCCTGTACTTTATCTTACAATTAAGTTTGCGTTCAACTCTCTACAGCCCGTGGTTTGCTTTACTAACACTCCTCTTTGGGACAGCAGAGGCCAGGCCTCCTGCAGTGGCTCAGCCCCCTTCTTCTGCCTTCTGAGCCTAACATTTGGCTGCCACTGTCCTGTTCTCAGTGAAGGAAGCTGGTGACATAGACTTCTAGCACATAATTAAAAAGTGGGCTTTTTAGAGTGGATCTATATTTTCACTTAAAAAAAAAAAGACATTCTTAGGGGCTGGAGAGATGGCTCAGCGGTTAAGAGCACTGACTGCTCTTGCAGAGGACCTGGGTTCGATTTCCAGCACCCACACAGCAGCTAAGAACTGTCTTTGACTCCAGTTCCAGGGGAATCAGACGCCCTCTTCTGACCTCCGCGCATTGCACAACACAGGTGCACAAACCTACATGCAGACAGTACACTCATACACATAAAAAATAATAAATTAAAAAAACAAAAAACACTCACAAATTAAACAATAAGAAATATAAATAAATATATAAAAAGACTTTCTGCTTGCGTGCTGGCTTGTCTTTTGGCATTTAATAATAATATTATTTAACTGATGAATTCAACAAAGATCTACTCACATCTTAAACCAGACTTTGACCTCTCCATAGCCGCTCTCCTCTCTGTTTACTCCTTGGCTCACCTCACCCAGGCTCATGACTTAAGTACATTCGGCATACTGATGGCTTCCCAAAAATTAGATGGCTAGCTCAAACTCCCCTTTGGTCTCTGAATCACATCTCCCACCTCCTGCCTGTTCTCCCTGACTCTGGCACACACCTGCAAACTTGGTCCTCTAAAAGTTCCCATCAACTTGTTAGTGGTCCTGTGAGTCCACAAGACAACATTTGCTTCTCGGTCACCATGGATAATCTACTGCAGTCCTGCCCACTTCTCCCCACACAGCGGATGCTGCCGTGGTGGATAACATCCCCACCATGCTCTGCTGATGGACCCCTACTTCTAGTTCTGCCCTCCTCTGCCCTCAACAGAGCCACAGCAGATCAAGACAGAGCACATCCCTCCAAAGTCATTCCACCTCAGATTGGGGTCCCCAGCTTGATCTGTCCCAAGTGCCACATCTGGGCCACAGCTACTGTAACTAGCAACTGGCCTGAGTAACAGCTGGACGCTAGTCTAGATCACATGACTTTCTTTCTTCCTTTTGAGATGGCTGTGTGGTGTCTGCAGAGAGGCCACCAGCTTAGTGGCCCCAACCTTACCCAAGGTGTGCTCTGCATGGCTGGCCCTGTGGCATTTCACTGACATGACCGGGCTTGTTCACATTGAACAGACAAGCTGGGGTCAGTGACAAGGAAAAATGGATAAATCTCATTACTTGCCGGGCACGAGTGCCCAGTTCTAACTAAAAGTGCTTGTTGTTTTATTTGGAAATTGGCCAGGAAGCTTTAGCCAAAAAATTTCAAGCTGGAATGACCTGCAACTCTGGGAAGTGACCTCAACAGCAGGACACAGAGCGGGTCAGCACCCTGGACAGCGTTTGCTGCACACCAGACAAGTGCCCAGCTCAGCTCCAGGAGGCTAGACCCTTGGCTTTCCAAGTGGGGAGGGGGGGGGTGCTGTCCCATCTTAGATTGAGTCTTTTTTTTTTTAATTTCTCAACTATATTTTTTAAGGTTTTTTTTTATTAATTTTATTTATTTCTGTATGTGTGAATGTACTGTCTGCATGTAGGTTTGTGCACCCGTGTCGTGCAATGCCGCGGAGGTCAGAAGAGGGCGTCGGATTCCCCTGGAACTGGAGTTCTCCTGGAATTGGAGTTTCAGACGGTTCTCAGCCACCATGTGGGTGCTGGGGATCGAATCCGGGTCCTCTGCAAGAGCGGTCGGCGCTCTTAACCGCTAGGCCATCTCTCCAGCCCTAGATTGAGTCTTAAAGGTCAGTCCCAGATACCAGGTGGGGGGAAAATGGAAATCAGCAAATAGCACTTAATCTGGAGGCCACTAGAGGAACAAGAACTCCCTGAGAAAAAGTGAGATCTACCCAGGGCTTGGGGGGGGGGGACTGGAGACACTAGATACGATCACAAAGGCAGGAGGTCTCAGACCAACAGGGAGGAACAAGACAGACCCATCCTGCACTCGCTTCCGCCAATACATCCAGGGTTTCCCACCACGCCAGGAAAAGCCATCCCTGAAAAGAAGCCCTGGCTTTCTTTAAATACAGCCTCAAAAACTTCTCAGTGATAAAGCTCTCTCCATCTCCAATCTTTTAAATGTAAACAAATGGACCTTTACTTTCTGACAATGCTGACTATATTTAGACCCAAAGACACAATAGCTGTGATATGGGGTTTCTATGTTCAGCTTAGTCTCTGCCTCTCTGATTATCTAGTTTGTTTCTGGGTTTATTTTTCCTTCTTTCATTCCTGGACGTTCAGTCCTACACTCTTCCAGATGCGGGGCTCCCTCGGAGAGCCGTTAGGGCTTTACCTACAAGGCAGCCCCTGGTGCCTTCCTTGGCCTCTGTTATTTACCTGTTAGGATTTCATAGGTAGGTTTGAAACCTCCCTTTCTTAGTGTATCAGCCTCCTCTCTCCATTTATTTCTGTTTGAGAAAAGTCTCTAATTAAATTTGATGCTTAAAAAATATTTCCTTTTAGCAAAAAAAAAAAATAATAACTTTAGCAGAACAACTCAAGCTTAAGAGAGACAAAAGGAACTCACAGGTGACAGGAAGCAAGAAGGAAGGAAAGTGAGGGGACATCTTTGCAACAGTTGCCTGGGTAGAGTGACAGGTCACCAGGTGAAATGTATCCAGAGCCATGACAGGGGAGACAGGTTGTCACTCTGAAAGCACAGCTGCAGCCAACCCCACTCCCAGTCTCTCCCCCCGAAGCAGAGCAAGGTGCCTGCTTTGTTCTCTGTTTCAGTTTCATCTGTTGCTGTGATAAGATGTGCTAGCCAAAGGTGGAGGGAAGGGTTTATTTGGCTCACACCTCCAGGTCACGATCCATTGCTGAGGGGCATCAGGGCAGGGACTCAGGCAGGAACCCTGGAGGGAAGCTGCTTCCTGGCTTGGTCTCTGCATCGCCCACAGTGTGCTGAGCCCTCCCACATCAATCATCAATCAAGACAATTTCTCACAGATGTGGCCATGTCTGATCTGGGAAATTCCTCCAGACTCCCTCAGATGACACTGTGCTGAGAGCTTGACAGCTGCAGCTAACAGGAACACCTTCATAAAAGCTAGGTCCAGAGGGCTCAGCTTCTCCTGTGCAGACACGGCCTTCTTTAGTTCATCACAGACCAATAAGCAGTTGCTTAGACTCTTCAAATGACCGAGCACAGGGACATTTGGAATCTTGTCATCACAGGACACAGGACAATGATGACAGAATGGAAGGAAGGCCTGGAAAGCACCTTTTCATTTTGGCTTGTGTTAACATGGAGCTTACTGACAATGAGACAGAAAAAATCCATTTTAATAAACTGAAGCACACTGGTCAACATGGCAGATTTCATACACATGCTTCAAAAAGGTCCCCAAAGACAAGAGGAAGGCAGGAGGCCCCCAGCGAACGAGTCCCTCTTCAGCAGGGCTGTTCCTCAGTCCTCTGCCTGTGCAGGTGGAGAAGGCAAATAAGGAAGGGGTGAGTGGAAAACACAGTAGTTGTGACTGGAAGGAAAGCAGAAGTCAAACCTGACACCACACCCAGGCTATCTTCCTTCTAGGGAACCTTCTGGAAGCAAGGTCTCATTATGTGGCCCAGGCTGGCTTTCAACGCCTCATCTCAAGCCATTCCTGTACTTTGGCCTTCGAAGTAGCTGGAAGGACAGGTATCTACCACAGCACCTTTCCTTCTTAGGAATCTTATCTCTAGCTGCACCTGAGCACGCTCTCACTGTGCAATGCTGTAAAGACACAGCCATGAGGAGGGTGGTGTGAACAGGAGGCCCTGGCAGAAAACCCTGGGCCCCAAGATGTGCTTATCTGTGCAGGGTACAGCCCCGTACCAACTGCTAACAGTTAACAGACCTCCACATTATAGGCACCCAGACCCCAGCAATGAAGCTCTCCATTGCTTTACCTTGACTTGGGGGCAAATGTTTAAGAACTGCATAAAAACTATGTGGAGAGATGAGAGAGCTCCATGGAAGACAGTGGCAGAGGACAGGATTCCTGGCAGGAAAATCTTGCTAACTTTTCCCAAAACAAATAGATGGGAGACAGTGCTGTCAGATATCCTGGAAGGCAGGCAGCTGGCAGAGCTGCCAGGGCCGAGTCAGGAAGTCACCTGCTGGAGCCAAGGACAAGAGATGACAGCCCAAGCAGAGGCCTTCTCAGAAACACACAGTTAAGCCACAGAAAGACCGAGAAAACAAGAAGAACAAAAGGACCCAGGAGCAGACCTAGTCACTGTGGATTCTGAGGGATTATTTGATTTCCGGGAATTTGGCTGCAAGGAATTCCACTGTATTTCTAGGAGTTTGGTTGGAATCAATCTAAACAAATGAAGCATTTGTTCACGGTAACTTTTGGTCCAAGAAACAATTTGTCCTAAAAGGCCTCTCACTGTTCCACCAGAAACCATGGTACCTGTTCCCAGGGATTTACTCTGCAAGTTACCAGGGTGGGCCAGATTGGTGTGCATGTGACAACATGGGTAAATGTGATGGGACAGGGTGCATGTTATGGGATGGGGTGCATGGGATGGGACGGGGTGCACAGGATGGGACAAGGTGCACAGGATGGGGCAGGGTGCATTGGATAGGATGGGGTGCACAGAAGAGGATGGGGTGCATGGGATGGGATGGGGTGCACAGGATGGAGCAGGGTGCATGGGATAGGATGAGGTGCATGGGATGGGGTGGGATGCACAGGATGGGACAGGGTGCACGGGATGGGATGGGGTTTACAGGATGGGATGGGGTGCATGGGATGGGATGGGGTGCATGGGATGGGACAGGGTGCACAGAATGGGGTGGGGTGCAGGGGAGAGGACAGAGTGCATGGGATGGACAGGGTGCATGGGATGGGACAGGGTGCACAGAATGGAGCGGGGTGCACGGGATAGAATGGGGTGCATGGGATGGACAGGGTGCACGGGATGGGATGGGGTGCACAGAATGGGGTGAGGTGCACGGGATAGGGCAGGGTGCATGGGATGGGATAGGGTGCACAGGATGGGATGGGGTGCATGGGATGGGATGGGGTGCATGGGATAGGATGTGGGACTCCTTATTTGGTAGTTCATAGACTCCAATATCCCCTGGGCCTCCACTTGGGCAGATTTTAACAACATGTGATCCCTCCCCCTTCCTACATGAGCCTCATCACAAACACTGAGGCAGACATGCTGCCCCTCTCATTTAGGATGAGGAAACTCAGGATCAGTGACAGAATATACTAAGATATGAGCTCCGGGCTGGATGGCTCAGTAGTTAAGAGCAATGGCTACTCCTGCAGAGGACCCAGGTTCAGCTCCCAGCACCCACAAGGTGGCTTAGCAACCATCTGTAACTCCAGTTCCAGTTCCAGGGGTCTGATGGCCTCTTCTGGCCTCCAGAGCCAATCCATGCACATGGTGCACTTTCATACATTCAGGCAAAACACTCATATACATAAAACTCATCAATCAATCAATCAATAAAATTTAAAGACATAAGCCTTGGGAGCAAGTGCTACCCCCTTTTGAACCATCCGGAAGTCTTTCACAGACTCTATATGCCACTCCTCAGGCTCCAGTCCTGGTTAGGATGGCAGGATGGGTGTTACAATATCACATGCAGACTGTGAGCCTCTTCATCTTTTCAGGTTCCAGGTGGAGGATGAAGGAAAAAAAATGCCTGGACTTTAGGTTAACTTCAGATCCAAGCTAATATCCAATCTGGGAACCATGTAAAACCAACCTGTAGACTATGTTATCTGGGAAAACAAGTAACAGAATCTATTGTCAAAACCCCCAAACAGTGCCAGTGGCACTAACCCTACCCCCTCCCCTTTCTGTTCCCCCCGCATAAGCAGCCCACCCACTGTGCCTAAGGGTTCCACTACCTTCCTTGCTCCTAATAAAGAACAATCTACTCCTATGGTCAGTCTTCTCTCATTCATTTTCATGCTGCCTGGGGTTAATCCCAATGTAACATTTTCTAAGCAGGGGTTTCTGCAGAAGGACACAGAGGAAGGTGACGACACTGGCTCTGTGTGGGTTTGAGCTTCAAGCTGTGAGGACCTGCCAAGCTGATTTTATTAAGACAGCTCTACACACTGTGTAGGATTCTATGCTGCTTCCTCCTTGACGGTGCTAAGCTCAGAGAGCCATGGTGGGGGGGGGGTCAGCACTGGGTGTGCCCCCCTGGGCTGCTCTGTAGCTGGGCGAGGAGGGTTCCACCTCAGGAGATGTTCTCTGTCTCCTCTCTGAGCTTTCCTTTCATTCCAGTTTTGGAGTGTGGAGCCAAACAGGACAAGAGAATGGCACTTAGTAGCAAAGTATTTTCGATCTGTGTCTGTGGGTCAGTACTCGGGTTGCAAAGGCCAGAGCTGGCCTAGGCCACTGTGTCTCCTGGGACCTAATGAGCAGGTTAATAAACAGCGAAGACCTGGAGAGGAGATCATCATGTATGTCATCAGAACGCACAGCTCAGCCCTATCCTCTGCATGAAAGTAATCTCTCTACCAAATGCCAGCCTATCCCATCTTTTTATAAGCAAACCCCTAAAACGGACTGCTGGCTGTCTCTGCTGTGACATGTCTGAATATAACAGTTTCTATCTAGTTTTGTCACAGTTCTTAGTAGCCTGGAATTCTACCAGTTCTAACTGAGCCATTCCACCCACTGGTTCATATGGTGAAACGAGGCGTACCTATCATCGTGAGGAACGACGCAATCACCCAACTGCACCTGGAGCCGTTATCCAAAGAAAAGTACACAATCTTTAGACTGCTGAGGTGCTCCAGGCAGTAGCCAGCTTTGCACTGGTGTGCTCGCTCGTGGGGTCCCTGAACCAGGGAGCACTGGTTCAGGCCCCACAGCCTGTGCCGTGCTCTCTGCTCCTGTGTGGCTCAGTCTTCACTGTGGGAGAGGGCACAGTTCAGGGAGTGAAGCCAAGTCTTGGGGTGTCATGTGGGAGGCATAGAAAGCCAGCAGGAACTGGCCTGCCACACGCTCCTGGGTCCCAGCCTCTTGAGGACCCCCCAGAGGATGGGTCATTTCCAGGCTCTCTTAATCCATGAGTACCTCCTCATGCCCAGAGTTGACCATCAAAGACAAACTGCAAACTTCATGCCCAAGTGGACTCATAGACAAAGAAACCTCTGATCAATGGAGCATTTACTGAGTAATTATGTTCCTACATTATAATGCCTACCTTCAAAATTTTAGGTTTATTTTAGTGACAGCGCCATACCCAATACAGGGCTTCAGGCTGGGGAGAAACTGATTACTCAGGGACAATAATATAAGAACCAATCTAGGGGCTGGAGAGATGGTTCAGCAGTTAGAGCACTGGCTGCTCTTACACAGGACCCAGATTTTGTTCCATGTGGGTAACACAGTGGCTAACAACCATCTATAACTCCAGTTCCAGGAGATCCAACACCCTCTTCTGACATCTGAGGGCACTGTACAACATAGGTGCACTTACATACATGCAGGCAATACATTCATATACATAAAATAAAAATAAAAATGCATTTTCAAAAAAAAATCTAGAGAGAATGCTGAGTTAAATAATCCAAATTACAACTCTGCCTAAGCATGTTGCTCCTTGGAGACACCAGGCCGAGGCAAATGGCTAGGCCCTCCCCCAAAGAGACTGCTCCTGGTCACCAGGGTTCCACTGGCTCACTGAAGATTGGATGTGGCCTTGTGGCCCCCAGCTCATTGTCTCTGGCTGGTCTGTCTGTTCAGATGATCACTGGTGATGCCTGCATTAGCTCACCTGAGCCACTTCTTGGCTTTATTCAGAGCCTTGGGCCTGGACTCCTCTCCCTGGCCAGATCCTGCCTGTCCTACCTGCTCCCTACCCCAGGCTTCAGCCTGGCCACTGTCTCCTCCATGACCGCTCCCACTGTGCACTTGGGCCGGCCCCCGCTTCCAGCCTTGGCTCCTTGCTCTGCCCCAGTCTGTCTCCCTCTGTCCATGTGTGGCAGCTAGGCTTGGCCCAGCCCTGGGGGCTCAGCCCTTGGCACCCTGTGATCTCCTGTGTGGCTGAAATTTCACTTAGGGTTGTCAGCAGACCCACCCAGCCCCTCATAAGATGCAGTCAGGACAAGGCTTAAGTTCCCCCAGCTGCATGGAAAAGTTATCCTGGCCACCTCAGAGCCCATGGAACACGCTGCCTGTGTGTAGAAAGGTAGACAGAATACAGAATGCAGACCTCGCCTCCTACCCACTGCCTGCTGCCTGCAGCTCCTGAGAAATCATCACGTAAATGTGTTCCGCTCAGCAGGACTCTCAACCCTCCAGCTGTCAGCACACCTGGACTTCTGCCCACGGAGAAGAACAGTGTTCTCCTGGGTCCAAGCCCAGTGAGGTGCTGTTGCCCCACCATCCTTATTGCTGCCTGTGCCCTGCTACGCAGTGGGCTCTGCAAAGACCTGTTCTAATAAGCAGCATAGCACCCTCCAGGACCGGTTAGAAATGCAAAATGTTGGTGCCTCCCCTGACCAGCTGAATTGGAGCCTGCCATTTAACTAGATCGCAGCTGATACATGAGCACATGAAATATTGAGAGACAGCAGTCCACCAAGCTACCCGGTGTGCAGGCTCGGGCAGCGTGGAGGGCAACGGGGCTGAGGCTCTGCATGAGGACCCCCAAGGCCGCTCACCTTGTGGGCACACCAGTGATAGCAGGGCTGAGAGAAAGGTGGCAGGGTCTGAAGCAGGGATATGGTGCAAGCTCTGGGTTTGCCACACAACACCACATGGCATAGTTCAGTTCCCTGAGCCTCAGCTCCCCTACATGAAAAATAGGGGAACTAACAACACCAGAGGAAACACGTAAGTGTGTCTAGTCCAAAACAAAATGGGGTACAGGCACCAAACACCAGGGTGTGCACACATACAGAGGCATGCACACATTTTAGCATTACAAGTCAGAAAGGTCACCCAGTCCTTAGCTTCAGTAGACTCAGCTACATTTAAAGCATCCAACGAGTAAGTCCTGACAAGTCTGTCTTGGGCGCAGAGGATAAAATTAGACATAGTTTTGGTTCTGGCAGAAACCGAGCCCAGACAAGGCTTAGGAATTTAACCTTCCTCCCAAATCTTTGGTTGTGTGAGCCAAGTCACAGGAAGGGAATCAAGGCCACGATTCCAATTGTACTTTCAAATCTGTTCAGCTGTAGGTGGGATCTTACGTGGCTGAGCTGGGATGGAATTACGGGGGAATCAAAGGATAAGATGGCAATAGCAAGTCAAGTAAGGACAGGTGGTGGGGAAAAGAGTGAACTCCAGACAGAGTTCAGAGCCTCTTCCAGGGCTGGCTTGCCATGATGTTTGTGTGCTCAGCCCCTCGCAGCAAATGGGATGGGAAAATACCCTTAGACTCCAAAGCTGGTGAAATATGAACACTACTTTAATTCTCCCATTTCAAACTTGCTCTGGGAGCAAGCTCTGGTAGATGCCATCTAGCAATCTTGTCCAGGGCAACAGGTGCCGAGTACAAGGGGTCCTGCCTCACTCAGCTGTAGAGACAGTGCTCCAAGGATGGACTGGATTTTGATCTTTTGATTGGAAGGAGGGGGGCAGAGTGAAGAGTCTCCTGAGAAAGGCTACAGGGAAGTAAGCCTACAGCCTGTTCTGTAACTGTCACAGCTCACAGTAGCTGGGAAATGAAGACACAATCTGACCTGATGCTGGAAGTAGACATTTACATGAGAATAAGGTCCAGACCTTATTCAGAGGCTGTCAGGAATTATCAAGAGATGCAGAACAAGATAATTACACAGAGCTAGAAAGTCAACAATAGCTTGTTCCTGACCGTCTGAAATGATGGCAAGACCGTGAACCCTTGGTCACATCCCAGTGCCCTTACCAACAGGAAGCTGATGGGACTGTCTAGTTCAAGAGACCCCAAGACTCTGTGTTCTGTTAATCCTCTATTGAGTACAGTTTGTCGGGTACCAGGCAGACACTGTTCAGGAGAAGTCCAAGGAAAATGATATCCTATTCTGAGAGGCAAGAAATCAGTGATTACCTGAACATGCAGGCCTTCTTCCAAGAACCCTGAAGGGAAGAAACACAGTTTTCACAAGAATATTCTTTGCGAGGAGAGAAATTTTCTCTGTTGGATGCAAGGTTCTTAAAGGGGACTGGGAGAGAGAGGAATAGAAAGAGGAGGAGGAAGGGAGAGGGAAGAGGGGTGGGCGGTTATACTTCTCGCCCCTAGATGTCCAAGCCCTACATCTTAGCACCTACCTATGCATGTGACCTTACTGGGAATTGAGGTCTTCGGAGATGTGATTATTGTGAGGATCTCGAGAGGAACTCATCCTGGATTTAAGGTGGACTGAGTCTAAAGACTGATGTCCTTACTAGAGAAGAGATTTGTCACACAGCACAGGGTTTGGTTAGAAGCATATGAACACAGAGACAGAGACTGGAGCCAGGCTGCCATAGGCCAAGGACAGCCAGCAGCCACCAGGGAGGGGAGGGCCCTCCCCTGAAGCCTCCGTGAGAAGTGCGGCCCTGCTGATTTAGACCCCAACCTCTGCTCTCCAGAGCTATGAGATGAAGTTCTCTGCTGCTTCATGTCTGTGGCAATCTGTTGTAACAATCCCCTGTCTGACTGTATGCAAAGACAGGGGTAGCACAGAGTACTTTCTAGAAGCTTCTGGTAGGATTTCCCTTGAGAGGCTTGAGCTTCCTAGGACACATGAGATCCTTCTCCTCACATGATAGAAGGACCAGGCAAGGAACCTGGAAACTAAGTGAATAAATGAGACCCGAAGTCAGGTGCACTGACAGCCCAGAGGCCAGGCTGCTGTGCAGGGAGCCCCAGCCTCAGTGCCAGAGGGAAGCAGGGTCTTCCCTGGACACTTGCTCTGAGCCCAGGGCTCAGGAATTCAGACACATGGCTCCTGTTCTTTCAACCATGGAATATCTGCTACGGCTTCAGTCAAAGCCACCGCAAACTCCACGAGGTTGTAGACATGAAGGTATTTTTAAATACCATGAAATGTCCCTGGCATAAGAGACCCTGTCCCTAAGGGTCTCATGAACCTTGTTTCCAGTCTTCTCACTGCCCCCTGCTTTCCTGGTCCAGTATAAGAATTAAGGATTTTCTACAAAAGCTAGCGATCCTGGTATTTTGCAGGCTTTCAAGCTTTATAGATATCAAGCCAATCTTTATCTGTACCCAAAAGAAGACACAAGTTTCACTGATAAGAACAGCTTACACCACAACACTAATGCTGGCAGAGGAAGGAGATGTTTGGGAGAACTGGTGGCACGGAGGGGTCAGATGGATTTTCCAGGCCTCTTCTCCCCAGTGCAGCTTTTAGTATGATTCATTTATAAGAAAACATCTCTCTCTCTCTCTCTCTCTCTCTCTCTCTCTCTCTCTCTCTCTCACTCACACACACACACACACACACACACACACACACACACACACAGAGCAGCAGCAGCAGCAGTGGCACTGAGCACAGACAGGCCAGTGAATCAGGGTTGCAAGCAACCTTCAGGCCGTGGATGCCAGGGAGCACACACACACGGGTGCGGACAGCAGGCTCTGCAGAGGAAGACAGCAGTGGCCAAAGCTCATGCTGTGGCAGTGGGGAGCTGCTCAGGCCCTAGTCCATACTGTCCCCTGTGTACTCAGAGCAGCCGTCGCAGTGGCAGAGGGGACAGGAGCAAGCTGGGAGCACGGGGGTGCTCCTCTGCCCCTGGGCAGGGGCAGCAGCTGTGCTGCAGGGTTAGCGAGGCTGGTGGGAACGACTGCTGGTGGACCCTGGGCTCTGCCGCTCCTGACGACAGGTAATGGGGCCCTGCCTCCAGCACTAGTCAATAGGATTAGAGCTAAACACATTCCTATTCAGGTTGCAACCTGAGAGAAATGTCAGAGAGGAATCAGGAAGTGCTTAACACAAAGCCCTGGATGAAGATGCTGGCGACTCTCCAGTGGCCTCAGCCTGGGAGCAGCAGCCAAACCAGCCCCTCGACTGCTCGGCCCGAGGATCGGGAAAAGTGGATTTGGCATGCCAGCCCTTCTAGCCCAGCTCACTGTCTGGGGATTGAGTCCCTGGGCAAGACATTAGGCTGTACACAGCAAGCACTAGCTTCCTGCCTTCCACAGACAATACCTCCAACATCCACTCATGCTCCCAAAATTCACCAATTATGGATGTCTTTGGCTTTTATTTCTCAAGGCTCCCTCTTCTCCCTTAGTTCAATCCTTTCTCCAGATCCCCAGCTTCTGAGGATGAAAGGGTCTTCTATCACAGAAAATATTCTGAGCTCCCCCCACCCCCACCCCAACACTAACCGAGTGGAGTGGCCGCATTCACATGGCCTGAGCTGCACACGATCGGCTCATAACACCTTTTACAAAACCAAGTTCAAATAAATTCCTCCACATGCTGAAGTCAGGACCTCAGGGGAGGAGGAGTAACATGACAGGCTGTGGGCTGCGGCTACACTGTCTAAGGAGGTGCTCATTCTGTTTTCTAACCTCTGTAAGTGTCCTCTTCCTTTACTCTACTTCCTGATACTCTACTTCTGACCTCCACCATCTGCCATGGGGTTGCCCCACCCTGGAGAAGCCCCTCTTATATGGTGATGGGAACCCAGATGGAGGCTTCATCCCCCACCCTCTAGAGGCTTGATAGCACTAAGGTGCAATACCACACATCACCAGTAGGAGGTATCAGGTGCAGGGTTTTAAATGCTTAATATGAGCAAGTATCCTCCTAACAACAACAACAACAAAACCCACACTCTACCGACCTGACATTATCTTGCCGTCTGGTTTCAGCACTTGCAAGAAGTGTGCTGGGAAATTCAGGAGCATGCTGAAGCAGTCTGCAAGCTGTCTCTAAGCACTATCCTCTGCCTGCCGCCTCAAGGGGGAGCTTTTTTTTTTTTTTTTTTTTTTTTGGTCTTTTCGAGACAGGGTCTCCCTGTAGCCCCAGCTGTCCTGGAACTCGCTCTGTAGACCAGGCTGGCCTTGAACTCACAAAGATCCGCCTGCCTCTGCCTCCCAAGTGCTAGGATTAAAGGCGTGGGCCACCACACCCGAGCTTTTTGAAAATTAAAGCTGTCATGGGAAATATGCTAGCTTTCGTTACTATGCTCCGCTCAGGAGCAGTTATATGGATGCGAAAGCCTGGGAAGCAAAAGGTGTAGGGAGCTGCTGGGTCCTGCAATGCTGCCTTGTGCTGTGGGAATTAGGAAGGACAGGGCCCCACCAGTCAGCCCCCTGGGAATATTGTTTCCCGTCCAAGCCGATGCACTTGTTCTGCAGGAGAAGACTAATCCTGAAGGCTTCCCTACCCTGAAAGTCTGAGGCAGTTCCCTCTTAAGTCCAGATAACTTCTCCTCGGACAATGTAGGCAAAGATGAATCTAGAAACAGCCTTGGGGGTGGGGGTGGTGACACTCACCAGAGGTTTCCCTCCTCAGGGATTCCTTGTTGGATTCTTACCGATGAGCAAATCATGCTCACTATTCTCAACTCAGCCCACCCAGACAAACACACCTCTCTCCATTATAGCCATTCAACCTGCTGTCAGTGTGCTTGTCCACCAGAAGGTGGCCTCCACGAGGAACAGGGGCACTCAGAAGGGCCCATGTTTCTCTCCAGGCTGGTAAATTCCTCCCCCTCTCAAGAAATACCCAGATAAAGCTTTCCTAACCACTCCTAGGGCCAGGAAAGACCTCTGACCACAGTATCACAGCCTCCTATTCAAAAACTTGCCCTGTCTGAGCTCTGGGCCTCTGCCCAGCTGCAAATTTCCACGCATGCTGGCATTCAGCTGTGAGCTGTCAGTCCTTTGGCCTCTGATGAGCGACAGAAGCAAACTGCAGCACTGAGTATTCGCACCACAGGAGGCTTGTACGTCACAGCAGCAGCACTGAGCCACAGGCTGAAGAGAAGCACCTCTGGAGGATCGCACAGCCTCATTACTGATGCTCCACTGTCGGATGCCGTGTCTGCAGCCACGTCCCTGGCCCCCATCTCTCAGCAAGCAGCAAACCCTCCAATATCATTAGCCATCAGCAAGCCCTAGAGCACCTGCATCATGCCCCCCATGCACTTAGGTGATGACCAAGGGCCTGGGGCTTTCACAGAGCCTCACAGGAGATGGGTAGGGTACTGAAGCCTCCCTATTGGTACTTCAGTCCTATAGAACAGAGTGGCCCAGAGCTGCTGTCCTGAGATCAGAGACCCGGGGGCAGCACCTGCAAGAGGCCCAGTAGAGATGCAAGAATACCGCCCTTGGTCATTGCCAGAGGTTCGAATTCTAACTTCAATTA
Organism: Rhizomys pruinosus; assembly: GCA_009823505.1. NCBI lineage: Eukaryota > Metazoa > Chordata > Mammalia > Rodentia > Spalacidae > Rhizomys > Rhizomys pruinosus. The sequence goes on along the minus strand of VZQC01005442.1, from coordinate 162,993 downwards.
GCTTCTCACCTCAGAGGCAAATTATTGAACCTCTTAGAGCCTCAGTGTCTTTTGTATTAAAAAGAAATATATGCATACTTGGTGGATACCAGGCAGAGGTGGTGATAAATGAAAGTGTTTATTTTTTTGCTGCTGAGAGTCCTTTATATCCATGGTCTGGGGGATAGAAAATAGCCAAAGGGAATTATAGGATATGAGGCAAAGACCCAGAGGAAGAAGGGGAGGCGTTGCTACAGACCCATCTCGCAGTCAAGCTTTTGAACCCCTATAGCAAGAAAAGTGAGACACTGCACTGATGAGCAGAATTCTACTTTTATTGGTGGTGGTCAAACTGATCGGTTATTTTTAATTTACTTTTATTTATGTATATATGTTCGTATGTACATGTGGGTGTGTACACGTGAGTATAGTACCCGAGGAGGCCAGAAGAGAGGGTTGGATCCCGCAAACCTGGAGGGTTGGATCCCGCAAACCTGGAGTTATATGTGGTTGTTAGCCACCATGTGGGTGCTGGGAACTGAGCCCGAGTCCTCTGCAAGAGCAGCCAGTGCTCCCACTGCTGAGCCTCTCTCCAGTCCTGTTCATCCGATTCTTAGTGCTTACTTTGCATCGTGCTCAGAGGCAGCTGGTCAGGACAGAGAAATGGATCAGGTAGACATAGCTCAGCCTCATAGACACCAACAGAGACACAGAGTAAATAATGAGAAATTCAGTGAGAGTTTCAAAGAGGTGACGGGTGCTTCCTGGATTAGGATACAATACAACAGGCTTCCCCTAGGCTAAGATTAAAGAGAAGCTCTACAGAGTGACGGTCCCACTAGGGTTTCAACGTTCACTGTAGCTATCTAGGGTAAGCACAGGACTGTCACGTGACATCAGTAACACGTAAACTGAAGCCAACAAATTTTATGCGAAGCCGCTAACTAGGATGGGTATGTGAGACAGTGAACGAGATAGGGTGTACTTAGAATCCTGATGCAGGGGTTCAAAGTCGCTTTGGAAGGGATGAACTCACACGTGGAAGGTGCACTTCCACAGGAATGAGAAGTACAGGGGCTGGAGAGATGGCCTAGCAGTTAAGAGCGCTGACCGCTCTTGCAGAGGACCCGGGTTCGATCCCCAGCACCCACATGGCGGCCAAGAACCATCTGAAACTCCAATTCCAGGAGAACTCCAGTTCCAGGGGAATCCGACACCCTCTTCTGACCTCCGCGGCATTGCACGACACGGGTGCACAAACCTGCATGCAGACAGTACATTCATACACACTCAGAAATAAATAAAATTTAAAAAAAAAGAGAAGTACAAAGCCATGGAGGGTGCATTAGAACATGACATCTATCTAGGCTGATAGAAGAGTGAGACAGTGACTTGCAAACAAGGCTTTGAGGCCAATTAGAAAACATCCCTTGTCCTAATGTTAATGGCTGTGTTGGCCAGGGAAGGGCAGATGCTCTGAAGCACGGGCTGGCTGCTCCCAGAAAATGAACAGGCTCCTGGGCATGAGTAGCTGAAGGCAGGGAGCGAGCACAGCAGGAAGTTCAGGCTCAGGGAGATGCCACAGATGGCTCTGCTGGGATCTCACCAAGGCCAAGAGGGTCCCAGCCTCAAGCAGCTTTTGGCTTTTTAAAGAAATTTATTTTTAATTTATATGTAGGAGTCTTATGCCTACATATATGTAAGTGTATCTTTGTCATGCAATGCCCAGGGAGAACAGAAGAGGGCATCGGATCCCCTGGAACTGGTTGTTAGCTGCCATGTGGGTGCTGGGATTTGAACCCAGGCCTTCTGCAAGAACAGCCAGTGCTCGTAACTACTGAGCCTCTCTCCAGCATGCTCTTTTGGATTCTTGATGCCCTATAACAAGACCCATCTACTCTGTGGGTCAGTGACCATCCACTCTCTTTAGAGCAGCAACTCCTGCCTCTGTGAATGTAAATTGCTCACCTGGTTATTAAGCCCCAGATCAGGGGCTCATAGCACACACCTCTTTATAATAAGCACACAGCTGAGAAAATAAGAGTAAGATCTGCTACTTCCAGGGACGGCATGGGCCTTGGGCTCCTCTCAACTAGGCAGGTCTTTTCTAATTTGTGGCAAACACAGCATGTAACAGTAAGTCAAGTAACCTGACCAGAGTGAAGATGGATGACCATCCTCTGCCCCACCACCCTGCTATTTCTTCCCCATGTAGTCTTAGTTGGGAGAAATCATGTCCACAATGCATTTGGCAGTTCCTTCCAGGAACCTCTCTGATTTCAGGGTGCTACTCCAGGGGACCAAGTACCGGCTTTGGAACGCTCAGACCAGGAGATTCCTTGATGTTAGAATTCAGTCCCTTGCACCTCTGGGATGTTAGCACCTAATGGGCTATTGATGAGATAATGCACTTGGCCACAGTTAGCATCAATCAGTACCAGCTCCCTTAATTTCAGCAACTATAATGAGAACCATTTAGAACTCACTACATCAAAGCATTGTCCCTTATAGAGGACAATACTCTATAAATCAGTAAACTGGGGACCAGAGAGTTCAGGTAACTCACCCAAAGTTACTAAGCTCAGTAAAGACTTGAGCTCATGTCCTCTGCCTAGAGTCACATTTTTTTATATAGCCAAAGGCATATTTTCTTCTTAAAAGACCAAAAAAAAAAAAGCTTCATTGTGCATGGCACTGTGTTATATAAAGATACTCTCATGTGCATGTACATCACACACGGAGCACATCTCCACCCCGCTTTTCCCTCCTCCCCATCCCATCAGTCCTCTTTCTTCCTCCGGGAAGTTTTACTTCTACTTTCAGATCATAGATATACATATGATCTTATGTATCTATACAAAATCAAGGAGCTATTACGAGAGAAAATGTGTTTTTACCCATCACTCCCTACTGCTCTGCAAACTCTCCTTTTCCATGGTCACCATTCCTACGGGGAATGGAAGCGAAGGGGGTTGTCCCACACTATGGGTAAGGTGATGTACCCAGCACCTCACTCCCCCCATGCCATCCTTTGGGGGAGGCAGTATGAATCCACGGACTAGTTACAATCACACTTTCTCAATGCTCACCAGCCTCCGCCCCCAGCTAGCAAGGAGCAGAACTTAGCTGTCAGGTGACATGTCTAAAGTCCATGTTACAGAACTTCACTGTTTTCTCAGAAGCAGCCAGATCCAGCCTGGCCAACTGCACTGTGAGCCAACATCAGCAGAACAGAGCTCCGGCACTGTCTCCCCCAGGACTGCGCAGGACTCTTCATGTTGCTGGGGTTCTGGGTAAAGCATGGGGTGGGGGTGGGGGAGCCAATGAGAGACTGCACAAGGGTCCCTAGCACCGCCTCCTAGCGCCACCTTCTAGCACCGCCTCTGCTGGGACACACTGATTCTGATTTACATGTTGTTGTTCTGTGAAGATTACAGTCCTGTCACTCACATCCTCAGACCCCTTCCACCACCTCCAATTCCAACACCATGATTTTATTATCTTTCTGGCTTGACAGTGTAATAGACGATTTTAATTTCATAGAAGCTTTCACTATGGAAGGATGACAAGGAAAGGCATGGGCCATGCAGAAATCAGTTAAGAACTCCAGCTATGACACACCAGCATTCAATAGAAAGTGGGTGACATATTTAAGTACCTGGCTTTAGGGACTTTCTTCCCAGCTTACTAACATTCCACAAGAATTTAAGGAAGTACCCAGAAGGCTTCCTGGTCCCACTTATGAGCACAGCTGCCTCCAAATCTCAAGGTTCTGATCTCTTCTCCAGAGCAAAATGCCTTTTGGTTACAATGGGCTAGATGTGTACACATGCCTTTCAAGACCATTCACCATGGCAACCTCAGTTTTAGAGAGCAGGCACCAGAAGGCCCCTGGTTTGAAAGCAACAGTGACTGGGCCCCCCGCCCCAGGCTCCCTCCCAACTCACCAGGTTTGAGCCTTAATTATGATTTTAAAAATCCTTCCTGGAATAAATTAGCATACGCAAACACTGCAAAACATACTCAAATACACAATAATATTGGCTTTGAAAAGAAAGCCTTAGAAGCAGAGAATGAAGAGCGCCCATCCAATTACCTGCCTGCCAATTATCCTCAGCACTGGCTGCTGGTAATTACCTAATTGCTTATGTGCCAGCACCGTTGAAATGTGGCTCAGTTCCTCCACTGGCCTAATGATCAATCCCTGGGCACTGAGAGGTGACACCTCATCTCCACTTGCAAGGGAAGCAGAGTTCACACAAGTAATTAACCAAAGGAACAGCTTTGCTCCTAATGCAAGTATGAGATTGGGGCCTTGGAGACTGAAGGTAGTGGGGGGGGGCATTAGTGAGCTGGAGAAAGGGACTAATCTGGGTACACTGCTTCCTCCAGGCTCCAGGCCTGGGTCACTTGTATTGGCTTAGTATTGAGACAGGGTCCTGCTAAGTTACCTGGGCTGATTCAGACTCACTCTATAGCTTAGGTTGTCTTTGAATATGCAGTCCTCCTGCCTCTACCTCTCACATGTTAGGGTTCCGGGTGTGTGCCACCATGCCTCACCTCCAGCCATTTTTACTTTGCTTTACTATGCAGAAGATTTTCTTTTCTTTTCTTTTCTTTTTTTTTTTTTTTGAGGCCAAGAATGCATCAGATGGCACCTGAGCCTGTAGCTGAGAATTTTTTTTTAAATTTTTTTTTATTAATTTTATTTATTTATGTATGTGTATGAATGTACAGTCTGCATGCAAGTTTGTGCACCCGTGTCGTGCAATGCCGCGGAGGTCAGAAGAGGGTGTCGGATTCCCGGAACTGGAGTTCTCCTGGAATTGGAGTTACAGACGGTTCTCAGCCACCATGTGGGTGCTGGGGATTGAACCCGGGTCCGCTGCAAGAGCAGTCAGCCCTCTTAACTGCTAGGCCATCTCTTCAGACCCTATGCAGAAGAATTTCAATAATACTAGCCAGCCTTGGATTAGTTCTTTCTGATGTTGGTTTTGGTTATTTTGTTTTGTTCTGTATGAGACAAAGTCTCACACTGAAGCCTTACACTGGTGTGGAACTTGCTATGTACCCCAGGCTAGCCTTGAAGTAGGAGCAATCCTCCTGCCTTAGCTTCTTTTCCAAGTGCTATTATTTTTTTAAATTTTTATTTATTTTTGTATGTGTATGAATGCACTGTCTGCATGCAGGTCTGTGTACCCACGTCATGCAATGCTGCGGAGGTCAGAAGACAGTCTCAGATTCCCCTGGAACTGGAGTTATCCTGGAATTGGAGTTACAGATGGTTCTTAGCCACCATGTGGGTGTTGGGGATGAACCTGGACCCTCTGCAAGAGCAGTCGGTGCTCTTAACCGCTAGGCCATCTCTCCAGTCCCCAAGTGCTATTATTATAGACATGATCCACCACACCCTGAATAATACACAAAGGAACAGAAGCTTAGATAAGTGGCTTGCCCAAGAGTACACAGTCAGCGGCCAAGCCTGTATTCAGATGGGACCCGAGCCCCAGGGTCAGCGGCCAAGCCTGCATTCAGATGGGACCCGAGCCCCAGGGTCAGAGGCCAAGCCTGCATTCAGATGGGATCCGAGCCCGAGAGTCAGCGGCCAAGCCTGCATTCAGATGGGACCCGAGCCGCCCCAGGGTCAGTGGCCAAGCCTGCATTCAGATGGGACCCGAGCCCCAGGGTCAGCGGCCAAGCCTGCATTCAGATGGGACCCGAGCCCCAGGGTCAGCGGCCAAGCCTGCATTCAGATGGGACCCGAGCCCCAGGGTCAGCGGCCAAGCCTGCATTCAGATGGGACCCGAGCCCCAGGGTCAGCGGCCAAGCCTGCATTCAGATGGGACCCGAGCCCCAGGGTCAGCGGCCAAGCCTGCATTCAGATGGGACCCGAGCCCCAGGGTCAGCGGCCAAGCCTGCATTCAGATGGGACCCGAGCCCCAGGGTCAGCGGCCAAGCCTGCATTCAGATGGGACCCGAGCCCCAGGGTCAGCGGCCAAGCCTGCATTCAGATGGGACCCGAGCCCCAGGGTCAGCGGCCAAGCCTGCATTCAGATGGGACCCGAGCCCCAGGGTCAGCGGCCAAGCCTGCATTCAGATGGGACCCGAGCCCCAGGGTCAGCGGCCAAGCCTGCATTCAGATGGGACCCGAGCCCCAGGGTCAGCGGCCAAGCCTGCATTCAGATGGGACCCGAGCCCCAGGGTCAGCGGCCAAGCCTGCATTCAGATGGGACCCGAGCCCCAGGGTCAGCGGCCAAGCCTGCATTCAGATGGGACCCGAGCCCCAGGGTCAGCGGCCAAGCCTGCATTCAGATGGGACCCGAGCCCCAGGGTCAGCGGCCAAGCCTGCATTCAGATGGGACCCGAGCCCCAGGGTCAGCGGCCAAGCCTGCATTCAGATGGGACCCGAGCCCCAGGGTCAGCGGCCAAGCCTGCATTCAGATGGGACCCGAGCCCCAGGGTCAGCGGCCAAGCCTGCATTCAGATGGGACCCGAGCCCCAGGGTCAGCGGCCAAGCCTGCATTCAGATGGGACCCGAGCCCCAGGGTCAGCGGCCAAGCCTGCATTCAGATGGGACCCGAGCCCCAGGGTCAGCGGCCAAGCCTGCATTCAGATGGGACCCGAGCCCCAGGGTCAGCGGCCAAGCCTGCATTCAGATGGGACCCGAGCCCCAGGGTCAGCGGCCAAGCCTGCATTCAGATGGGACCCGAGCCCCAGGGTCAGCGGCCAAGCCTGCATTCAGATGGGACCCGAGCCCCAGGGTCAGCGGCCAAGCCTGCATTCAGATGGGACCCGAGCCCCAGGGTCAGCGGCCAAGCCTGCATTCAGATGGGACCCGAGCCCCAGGGTCAGCGGCCAAGCCTGCATTCAGATGGGACCCGAGCCCCAGGGTCAGCGGCCAAGCCTGCATTCAGATGGGACCCGAGCCCCAGGGTCAGCGGCCAAGCCTGCATTCAGATGGGACCCGAGCCCCAGGGTCAGCGGCCAAGCCTGCATTCAGATGGGACCCGAGCCCCAGGGTCAGCGGCCAAGCCTGCATTCAGATGGGACCCGAGCCCCAGGGTCAGCGGCCAAGCCTGCATTCAGATGGGACCCGAGCCCCAGGGTCAGCGGCCAAGCCTGCATTCAGATGGGACCCGAGCCCCAGGGTCAGCGGCCAAGCCTGCATTCAGATGGGACCCGAGCCCCAGGGTCAGCGGCCAAGCCTGCATTCAGATGGGACCCGAGCCCCAGGGTCAGCGGCCAAGCCTGCATTCAGATGGGACCCGAGCCCCAGGGTCAGCGGCCAAGCCTGCATTCAGATGGGACCCGAGCCCCAGGGTCAGCGGCCAAGCCTGCATTCAGATGGGACCCGAGCCCCAGGGTCAGCGGCCAAGCCTGCATTCAGATGGGACCCGAGCCCCAGGGTCAGCGGCCAAGCCTGCATTCAGATGGGACCCGAGCCCCAGGGTCAGCGGCCAAGCCTGCATTCAGATGGGACCCGAGCCCCAGGGTCAGCGGCCAAGCCTGCATTCAGATGGGACCCGAGCCCCAGGGTCAGCGGCCAAGCCTGCATTCAGATGGGACCCGAGCCCCAGGGTCAGCGGCCAAGCCTGCATTCAGATGGGACCCGAGCCCCAGGGTCAGCGGCCAAGCCTGCATTCAGATGGGACCCGAGCCCCAGGGTCAGCGGCCAAGCCTGCATTCAGATGGGACCCGAGCCCCAGGGTCAGCGGCCAAGCCTGCATTCAGATGGGACCCGAGCCCCAGGGTCAGCGGCCAAGCCTGCATTCAGATGGGACCCGAGCCCCAGGGTCAGCGGCCAAGCCTGCATTCAGATGGGACCCGAGCCCCAGGGTCAGCGGCCAAGCCTGCATTCAGATGGGACCCGAGCCCCAGGGTCAGCGGCCAAGCCTGCATTCAGATGGGACCCGAGCCCCAGGGTCAGCGGCCAAGCCTGCATTCAGATGGGACCCGAGCCCCAGGGTCAGCGGCCAAGCCTGCATTCAGATGGGACCCGAGCCCCAGGGTCAGCGGCCAAGCCTGCATTCAGATGGGACCCGAGCCCCAGGGTCAGCGGCCAAGCCTGCATTCAGATGGGACCCGAGCCCCAGGGTCAGCGGCCAAGCCTGCATTCAGATGGGACCCGAGCCCCAGGGTCAGCGGCCAAGCCTGCATTCAGATGGGACCCGAGCCCCAGGGTCAGCGGCCAAGCCTGCATTCAGATGGGACCCGAGCCCCAGGGTCAGCGGCCAAGCCTGCATTCAGATGGGACCCGAGCCCCAGGGTCAGCGGCCAAGCCTGCATTCAGATGGGACCCGAGCCCCAAAGCAGTGCCTTCTAATACCAAGGTGAGGCAGGCTGGCTCCCCAGCAAGTGGGCCTCCCCAGCCCAGTAACTGCCATGTGGGGTCTGACTGCTTCACTGTTTCTGAGGGCACTGGTGGAGCCAGAAACCATTAGAGATGCTTAGGGGACAACCAGGCCATCCCCCAAAAGCTAACAGCCTGTAAGAAAGCCAAAGGAGGTCACTGTGGGAAAGGCTGAGCACCATACCTCCTGGGGGCTGGTCACAGGGCACCACAGCGTTAGTCACCACGGGGCAGGACAGTGTTAGCCACCAGTGCACATCCAGGTTCAGAATCTGTTGGTCTGTATCTGGGCTACCGGCGAAGGGACTCCATTCCTACGACCTCCCGATATACTCCCTGGAGAAAGTACAGTGACACCACTGCTGCAGGCTGCTCCATGTTTGTCACCAGCTGACAACATGACCCATGTGCCAGCATGGTATGGCTGCTCCACCTTCTCAGTTCATGACCTCTGAGCAGCACGCAAAGCTCTGACTATAGAAGACGACTTAGGGTCTTCAGGAAGATGTTTCTAGAGCCTGGCACCCTAGCCAGGCAAGGGATTGAGATGCAGAGGGCTCTACTCCCTCCTTTCATAAGGATCCTCAGGCCACTCCTTCAGAAGAAACAATGATGCAGTCCCTCCTCCCCGCTCCCTAGCAATGGACGTAAGGTCTGAATGGAACTGACTAGAAGAGTGGGTAGTGCTGGCCTCCCTGTCCGGAGCTGGAGGGACAAGGCCAGCCCTGGCCTCCACACACCCCAGAGAACATTCTGCTAAGCAGGAACTCAGCAGAGGTGGAAGAGCTGCCTTCTCCTGACCATTAGAGCCACCAGATGGTAAGGAGTGAAGTATTGCTTAGAAGACAGGACAAAGCAGCCATCACCCCCAGTGTAGCCAAGTGCTTCCTGGTTGTAGTGCTGAATAAGGGCTTGGAAGCACTATTCTACTTCGTCTCTCTTGCCCTACTAAGTATAAAGTTTCATCCTCCCAGCCTCAAGGACCAGGAGATGTTCTTTCTTGTCCAGAATTACAGAAGAACTGAGCAGCACAGACAGGACTCAAATTGGTCTTGTTCTGGCCATTGAGGCATCTCGCACCTTAAGGTTTTCACTGTGTACTGGGGGGGGGGGGGATATTACAAACCCAGCTACTCCTCAGACAGATGCTAAAGCCAGTGTCCTCAGAGGTGGCAGCAAATAACTCACTTGATTTTGCCAAGCAATAGCCACAAGAATATACTTCACTTTGCCAGAAAAATATAGCTACAAGAATAATTCATGCATGTAATGTTCTCATCGTCTGTGCCCCATGTAACTGTGAATTAATTCTCAGAAGGACACAATAGGAGATGACAATAGCTGCACCAAAATGACAAGTCTCTTTTTTTCAAAGAAAGAATGGCTCTTTTCAAAAAGGCTCTCACTAAAATTCCACTGGCTCCAACCAGACTCAGAGGTGCTTGGGATGGGAAGGAAATTTGAAGGTCAACTTGACTCTCCCTCAGACGCTCAATTCCTTCCATGAGGCTCCTGAGCACAGGTCCACAGAGCAGGGGTCTACCTTCTCTTCTGTGAGGATGTGGCACTTGAAAGCATGTTCTTGGACCATGGCAAAATCTGCCTGTCCACAGCTTTGGCCTGTCCTCTTTTCTACAGCTGTCAATCATTTTCACTACATAAAAATGAAAATTTGACCATGGAGGCTCCATTATTTTTTTGGCATTTTTGAGACATGGTCTCCCTGTAGCCCCAGCTGGCCTGGCACTTACTCTGTAGACCAGGCTGGCCTTGAACTCACAGAGATCTGACTGGCTCTGCCTCCCAAGTGCTAGGATTAAAAGTGTGCGCCACCACACCTGGCTTTTTTGGTTTTTGAGACAGGTTTACTTGATCCATAATTATTCTAAGATTATTACTCCTCCAAATAACCCAAATTGCATATTTTCCAATTCATTACCAGCAATGCTCAAAGCTGATTGTAATCAACTGGCTTTCACAGAAAGAAGGAATAAACCAAAAGGTGGGTCTTAAAGAATCCACTTGGCTGCCAATCACCCCATGCTCCCAGCTGGCACACAGCAAGGAGCACTGTGAATGAGCAGATATCCACCGGGGCCTGCCTACTGGAGTCCAGACAGGCAGGCTTCAAACCAAGGAGCTGGAGACTTGGCACCACAACGCTGCATTACGTGACAGGATACTGAAGCCCCTCGATCTCATCTCTTTCCTTGTCATAGAATGTTCCGTGAATTCCAGTGCTCAGTGCCCAGTTTTATATTGAGAATACCAGGGTGCTTGGGCACTCCTGGGGCTCTGGGCAGGATTCTCAGTGAAACACCACCCAAGGAACTGAAAACACGCAGAAGCCTATTGCGTGGGTGAGCAAAAGATGGGGCTACAATCCTTGAAAACAGCTTAGGACCAAGCTCCGCTTCCAGCCTCTGGATTTTGATCCAACTGTGTCTCTGAGTGACCACCTACTCTTCCCTTTGGCCAGTACGTCCTGCTCAGTTTCCCTCTTGACACGGCTTCTCTGACTCACCCTTGAGATGCCTCCTCTCCTTGGGGGAGTCATGATCCCTGTCTGAGTTTTATGAAGTGTAATTATCTTTCCTGAAGGGAACTGGAACAACGTGGGACCCTTGACCATGGACTGACCATCCAGCTCTACATTGGGGACTTCCTCTTTCTCTCTCTGGGTGTCCAGACAGGCCACATGACAAGACCCAAGAGAAACCACCCACAAGAATGGCCAAAAATAAATCTCCCCTGCAGCCTGTCTCCTCTGCAGTGGCTGCCCTCCCAAATCCCCTTGTAGCTGCTGCCCATATAGAAGACTCTGACCAGCCCCTGTGCCCCTTGCAGTCCTGTCCATCCCAAGGGAAGGCTGCTGTCTTCACTGTGCTGATAAACACAGTCTAATCTGTTGAGGTTACATGTGGTCTCTTTCTTTCTCTCCCATTGTCCTGTATTCTGCACTCCAGAACCTAACATTTCCCATGAAGCTCTTCTCTGTATGGTTTGGGCCCCAGAAGTGTGTGTGTGTGTGTGTGTGTGTGTGTGTGTGTGTGTGTAACCTTTGTTTTTCTCTTTCTAGTCTAGTTCATCAAGGAAAATCCCAGACAAGTGGACAGGGCCATTTGATAAGTAACCAAGATGGTGAACTTCCTTCTTCCACCAGAGACAAAGGCCTTAAGATCGACACGGACCCCAAGAAAGCCAGGGCAAATGTGACATGGAAATTCAGCCAGGGACCACGGGAGGGAAGCAGGTGGGCAGGCGAGCACAGGCCGTTATGGAAGTTCTTATGAGCATCTTTCCCAGTGACTCCCCAACTGACTGCCCCCGTCTGGAGCTGCCAAGCTAGGGTTTAACCAAAGGTGAAAGCTGAAATACAAGAAAGTCAATCATGAAGGCGGCTGTAGATATTGGGAGGCTGAGGCAGGGGGATTGGGAGTTTGAGGGCAACTGGAAAGGCATAGTAAGATCTTATCTGGAGGGAGGGGAGGGGAGGGAGGGGAGGAAGGCTGGGGAAGGAAAATAGATCCTGAGGAGCTAAAGAGGGCAAGGAGAATACAGAGAGAAATAGAGACATTCTGATGATTTAAGTGTGAAAGAAACAGCTCAGAGGAAATTCTGTTCCTTAAAACTACTGCTTATTTCTCAAGATACAAGCTCTGTTCAAAACAGTCTCCAGACAGCCACATCCCAAGACAGCTGCATCCCATGACAGCCGCATCCCAAGACAGCCGCATCCCATGACAGCCACATCCCAAGACAGCCGCATATCATGGTTTCTCTGCTGAACTTGAGTGATGTATCTTCATCTCCCCCCACCCAGATTTGTCATTGCCAGCTGGCTGACTGCCTCACACCACTCGGAAGGCCTTGGTTACTGGGAGATCAGTCGACATGATCGGTGGCTCCATGTAGCCACACTTTGCTCTTTACACAACACTGGAAGGTCTAGACAGTGTTGGTAACTAAAGCCCACAGATGCACATAAGAGCAGAGCCTACACTGACCACCAATGCTGACCCACCTTCTGGTCCAGCACATCTGCTCTCACTTCCACTTTACAGCAAAAGCTCTACAGAGCAAGCAACAAACGGAGCTGCCCCCAAAACATTTTCTCTGCTTAAATAAAAGGCAGAAGGACTTTCCCAGCCACAGTAATTGTCCAAAATACACAGGGAAAAACATAGAAAAGAACCAAACTGGGCCAGCTTACCCTCTTCCTCAAGTTGTAGGTGAGAATCAGGTTCCGGGAGAAGGAGTGGGAGAAGGCAGTGTAGAATTCCAGCACTTTCTGCAGGGCGTCCCGCTTGATCACATGCAGGTCACAGTAGGTCAAGGCCCTAACGTTGGCACAGGACTGCGCAAGGGTGGCTTCCTTCCAGAACACATCTCCAAACACATCTCCTTTCCCTGGGGAGAGAAGGTCACCGTGAGGGCAGTGGCAGTCAGGAGTGGGGTCTGGCCACCAGGCGGGCTTTCCTCTGACCACACAGGGATGTTCCTCAGTCTACAACTTGGGTTCAGGAAAGGCAGAGAGGATTGTAATATGAAGCTAACATGCAATTCAAGAGTCTTCAAAATATCACATAAAACATGTCAAAGTTTAAGCAGAATTGGGATCAGCAACGTCGCCTGCTGGACGGGTGATCCTGGTTTGGAATGTGACCGCTCCTGTCCTCATACCTTGTGTGCTGGATAGCTTTAGTGTCAACTTGACACACCTGGGTTGAGGGAGCCTCAATTGGGGAATTGGCGCCATTGGATTGGCCTGTGGCTACATCTGTGGAGTATTGTCTGATTGTCGAGCAGTGTGGGAGGACCCAGCCCAGCCCACAACCAGTGGTGCCACCCTGGGCAGGTTGTTGTGTACTGTATAAGAAGGCAGGCTGGGCATGAGCCAGGGGAGCAAGCCAGTAAACAGCATTCCTCCATGGCCTATGCTTCAGCTCCTGCCTCCAGGTTCCTGCCCTGAGTTCCTGCGTTGGGCTCCCTGAGTGATGAACTATGACCCAGGAGATGTAAGCTGAATAAACCGTTTCCTCTTCAAGTTGGTGTTGGTCAGAATGTTTTGTCACAGCAATGGAAGACAAACTAGAACACCTTGTTTTCCCATAGCATGACTTGGAGTTTGTAGTTACATAATTTGTTTATGGCTTGTCGTATGTCTCTAAACAAAGAGCTCATGGGTGCTAACCCTCCTTAGAGCCCAGGACTTTTTCTGTTATGTAGCAATTTCCTCCCAAATGAAACATTCCATCCAGAGGGAAGCTTGTAAAGACTCCTGGAGTTCTAAAGGGAGTGGCGCCCGCCTTTAATTCTAGCACTTGGGAGGCGTAGGCAGGCGGATCTTTGTGAGTTCAAGGCCAGCCTGGTCTATAGAGTGAGTTCCAGGACCGTTGGGGCTACAGGGAGACCCTGTCTCGAAAAGACAAAAAAAAAATAAATAAATAAAAAGACTCAAGGAGTAAACAACTCAAATGTCCCAGGAAGTCTCTAGAACTATCCAGATTCACAAGGCCCCTTCTGAAGCTCTATAAGCAACAAGGTCTGAGGACAGAGACTCTCCAGCCTGTGAACTGCCTGCAAAGGAAGCAGAGGACTCCAGGGTTCCAATTCCACCAAGTCCTCACCCATGCTGTGGGAGGAGACTTCTGGTGACCCACTGCCTTTGAGCCAGCCCTGCTCCTGGAGGTGACCCCTCAACCCTGCTGCTTTAGGTGACCCCAATAAACCCACTAGCTCATCAAGTTGGACTTTGGTGGTATTGTTTCTGGGATACGTCATCGATACTCTAGCGGAGTGAGTAAACATTTGTTCATGTCTCCCCAGGAATAGGTCACACATCACAACTGCACAGTAGAAGTCAGTTGACACTGACAGGGAGGAAGTCAGTTGACACTGACAAGGGAAGACAGAAGTGGGCTGGGGGTCTATATCACTGTGTGTAAGCGGTGAATGGATGCTCAGCTGGTGGGGAGGGTGTGGCCGCCTCTGCAGGAGCTGAAGGATAAGCCGGGACTATCTGTGCAGAAGTCAGCCAAGTTCAGCCACTCCCACACTGTCTGCTACCCCAAGGTTTAGTGTAGATCACGGGTCCCTCCTCTCCCCTGCACGTTCTGATGTGCACTCCTTACCCTTGCCCTCTGCAACCCTCTGATGTGCGCTCCTTACCCTTGGTGATCTCTAGCATTCTATGAGTAATTTAATGAATCAACAGAACCATGCTGTGAAATGAATACTTATGTCCCCAAACTCCTGTGTTGAAATGCCAAATTCCAGTCTAACAGTGTCAGGAGGGGAGACTCTGGGATGCAGTTAAGCGATGAAGGTAGATTCATGACCTACTCTTGTGTCTGACTCCACAGCTAGCACCTTCAGAAAGGGGACCCCAGAGAAGTCTCAGATTTTTTTCTTCCACACAAAGATATGAAAGTAGGCAGCCTGCAGCCTTCAGCAGAACCCAACTATGCTGGACCACAGACCTTGGATTTCCAACCTTGAAAACTCAAAGAAATTTCTATCCGATTCCATTTTCTCCAAACTTGGGGATAATCTACTTTCTTCACAGATGAACATTTTAGCCAATAGCTAATATAAAGCTGAATTTACCCATGGCACAATCTTTATAAGGAGCTTAACATGTTTATCTTGCTTCTAACTTTTCAGAGCAGATAAACACAAATTTAAATCCCCAGAGTGTCAGAGAGAAACTGGGAGTATGTTCTCTAATTATAGAAGAACCTATGCAGCACAATAATAGCTGTTCGTATGCATTGAATGTATGGATCTAGATTTATTTTATGAACCCTCGTGAGGGGCATACCTACCACACAGAACACAGGACACCCATGTTGGGTCTGAAACACACTTGAAACAGCTCTTTAGAAATGACATTGTCTCATGGGCTTCGAAGTCTTGATGTGGTCATAACTTGGATTTGATTTTCAACTCGAATGGACATTGTCTAACTCCACTTCCTATGAAGGCGGCAGGTTTGGTGTACGTGGTCTGAATGTGAGACTTAAGACTGGGGTGTGGAGGACTTGTCAAATCAAATCCAAAACAAACCCAAGACCCCTCCAGCAAAGGGGAACTGTTTTACATGTGTGACGTGGGAAAGCTGTCAGGAGGGAGGCAGGGCAGTCACAGGTCTTGCATGTGGCATGTGTGACACTTATCTGTGGGGAGCCACTTCTCACATCAGTGCTGCCAGACAAAAGCCAGGACAAGTCCTGCACCACCTTCCTCTGCTAGCATTGCTCACTCAAGAGCAGAGGGCTTCTCTGGGAACCTGCAATCAAACATCCAGCTCCCTGCTCAGAGCATGATGAAGACCGCTAACAGCCAAAGGCACATGGCCCTAGTATACACGCATTCTAAGCCGATGTCCTGAGCTGGATGAGAGGACCAGGTGGTGAGTGATGATAAGCACTCCAATTAGAACCCTGGGCCAACTCCCCCACAATAACACCACCACACCCCCAAGGTGACACAGATGTCCTTCTGAAGCTTTCTCTCTGGTGGTGGCTGCAATGCCCTACAGCACCGCTTGGACACAAGGATGAGGCAGGTCCTAGGGCCGAGGTGCACAGGACACAGAGGAGAAGGAATCGGTCCCTGGGCAGGCAGTTACTTCAGTGAAGGGCAGACGGAAAGGGCAGGTGGGGTAGGGATAGAGTAGATCACAGGGAAAGTTTGGAACAGGGCCTGGAAGCATCAAACAGCCTTCCTGGAGAGTAAAGGTTACAGGGAAAGATTGTGACTGAACCCCTCAGCTGAGGCTGGAACTCTGCAGAGCAGGCCCCGCCCACTCACATGGCCTGGCAGGCCAGTCCGCAAGGCACTGGGGAGGTGTCTGGCCACCATTCCCAATGCCATGTTCTTTTAAGCACTGCTCACAAGATAGCCTGTGCTACGCTAAGCAAAGCACAGGTCCAAAGTCAGACATACTCTGCTGCTAAAATCACTAGTCATTTCCAGATCCGAATCCCTCATAAACCACTCAGCCAGGAATATGTGCACATCAGATGGCAGGAAGGAGGGTATGAGCTTCTTGGATCAGGAGGCTCAGGCAACAACCTACTGAAAGAGGAAGCAACATGCAAGTAGACTGAGTGCCCCATGCTAGGAGTCATCACCTGTAGGCTGGGTGCCCCATGCTAGGAGTCACCACGTGTAGGCTGGGTGCCCCATGCTGGGAGTCCCCATGTGTAGGCTGGGTGCCCCATGCTGGGAGTCACCACGTGTAGGCTGGGTGCCCCACGCTGGGAGTCCCCACGTGTAGGCTGGGTGCCCCATGCTGGGAGTCCCCATGTGTAGGCTGGGTGCCCCATGCTGGGAGTTACCATGTGTAGGCTGGGTGCCCCGTGCTGGGAGTCACCATGTGTAGGCTGGGTGCCCCATGCTGGGAGTCACCATGTGTAGGCTGGGTGCCCCATGCTGGGAGTCATCACGTGTAGGCTGGGTGCCCCATGCTAGGAGTCATCACCTGTAGGCTGGGTGCCCCGTGCTAGGAGTCATCACCTGTAGGCTGGGTTTCCCATGCTGGGAGTCACCACCTGTAGGCTGGGTGCCCCATGCTGGGAGTCACCATGTGTAGGCTGGGTGCCCCATGCTGGGAGTCACCATGTGTAGGCTGGGTGCCCCATGCTGGGAGTCACCACGTGTAGGCTGGGTGCCCCATGCTGGGAGTCACCATGTGTAGGCTGGGTGCCCCATGCTGGGAGTCACCATGTGTAGGCTGGGTGCCCCATGCTGGGAGTCACCACCTGTAGGCTGGGTGCCCCATGCTGGGAGTCACCACGTGTAGGCTGGGTTTCCCATGCTGGGAGTCATCATGTGTAGGCTGGGTGCCCCATGCTGGGAGTCATCATGTGTAGGCTGGGTGCCCCATGCTGGGAGTCATCATGTGTAGGGTGGGTGCCCCATGCTGGGAGTCATCATGTGTAGGGTGGGTGCCCCATGATGGGAGTCCCCATGTGTAGGCTGGGTGCCCCATGCTGGGAGTCCCCATGTATAGGCTGGGTGCCCCATGCTGGGAGTCACCACCTGTAGGCTGGGTGCCCCATGCTGGGAGTCCCTATGTGTAGGCTGGGTGCCCCATGCTAGGATTCACCATGTGTAGGCTGGGTGCGCCATGCTGGGAGTCACCATGTGTAGGTTGGGTGCCCCATTCTGGGAGTCCCCATGTATAGGCTGGGTGCCCCATGCTGGGAGTCACCATGTATAGGCTGGGTGCCCCATGCTAGGAGTCACCATGTGTAGGCTGGGTGCCCCATGCTGGGAGTCACCATGTGTAGGCTGGGTGCCCCATGCTAGGAGTCACCATGTATAGGCTGGGTGCCCCATGCTGGGAGTCACCGCCTGTAGGCTGGGTGCCCCATGCTGGGAGTCATCATGTGTAGGGTGGGTGCCCCATGCTGGGAGGTACCCCTGAACTTCTGCACCTAGTCTGCTGCATAAGAGAAGCTGCAGCCTTGCTGAGCTTCTGACAGTTGCAGTTCCTGCTGGAGCAGGTACAGCCCATGTAGGCCAGCAGACACCCCAAGGGCAGTGAGCTCAGTGGTAGGTGTACCTGGTGTCTGGTCCCCTGCTTTGGGGAAAACACAGCCTCCCTCACTGAACAACTCAGTGCTAGCCAGGTGCTCAAGATCTGTGGCAAAACTCAGGACCACCAGGGCCCTACTGGGTGCACCAGGGCCCTACTGGGTACACCAGGGCCCTACTGGGTACAGCAGGCTCTACTGGGTACAGCAGGCCCTACTGGGTACACTAGGCCCTACTGGGTTCACCAGGGCCCTACTGGGTACAGCAGGCCCTACTGGGTACACCAGGGCTCTACTGGGTACACCAGGCCCTACTGGGTACAGCAGGCCCTACTGGGTACACCAGGGCTCTACTGGGTGCACCAGGGCCCTACTGGGTACAGCAGGCCCTACTGGGTTCACCAGGGCCCTACTGGGTGCACCAGGGCTCTACTGGGTACAGCAGGCCCTACTGGGTACAGCAGGCCCTACTGGGTACACCAGGGCTCTACTGGGTACAGCAGGCCCTACTGGGTACAGCAGGCCCTACTGGGTACAGCAGGCCCTACTGGGTACACCAGGGCCCTACTGGGTGCACCAGGGCCCTACTGGGTGCACCAGGGCTCTTGGGTACAGCAGTCCTTACTGGGTGCACCAGGGCCCTACTGGGTGCACCAGGGCCCTACTGGGTACACCAGGGCTCTACTGGGTACACCAGGCCCTACTGGGTACAGCAGGCCCTACTGGGTACACCAGGCCCTACTGGGTACAGCAGGCCCTACTGGGTACAGCAGGCCCTACTGGGTGCACCAGGGCCCTACTGGGTGCACCAGGGCTCTACTGGGTACAGCAGTCCTTACTGGGTGCACCAGGGCCCTACTGGGTGCACCAGGGCCCTACTGGGTACAGCAGGCCCTACTGGGTTCACCAGGGCCCTACTGGGTGCACCAGGGCCCTACTGGGTACAGCAGGCCCTACTGGGTACACCAGGCCCTACTGGGTACAGCAGGCCCTACTGGGTACAGCAGGCCCTACTGGGTACAGCAGGCCCTACTGGGTGCACCAGGGCCCTACTGGGTACACCAGGGCTCTACTGGGTACACCAGGCCCTACTGGGTGCACCAGGGCTCTACTGGGTACACCAGGACCCTACTGGGTACACCACAGCCCTACTGGGTGCACCAGGGTCCTACTGGGTACACCAGGCCCTACTGGGTACAGCAGACCCTACTGGGTACACCAGGCCCTACTGGGTACACCAGGCCCTACTGGACACACTGGGGCCCTACTGGGTGCACCAGGCTCTAGCACACTCCACACGCCTCCCCCAGAGGGTGGAGACTCAGCCTGTGGAACTCATTCTAGAACACTTGAGCGCTTTCCCACTTATATATGGCTCTTCTCTGTGCCTACCCACACCTGCAGGGGAGAGGGAGCAAGCAAAGCTGTCAGGTGGACGCTGCTCCCTTGTCCACAGTAAGACTACCACACCCTTCTTATGTTCACTACAAATAAGTGACCTGTTTCATCCACCAAAGCTTACAGAAGTGAAACATACATCAAAGACAGACAGACACAGCATGTAGACCTCAGCACTCTTGGGAACAAAGCCTGCAGTCTGGGCCTGGGCTTCACTAGCTATGGGGTGTTGGGGTTCTGGGGTTTGGCTTCACTGGCTGCCTGAATGACTTTCCTAAACACAAGTACAATTCTGTTCCTCTTCTCTGAAAGCCAGCACTGGCTCTCCACTACCCTCGATCCAAGTTCCAACTTAACAGGACACAGAGCCTGAGAACACTGTGTCCCAGGTAGACTGAACTGCGAACGGCTTTTCATTCCCAGATATAGCTGCCCTTTGCAGAACCAGCCCTCTATACCTGCTGAAGACCTTGCTGCAGACCACACCCCCACTGCAGACTCCACCCCCCACCCCCTTCCACTGCCCTTCACCATGCTGTCCCTCTGATCTCCCAGTCCAGCCCCAGCCATTGGGGCACCTGGTGGCATTCAGCTCTGATGTCCCCCTTCTCAGGCAGCCTTCCTTGACTCCCCAAGGCTGGGCTGGATCAGGTGCCTGCTGTGTGAATTCCCATGCCATCCTGTTCTTAACTATTACAGCTCTTAGCCCTGTGTTAGAAGATGCGTGCTGATTTGTCTTCCCAAGGAGGTCAGCTCTGTGACTGACAGGACCGTTTGGTTTACTATTGTGTCTCCAGACCCTAATGCCATCCCTGGAATGTTCATGGAGTGAATAAATCAGTACAAAGGTGGGTAACGGGCACAGTGGGGGGTGGCATATGGAAACATAGGATGCTTCAAAGTTGGATAACTTTGGGACAACAACTAGACCCCTAATCCAAGCATAAGAACCTTCATGTCAGCAGCTGTCTTGTCAGCCTGACTTGCTGAGCTGCTCAGACGCGATCCCTTAAGTCACTGTCTAAGCTGAGAATCGACAAGCAGATTTACAATGATGCATGTCAGTGAGGACAGAGAGTGTGGATAAGAGAAGGTAACAGAAGTTAGAGAAAAAATAATTGCCCTATGGTCTAAACTCTCTTTAAAAGCATTCAGACTTCACCGTTTGTGTCCCCAGCCTTCCTCCTGGAGCGGTGCTGTGTGACAAAGCCTACTGTCCTGGCTGAACGAGGCCTCACATTAAGGGTTCAGTTGAAGTGTGCTTTGGGTAGTCATGACCGTTTCCTCCTCTTACCTATAATTAGATAAAGTTACGTCAGCCAAGTGGCTCTCCACCAACCAGCAGACCTCCGACCTCACTGTGAACAGGTGGAGAACTTCCAGGATCCCTGGAGATGAGGATGGAAAATATGCTTTATTCCCCTATCTTGTTATTTATAAAAGACAGGGAGAAAATTACTCAAACATGTTTGAAAACTAAAAATTACAAGCCAGGCATGGTGGCCCACACCTCCGATCCCAGCACACGGGAAGCAGAGACCAGGCAGCCTGGTCTACAGAGTGAGTTCCAGGCCAGCAGGGCCTACAGAGAGATTCTATCTCAAACAAAGACAAATTAAAAATTACTCTAAAAGTCACTATCCAGGACACTTTTCTTAAGATCTTTATGTGTCTTCCATCTTCTTTGCATGGAAACCTGTGTGTAGCTGAGGGTGCTGTATCGTAGTTATGTATTCTATTTTCATGTAAAATATTTGAACATTTTGTGTGCCAGTAAAACTTCTTCATACATCATAACAATTGACTCAATGGACCATAATTTATGATTAACCAAGCCTTTGGCTGGACACCAAAGTAACAAAAATTTTACTTAGAAAATCCATTAAAATAGATTTAACCTCCAACATCTTATGAGACTGCAAACTAATTTTCAAAGCTGCTGAAGCAAAATCAGAATAGGAAAGATTGCCTGGTCTCTAGCCCCACCTTTTCTCAATCACATAATGTAGGCATTACCCAATAGAAGGGCTTGGTGGTTCATATTAGTGCTCTCCGCTATGAGTGTGGATTTACTGCAATTGCTTTGGTTGATGGAGCAACCGCACGAATACTGATGCTTTGCTTAGAGTGTGCGGAGGCTCACTTGAGCACAGCTCCCACCACCCGCTGAGCACATGCAAAGCTAACACAGCACAGAAGGAGCATTCACCCCAAAGTCCACACAGGCCCCAGGCAAGGTGCAGAAATGTGCCACAGAGAGGGCAGCACGGTGGGGCAGGGTGCTGGTCACCCCAGCTCCCAGGAACCCTGGGAAGCACCTTTGGGAAGAATTGGCTTCTCCTTCTTTAAAAGTGAGGTTCATACTGTTAGGCTGTGAGGCTTTGCTAGACAGGCCATCCGACTCCACTGTCTGGCCGAGTGCAGATAGAGGGAAGGATGGTAGCACAACTAGACATGACATCTTCTCCTGACTGGATCCATAAGTAGCAAAAGAAATGCTGCCAAGACATCTTTCTGAAAATTTAATATTCTTTCAGATTATATCTTTTTTTTTTTTTTTTTGGTCTTTTCAAAACAGGGTCTCCCTGAAGCCCAGCTGTCCTGGAACTCACTCTGTAGACCAGGCTGACATTGAACTCACAAAGATCCGCCTGCCTCTGCCTCCCGAGTGCTAGGATTAAAGGTGTGCACCACCACACCCAGCTCAGATTATATCCTAATGCTGCTTGGGAAACTTCAAATATGCCAACTTAACTTCAGATTGACTTGAATTAAAAAAAATTCTTATTTTGAAAATAGCACATGCTTATTTGTGTGTGTGTGTGTGTGTGTGTGTGTGTGTGTGTGTGTATGTGTGTGGTGTATGCATATATACAAGGTTGTTTTGGATGTAAGTATGCATACATGTACCTGTATGCAGATGGAGGCCAGAGGTCATGTCCAGGGTCATCTGCTTTCTCTTTCCATCTTACTGTTCCAACCCACAGTTCCTTGCTAAACCTGGAGCTCACAGTTAGGCAGCCCTGGCTGGCAGGCCAGCCCCCTGCATCCCCTTCTCTGCCTCTCCTGTTCTACAATGACAGGCATACACCACCACACTCAATTTCTCATATGGGCACTGGGGATCTGAACTCAGGTCCTCAAGCTCTTGTGGCAAGTACTTTACTGAGTCATCTCTCCAGTCCCACACAAGCTCATTTAAAGATAGCTTGAAAGCAAGACGAATGTGGAAAGAAACGAAAGTCTCCTCCTGCCTCACGAACAGGATGTTACCGCAGGACGCTGGTGAGGACACTGGTGAGGACGCTGGTGAGGACGCTGGTGAGGACGCTGGTGAGGACGCTGGTGAGGACACTCACAGCCCTTCCTCCATGATGCTTCCCTCCATGCACCTGGGGTCGTATCACTAAAATTATATTTTTCTTGTCATAAGAATTTCTAATTCATTTAAAATTCCTTGTCAGCATCTAAACGGCTACACCCTCATTTTTTCTCTCTCTCTTTCTCTCTCTCTCTCCTCTCTCTCCCCCACCCCCAGTGTGTGCTATGTTGTGCAGGTACCCACAGAGGCCAGGAGACGGTGTCAGATTCCCCCTAAGCCGGAGCGGCTGGTGGTTATAAGCCACCAGATATGGGTGCTGGGAACCAAACTTGGGTCCTTAGAAGAGGAGCAAGCATCCCTAACTGCTGAGCCATCTCCCTAGCCCCCACCAGCATTTCTTTAAAACTACTCTGAAATTCCTGGTCGTTTCCTTTTCCTTCCCTGCTTTCTGTCCCTACCTCTGAATCCTAAATCTGTCCTGAGCCCTGGCTTCCTTTCTTGGTTCTCACCGGTGTTCTCGTCCTGGTTCCAGCCCCACCTTTCCACCCTTGGCCTCAGTCTGATGCCCTCTGACCTCTCTACACTCCAATGGAAGCTCAGCACAATCTGTCTCAGGACCTCCTCCCTTTGATGTAAGGTCTCATTGTTCACACTTCCATTTGCTGCCTTCCAGACCTCAGCACCCCCTTACCCCTCCTCTTTACCCCTGATGTCGTAGTATTACAATGACAACCAGGGGGACTCCCCTTCCCGAGGGTTCACTCACCTGTTCCCCGTAAGTTTAGCAAATTAACAAGTAAAAACACAGGATATCCAGTTAAAACTGAATTCTAATTAATGAATAATTTCCCTCAAGTTGTGTCCTGTGCAATCTTTGGGGAACATGTGTGCTAATAACCATTCATGGCTTATATGAAATTCAAATGTTACTGCCAGTCCTTCTCCCCTTTTACTACTGTGCCCTGACATTCTGTTTCTGTCATAACCATAGTCACCCAACAGCCTCCCTGTCCAGTTCATCAGTGGTTTTGGATCGCAGCTGTAATGAAGTCATACATCACTCCCCTCTGCCTGGTTCTTCATGGTGACACAGCACCGACACACAAGTCTTGATGTGCCTGGATTGGCATCTGCTCTGGCTCCAGCTCAGGTGCTGACCATATGGGCTATGTAACCCACCACATGCCTTCCTTCCCAAGGCTGGCCCAGGCTGTCCGTTCCACACAGGATGCCTACCTCAGCTGCCCACACCTGACTCCCTCTTCACAGCCACTACCGAGGCAAGGCTCTCACGGCCTTGTCTGTGGAGCACCATTGGTTTATCTACTGCTAGCTGGTTCCAAAATGCTGAAAATTAGAATGTTCCCATGGTTAAAGCAAAGTTAATAACATGTCCCGGCCTGGAGCGTCCTGTCTAATTTCCTTCTCAGTGAAAACACCCAACCTCACAGGGAGTGGTATTCAGGGTCTATCAGGGAGCTGCAGGATGAGGGGATAGGGGTAGCTACATTCCCCGAAGCAGGGAGCCCTGGCCCCATGGAAAGGAAGCAAGGGAAGCGTGGTGGATTTCACTACCACTGGCCCCAAACCTGTGCCGTACATCCACCCCTGAGGCCCCGCTCAGCACTCGGCCCACCGTGCTCCCCATCTGGCTTCTGCCTCCTCCATGAGCATTTATCCCAGGAGCTCCACAGAAAGAGGCACCTGTGCCCAGTCACCAACCAGGCCTCTCTCAATTCATCAAGGCATTCCTCTAAGAACAAGATTCCCTCTGTTCCCCCGAAGAGAACAGCACCATGATTTGCTATGGTAATCGATAACTGGACAGATGCTGCCTTAACATCAACCAAGACCAATGGGCCAAGGCGGCTAGCTACCTAAGCCACGGTGAGACCGCCTTCCAACCAGGGAAGTGTGGGAAGGCGGTCCTGAATATAGTCTCCTCTAAACAAGCGTTTGCCTGCACACCTAGCAAGGACATACACATGGGCCTCACGTGAGGGGGATGGGGTTACAAGTAGGAGCAGTGTGGAACAGGCCAGGCCAGGCCTGTATCTCACACCCCCACACCTGCTCCCCAAGCCCACCCTTGGGCAGGATCTGAGCCATCCAGAGACTAAGAAAAGCTTTTCTCTACAGCTGTGTCTGGATCTGCGCAGAACCAGAACGGGCCCAGCTTCTGCTTCCATCGTCTCCCTTTCCTCCCCCCTTTCAAGCCCTGCTGACTCTCCGGTACCCATGGGGGCATTCCCTAGTCCCTTCCCACCGAGGTCAGCTTCATTGCTCTGTGCCCCTGGACCCACTTCCACGTCCCTTCCACTCCTCACCCTTTCTCCTGAGCAGCTGCACATGCTCTGTGCTCCTGCACATGCACAGCCCGTCTTCACACTACTTTCCTGTCTAAAACTCTCTCTGGATCCCTCATCCTTACAGAACAATCTAGATGCTTACTCTGGACCACTAGGCCTTCGCAGCCCAGCCTCTGCCTGCTTTCATTAGTCACTCCTTCATTCTGCAGTACTGGTATCACATCTGGGGCCTCAGGACACAGGGGGACAAGCACTCTCCCCAATGACCTGTGACCCCAGGACCTCCGCCTTCTTCCAAACTCACTCCACTCAGTAAACAGGCCCAGAACTTTCCACACTTGATCCCAGAATTTGAAGTCAAAGGGGCCCAGGCTTAGAGAACAGAGGGGTAAACAATACAGTTCACAGGTGTGAAGGCTTAGCAGACACTGGGAGGCTTTTGGAGGTCTCCAGATAGTAGAAATTCCCTTGATGCTCCAGCTGTGTCTAGGCCTCTTTCTACTATGTGACACAGCCTGAGCAGACCTCCATCTAGCCTATTAAAATGTAGGAAAAACAAAACAAAAATGGTATTAGATAAATCATAGTAAAACGTAAATTAAATATTAAAATATAGAACTCATAAAATTTACTACAGGGACATGAAATCACAGCAAACTGAGCTCCTACAAATCCGCTCTTGCAGAGGACCCGGGTTCGATCCCCAGCAACCACATGGCGGCTGAGAACCGTCTGAGGCTCCAAATCCAGGAGAACTCCAGTTCCAGGGGAATCCGAGACCCTCTTCTGAACTCCGCGGCGTTGCACGACACGGGTGCACAGACTTGCATGCAGACAGTACATTCATACACATACAGAAATAAATAAAAATTAATAAAAAAAAAATTTTAAAACAAATACCACACTCATGAGACAGAAACAGGCCAGTAACTGGGACTTCTGAGCATGGCCTTGCTATTGGCCTGTGGCTCACTGATGTTGTTATGCCTATGAAAAATACAAAGAAAATTACTTTTGAAATTCTGAGGAGGGCCAGCGAGATAATTCAGCAGTAAAGACATTCGTCGCTGAGCCTGGGAGCTCAATCCCAGGGAGCTACGTGATACAAGAACAGAACAGACTTTGACCTCCACATGCACACACAAAAATAAAGAAACAAATGTAAAACTCTAATGAATAAAATGCTAAAAGCCAAGGGTCTAAATTTGACAAGCTGGTAAGTGATTTCTAAGAGAATTCCAGAAGGATGAGGAGAATGTCATGGCAAAAATAAGGCAGAGATGAAGGTCGTAGTAAAGTTCTGGTGTTCTTTGTCTTCAGGGAACAGTGTGGCTTCATTCTAAAAGAGAACTGTCTAAGTGTGCGTGTTGGGGGAGTTTTCAAACTGCAACCTTTGCTCATGTCAAGAAAGCAATTTAGTAGGTCATTATGGTCAACTGTAACATTAGGGTCCAATTCCTGCTGAATTTTACATGACTCTGCGTGTTCACTAGTTAGCAATTAATTAGCATTTTATATGGTGGGCTGCTGTCGTGAAAAGTCTAGAAGGCTTTCATGAAAAAGCGTTCTATTTTTGGTGAATGCTGAGTCCACTCAGTTATGAATGCTGACCCGTCTCCTTCATAGATTCTGTCCTAAAATTAAATGGAGGACAGGGTGGATTATTAGTGGAGTGAGGAACCAGATTAGCAGCCTGTGAGTGAGTGAACTGGTAACAAAAGAGCAGAGGGCAAGAACGAGGGCAGCTGAGTGCCAGTGTTCTCTCTGCAGCCTCCTGCTCAGTTACTGGAAAGTCCTGACATCTCTCCCTTCCTCAGTGGAGCACTGGGTACACAGCACTGCTCAGTAGCTTCTCATCCCGCCAGCCCCAAGAAGCATCCGCTCTCTCTACGACAGTCTGTGTGCAGAGTCATGGCTGTCCGGCCCTGGTCGCTCCACATATGGCAGCTCTTGAAGGCTGAGATAACCATTGGTCCTTCACAGTGTCCCCACCCTATGACAGGGCCTGTTCAACACATCTGGATGAGACTGAACTAAAGGTCACCAGAAGGCAGTGGAACTCGAGTTCCCAGACTGTCCGTGCGCCCTCACATCGCCTTGCAAGAAGAAACCAACTTCAGTTCATTGAGTAAAACATCCTGAAGGAGGAATTTTTTAAAGTCAGACTTCTGTTTCCAGGGAGCAAATAGCTTAGACCCTGTCATGCATCCTGGTCCAAAGGACAGACTGGCTCAAAGGCCTTGTCACATGCCTTTATAGAACAAGGGCCTTTTGGCAGGTTGGTTAGGATACTGAGCTTGGACCGACTTTTCTAGCCTGGACAGCTTGAGAACAACAAACAGTTTGAATTCAAAGCTGCTGATCTATCTCAGAGTCCAGCCACACTCCTGAGTGGAGCAGGCAGCCTGCCCAGAGGGATGGATCTGGAGAAGCAGTGAACCGGCCAAGTCAGCCAAGCCCTGGTCACTTCTCCTTATGAAGCCCACTGTGAGGGTAAGGAGAGGAGGTGAACAGTGGCCACTTGCCCTTCTCATCTCTCCTCGGGCCCATCATCCCTCAGTACCTGACAGTGATCCAAGCCACGTCTACTGGTGCAGGTGTCTATGGTAGAGCACCAAAGTGACCATGCGCACCCAGCACACACAAGGTAGGTGGTGCTGGCCTCCAAGACGGGTTTCCTGGAGAGGAGAAGGGCGTCACTTGGGGGAAGTCAGTGGAAGGCATCTCGCTCTGACGGGTTCACTCAAATCTGATTCAAAGCATTTCCCAGCAGTCTCTATGACTCCTTCCAGCCAGGCAAGCACCTTGACCACCACCACCAAGGAGCCCTCTTTATCAAGAATATGGACGAGTTTAAAGGCAGAGATAAGATCTTTCCTCAGATTCTCTGGGGCAGTGTCTTGGCCCTTCCTGTATCTGCCTTGTACACAGTCCAATCTCATTTCTCTGAGCAACTGGTCTGCAAAGCTCTGTGGGCACCAAGGCGCCCAGCACAGAGGGCAGACTCCAGCCCCCTCCCAAACTCCACCCCAGCCTCACTCTCACCATCAGCCAGCACACACCAGAGGAATGTAAATCACACCTGCGTTAACCCAATCACAGTGTAGTCAAGAGGGCAAGTTGACCAGGTGTCCCAGGATCAAGAAAGCAGCCACATTCCATACACTCCGAAATCAGACAGGAGCAAATTAGGCTTTAAAACATTCTCTGCAGGCTGGAGAGATGGCTCAGCAGTTAAGAACACTGACTGCTGTTGCAGAGAACTAGGGTTTGATTCCCAGCACCAACATGGCGGCTAAGAACTGTCTTTAGTGCCAGGCGTGGTGGCGCACACCTTTAATCCCAGCACTTGGGAGGCTGAGACAAGTGGATCTCTGTGAGATGGAGACCAGCCTGGTCTACATAATGAGTTCCAGGCTAGTTGAGGCTAAAGGGAGACCCCATCTCAAGATCGATAGTTAGATAGACAGATGATAGATGACAGATTAATGATAAATTCTATGTCTACTTTGTGCCTTCATTCTAATTTCAGTGGAACTTAATCTCCCCCTACTTTACTCTCTTAGGCAATCATGCATGAACCTAAGCACATATCTGGAATGTCTAGCAATGTGGACAATGTTCTGGGCCTGTGCAACCTGTCAGTTACTTCTAAGGATTTCAGTTTCAATCAAGGCAGGAGGCAGCAGAGGGTCTCGGTCAGAGGGATGCTGGGATGGGGTTCCAGAAGTTGGGGAAGAGCAGGTCTGAAATCAGAGAGCCCCTGGAATGGGGCCGCACATGCCTCATCTGAGGGACCTGGGATGGGGCCGCGCACGCCTCATCTGAGGGACCTGGGATGGGGCCGCACATGCCTCATCTGAGGGACCTGGGATGGGGCCGTGCACGCCTCACCTGCCTTGAAGAAATTTCCTTAACCTCCCTGAACTTGAGCTGTCTCACCTAAAAACTGGGACTATGAAAGCCCAGGACTACTGTCCAGGTTAAATCAGGAACCACATGTACAACCAGTGGACCAAGTAGATGCCCTTAAATGGTGACTATACTGGTGAAGGCTTGTCCCCACCCCAAGTAGTGTCCAATGAAGAGCGATCCCCTACTTACCTCAAGAAGTCAATGAATTTCTCCAGAGCCTCTAACAGGCAATCTTCCAAATACCATCATGCCACTCTGTCCCTGCTCTCCACCTCTGTCTCTTTCTCTCTCTCTCTCTCTCTCTCTCTCTCTCTCTCTCTCACACACACACACACACACACACACACACACACACACTCCCTATTGCTATGTGTGGTGACGTTGCCTCCTCATTATCCCCCATAGCGAACCTGTCATTGAATTCCCAGAACTCTTTACATACGTCTGCACGATCTGCTTCTCTCCCCCTGTGCACCATCTTAGCTCCTTGGGTCCCTGGATAACTTGTCTTCCACCTGCTCCCCTCACCCCTGCAGTCCAGTCTCTGGCTTCACCTGCTGCCATCTTTCAAAAGCACAAATCTGAAGCTGCCTCTTCCTGGCTTCCAGCTTGTCCTTGCCCCCCAAGTAAAGTCCATGGCTCCTAGCGTGGCCTCCAAAGCTCCCTCCCAACCTCACTTTTCACTGTGGCCCCTCTTGCTCCATGTGCTCCTCCCACACAAAGCAATTTGTAATCCGTCCACATGAACGTTAACTGTCCACAGCCGCCCTTCTGCTGGGATCCTTTCTTCACTCCTCCTTTCTCCACACTAACACATTTTCAATTCTTAGGTTTTGCCCGGGGTGGGGGGGGGTAGGAACCTTTGTACCAGGATTTTGGATTAGATGCCCCTTCTGCTGAATTCCAAATGATGGCTTGTTTGTTCCTCTCATCCAGTAGCCTGGATCCCCTTGTGTACAAAACCCATGTGTCACTGAAATACCTCACACTCCTCAAACAGCAACACACGAAGCGGGCACTCAAATACGTGCTGGATAACAGAAGTGGATCTCTGGTCGAAGGTGACAATGGCCCTGAGCTTCCCAAAGCCCAAGGGAGGCAGCGGAAGTGCACCCAGAGCGCGCAGCACGTACCTAGGATGGCCACCACCTCGTCATCCTGGATCACCTCCAGGGAGCCCGAGACCACGAAGCAGAGGCTGTCCACGCTCTCCCCAGCATGGTAAATGAGGTCTCCTGGGGCACAGTGCACGGTCTGGAACTCCATGGCCAAGGCCCGCAGGCAGCCGTCGCTGGCCAGCCGGAAAGCAGGGTGCTCCTTGAACACCTTGCGGTTCAGATGCACGCAGATGTCCGCTCGCATGTCCTTGGGGCAGATCTGCAGGACCTGGCCAGACAGGGAAGAGACAGTGTGAGTGTCCATACCACTGCCTCCCTCCCTCACACCCAGGGACAGAAGCAACAGCCGCAAGGTCGGACTACACCCTTGCAGACCATGGGGTCCTGCCGCACTGCACTTCCATTCCACGGGAAAGACAGGCAGTGTCTACTGTTCTAGAACAATCAGCAATCTGCTGAATGTTTAGGACATGGGTCTGAAAGTCTGGGCTAGGACATGATGGCCTCTGTGACGTTGAAATGGACACCTGTGAGTCTGTCAGAGTGAACTGTGTGAAGGCAGGGCACTCCAGCAGGACAAACGCAAAGGCACTGTGGGCCTGAGTAGTCACGTGAATGAGCAGGAGCCGGCAGCAGACACTGTGGCCGTGCAGAGAGAACGGCCTGCGTGGGCAGCTGAGGGCCCGGAAGTTCTGATTCTCTGACTGTGATGGGAGACGCTGGAGGATTGTGGGCCAGGGGACTGATGTCAGCTGAAGCCTGGAATGGGGTTAGAGGTGATGGGACCTCAGACCTCACTGGGACAGAGCAGATAGGGAGAAGTGGCCACATTTAGCTCAAATCAATAAAGGAGCCAATCATTTAAAGATTTTAGGAACCATACATGTTTAAACAGCACAGGGTGATTTTTTTATGTCATATGTGATTAAAGTAATCAATGTATCATCTCCTTAAATATTTGTCATTCTTCCTGTTGAGAATTCCAGTTAGGAGGAATGTATCCTGGGGCTCTATAGAATAGTAAACTAACATTTGATTAAAGAATGTATTCCAGCCAGGTGTTGTGGCACACGCCTTTAATCCCAGCACTTGGGAGGCAGAGGCAGAGGCAGGCAGATCTCTGTGAGTTCAAGGCCAGCCTGGTCTACATAGTGAGTTCCAGGCCAGCTGGGGCTACAGGAAGACCCTGTCTCAAAAACACCATAAAAAATAAAGAATGCATTCCGAGGGGCTGGAGGGATGGCTCAGTGGTTAAGAGCACTGGATGTTCCTGCAAAGGATGTGGGTTTGATTCCCAGCACCCGCATGGTGGGTAAAGATCATCTGTAACTCCTGGTCAAGAGGAATCCAACACCCTCTTCTGACCTGGGTGGACACTGCATGATAGG
This sequence comes from Rhizomys pruinosus, assembly GCA_009823505.1. Lineage (NCBI taxonomy): Eukaryota > Metazoa > Chordata > Mammalia > Rodentia > Spalacidae > Rhizomys > Rhizomys pruinosus. The sequence continues at coordinate 131,669 of VZQC01005442.1, read as the reverse complement.
GGTGTACTTACACTCAGGCCATATATGTATACACATAAAATAAAAATAAATAAAAGAAAAACGAATGTATTTTGATTATAGAACTGACATGGTTTATTAGTTATGTAGGTTCAGAGGAAACTGAGCCTTGGGAATGCACTGTAACTTGTGGTCTGACTTGCCGAGGTGACACAGCCAAGAAATTGCCGAGTCCAGAGCCAGGCAGCTCTGCACAGCTAATGGCTTGTGGTCTGACTTGCAGTATTTTTGTTCTGTCTTACTGAGGATGAGACCCAGAGCTCCGTCCAAGCCAGGTAAGCACTCTACCACCTCAGCTATGTCCATGCCGGGTAAGCACTCTACCACCCGAGCTCTGCCCATGCCAGGTAAGCACTCCACCATCTCAGCTATGTCCATGCCAGGTAAGCACTCTACCACCCGAGCTCTGCTCGTGCCAGGTAAGCACTCCACCACCCGAGCTCTGTCCACGCCAGGTAAGCACTCCACCACCCGAGCTCTGTCCATGCCAGGTAAGCACTCTACCACCCGAGCTCTGTCCACGCCAGGTAAATACTCTACCACCCGAGCTATGTCCACGCCAGGTAAGCAAGGTACCACATGACCTCTGTCCATGCCAGGTAAGCACTCTATCATCCAAGCTCTATCCACGCCAGGTAAGCAATCTATCACCCCAGCTTTGTCCTCGTCAGGTAAACACTCTACCACATGAGCTCTGTCCACACCAGGTAAGCACTCTATCACCTGAGGTCTGCGCATGCCAGGTAAGCAAGGTACCACATGACCTCTGTCCACGCCAGGTAAGCACTCTACCACCTGACCTCTGCCCATGCCAGGTAAACACTCTACCACCTGAGCTATGTCCACATCAGGTAGGCACTCTACCACTCAAGCTATGTCCACGCCAGTTAAGCACTCTACCACCTAAGGTCTGCCCATGCCAGGTAAGCACTCTAACACCTGAGGCCTGCCCGCGCCAGGTAAGCACTGTACCACATGACCTCTGTCCACGCCAGGTAAATACTCTACCACCTGAGCTATGTCTATGCCAGTTAAGCACTCTACCACCTGAGGTCTGCCCACGCCAGGTAAGCACTCTATCGCCTGAGGTCTGCCCACGCCAGATAAGCACTGTACCACATGACCTCTGTCCATGCCAGGTAAGCACTTATGACCTGAGCTATGTCCACGCCAGGTAAGCACTCTACCAAATAAGCTCTGTCCAACTCCGGGTAAGCACTCTACCACCTGAGCTCTGTCCACTCCAGGTAAGCACTCTACCACCCGAGCTCTGTCCACGCCAGGTAAGCACTCCACCACCCGAGCTCTATCCATGCCAGGTAAGCACTCCACCACCCGAGCTCTATCCACGCCAGCTAAGCACTCCACCACCCTAGCTCTGTCCACGCCAGGTAAGCACTCTATCACCAGAGGTCTGTCCACGCCAGGTAAGCACTCTACCACCTGAGCTCTGTCCACGCCAGGTAAGCACTCCACCACCCTAGCTCTGTCCACGCCAGGTAAGCACTCTATCACCAGAGCTCTGCCCACACCAGGTAAGCACTCTACCACCTGAGCTCTGTCCACACCAGGTAAGCACTCTACCACCTGAGCTCTGTCCACACCAGGTAAGCACTCTACCACCCGAGCTCTGTCCACGTCAGGTAAGCACTCTATCACCAGAGCTCTGCCCACACCAGGTAAGCACTCTAGTACCCGAGCTCTGTCCACCCCAGGTAAGCACGCTACCACCCGAGCTCTGTCCACACCAGGTAAGCACTCTACCACCCGAGCTCTGTCCACGCCAGGTAAGCACTCTACCACCCAAGCTCTGTCCACGTCAGGTAAGCACTCCTCCACCTGAGCTCTGTCCACACCAGGTAAGCACTCTACCACCTGAGCTCTGTCCATGCCAGGTAAGCACTCTACCACCTGAGCTATGTCCCCAGCCCTGACCTGCACCATTTCAAGAGCAAACTGGGAACCGCAGGCCTTGTGGATCTCAGTTTCTAAACAATTGAAAAGGTACCCAGCCTTTCTGAGGGAGAAATATGTCTGCGGACTAAGTGTGCTGGATAGCTTTAGTGTCAACTTGACATACCTGGATTGAGGGAGCCTCAATTGGGGAATTGGCTCCATTGGATTGGCCTGTGGCCACATCTGTGGAGTATTGTCTTGATGGTCGAGCAGTGTGGGAGGGCCCAGCCCACAATGAGTGGTGCCACCCTGGGCAGGTTGTTGTGTACTGTATAAGAAGGCGGGCTGGGCATGAGCCAGGGGAGCAAGCCAGTGAACAGCATTCCTCCATGGCCTGTGCTTCAGCTCCTGCATCCAGGTTCCTGCCCTGAGTTCCTGCCTTGGGCTCCCTAACTGATGAACTGTGACCCAGGAGATGTAAGCTGAATAAACCCTTTCCTCCCCAAATTGGTGTCGGTCAGAGTGTTTTGTCACAGCAATGGAAGACAAACTAGAACAGAAATTGGTACCAGAAGAGTGGGGTATTGCTGTCACAGACTTGACCTTGGTGTTTTGGGGAAGGATTGTGGAGGCGTTTGGAACTTTGGGCTGGGAAGGTCATTGAATGCTTAAAGATCATTGCTGTGGAGTTTGGAGCAGTTTTTCTGACAGAGTTGTAGAAGATGGAGGCCTGGCTTGGGAAGTTTCTAGTTTCAAAGGGAAGCAGAGATCATCAGGACTGTTTAATCTGTGGGCTCTGGTCAGCTGGGGCTGAAGAATCAGCTGTAAGTAACAAGAGACCGGAACCTGAAGTAAACCCTGTGCTTTACTGGGACAACTGATGCTGGTTAGCTGGGGCTGAAAAATCAGCTGTCAGTAACAAGAGACCAGTATCACTGTGGTGAAATCTTCTGGGAAGAATTTCTTCAGGGTCAGCACACAGAAGCTGTGATCCAGAAGGGACCTGAGCCTCCATCTCGAGCCAGAAGCAGGACTTGGTAATGTGTAAGAGTCTCCTATATGGTTCCAGTGTTGAAATTTGAGGGGGTCACAGAGAGCAGCCGAGGCTTGGCACTGTGAGAGGTCAGGAAAGACCATTGGTGGAAGTGCACCTCGGTTGCAGTGGAGACCCCAGGATTGCAGGGGTCATGGAGAGAAGCTGAGGCTTTGCACCAGGAGGGGTCAGAAGAGACCATTGGTGAAGGTGCTGCCTCAGTTTCAGTGGCGACCCCAGCTTTTTGGAGATGTCAGGACCATGGGACGACCACCAAGATCAGCGGCAGGTGTGGAATGGAGTCGGCCTGGGCCTGCGAGATGAGCTATGTGTGCCAAGGACTGCAGAGTCAGAGAAGGGGAGCTGCCAAAACCCTTTGGAGCCCAGAAGATCGTGAGTGAATCCCAGGTGTCCAGCCTTGAGCTACTTTGCTGGACTTAGGTTTTGTTTGAGAGTGCCTGATTCTTCCCTTTGAAATAAGACAGTATTTGTTTTGGATTTTACAGCAGCCCACAGTTAAGAGACTTTTAATAGACTGAACTTTTAAGCATTTGGACATTTTAAGGACTGTGGGGCTTTTAAGGTTGTACTGTCTTAGGTTGTGATTAATGTTAACATCATACTTTGGGGATAAGAACTGGAAAGGTGGTGGTTTAATAGTGATGTGTTTTGTGTGTCAAGTTGACAAGGGGTCAATTGTGCTGGATAGCTTTAGTGTCAACTTGACACACCTGGGTTGAGGGAGCCTCAATTGGGGAATTGGCTCCATTGGATTGGCCTGTGGCCACATCTGTGGAGTATTGTCTTGATGGTTGAGCAGTATGGGAGGGCCCAGCCCACAATGAGTAGTGCCACCCTGGGCAGGTTGTTGTGTACTGTGTAAGAGGTCAGGCTGGGCATGGGCTAGGAGAGCAAGCCAGTGGACAGCATTCCTCCATGGCCTGTGCTTCAGCTCCTGCCTCCAGGTTCCTGCCTTGGGCTCCCTAAGTGATGAACTATGACCCAGGAGATGTAAGCTGAATAAACCCTTTCCTCCCCAAGTTGGTGTCAGTCAGAGTGTTTTGTCACAGCAATGGAAGACAAACTAGGACACTAAGTGTCTGCAAGAAACCACTGCAGGGCTCCTTCTGCGCCAAGCACTAAGTAACATAATAGGACACCATGGCATGGAATTTTCCAGAGAAATCAGAAGTGTTTTTAAAATAACAATGTCTCCCATTCTATTCCACAAACCAAACAGGTGGCATGGATTCAAACATGCTCACGCTGGATGCCTCTTGTGGTGGGAACTTCCCAGCCCTACTTCCCAGCCTCACACCAGCACTAGCCTCTGCACCTGGGGCTCCCCCACCAGCTCCCCAGCTCTGTGCCCACCTTGTCCTAGATGGCTTCACTCCTGCCCACCTCCGGGTGCCCATGTTCCACGCCAGGTAAGCACTGGATCAGTGGAAGAGGACAAATAACTGAAATCCCCATTACTTCCTCCCCAGGTGACCTAACCGTTAGGTGCTTTGGCTTCCCCTGTAAAGTGTGGACTGCGAACACTGACTCCGCTGGGATGCTGCTCTGTTTGAGGGCCTTTGTCTTCCTGCTCTGGGTTGTAGGACACCCAGGGAGGGAGGGAGTGCCTGCCTGGGAGTGAGGACGGAGGAGGCCCAAGCCAGGCCAAGGGCTCAATGTGTGCTGGCCCCACGGGACTTAGGACAAGGCTCCTGGAGAATAGAGATTCCAGGGTTTTCTCCACAAGGATCACCAGGGAGTGGATGAACACACGCACGCACGCACGCGCACACACACATGCACCTGCACACACACACACACACACACGCACGCACGCACGCACACACACACACATGCATGCATGCCCCCTATCCACAGAGTGCCCAGTAGCAAAGTCAGACTGTTTGGCTCCCTGAGCTGGGCACTGCTGGCAGAGGCTCCAAAGATAAGGGCTTTCAGGAGGCTGCAAGTTCAGGGCACTGGTCCCAGAGCCCATGAAGAGGACGGAGCAGGAGTGGGGGGGGGGGTCTGAAGAGAAGGACCAGAGCCCAAGGGCTGCCCAGCACCTCCGTAGCCCTTCCTGTGCTCCCGCCTGCAGCCTGCAAGTTCTGCACTCTGCTATTGTGGTGGGCAGAGGGGCCTCAGGTCTCTCTCTGTCCCTCTGTGTCCCCTCCTCTCTCTCTCTCTCTCTCTCTCTCTCTCTCCTTCCCTACCCCTAAGAAGAGGCTCAGCCATGAGTCCCACAGCGTTCCCAGGCTATGCCGCCCCTCACCCTGTCTTGCTGTGGGCCTCTCCTGTGGGAGCTGTTACTGTGGAGGACCGTCCTTGGGCTGGGCACCACAGGGTCAAGGTTAGGACTGTGTGGCTGACACCACAGGGTCAAGGTTAGGACTGTGTGGCTGACACCACAGGGTCAAGGTTAGGACTGTGTGGCTGACACCACAGGGTCAAGGTTAGGACTGTGTGGCTGACACCACAGGGTCAAGGTTAGGACTGTGTGGCTGACACCACAGGGTCAAGGTTAGGACTGTGTGGCTGACACCACAGGGTCAAGGTTAGGACTGTGTGGCTGACACCACAGGGTCAAGGTTAGGACTGTGTGGCTGACACCACAGGGTCAAGGTTAGGACTGTGTGGCTGACACCACAGGGTCAAGGTTAGGACTGTGTGGCTGACACCACAGGGTCAAGGTTAGGACTGTGTGGCTGACACCACAGGGTCAAGGTTAGGACTGTGTGGCTGACACCACAGGGTCAAGGTTAGGACTGTGTGGCTGACACCACAGGGTCAAGGTTAGGACTGTGTGGCTGACACCACAGGGTCAAGGTTAGGACTGTGTGGCTGACACCACAGGGTCAAGGTTAGGACTGTGTGGCTGACACCACAGGGTCAAGGTTAGGACTGTGTGGCTGACACCACAGGGTCAAGGTTAGGACTGTGTGGCTGACACCACAGGGTCAAGGTTAGGACTGTGTGGCTGACACCACAGGGTCAAGGTTAGGACTGTGTGGCTGACACCACAGGGTCAAGGTTAGGACTGTGTGGCTGACACCACAGGGTCAAGGTTAGGACTGTGTGGCTGACACCACAGGGTCAAGGTTAGGACTGTGTGGCTGACACCACAGGGTCAAGGTTAGGACTGTGTGGCTGACACCACAGGGTCAAGGTTAGGACTGTGTGGCTGACACCACAGGGTCAAGGTTAGGACTGTGTGGCTGACACCACAGGGTCAAGGTTAGGACTGTGTGGCTGACACCACAGGGTCAAGGTTAGGACTGTGTGGCTGACACCACAGGGTCAAGGTTAGGACTGTGTGGCTGACACCACAGGGTCAAGGTTAGGACTGTGTGGCTGACACCACAGGGTCAAGGTTAGGACTGTGTGGCTGACACCACAGGGTCAAGGTTAGGACTGTGTGGCTGACACCACAGGGTCAAGGTTAGGACTGTGTGGCTGACACCACAGGGTCAAGGTTAGGACTGTGTGGCTGACACCACAGGGTCAAGGTTAGGACTGTGTGGCTGACACCACAGGGTCAAGGTTAGGACTGTGTGGCTGACACCACAGGGTCAAGGTTAGGACTGTGTGGCTGACACCACAGGGTCAAGGTTAGGACTGTGTGGCTGACACCACAGGGTCAAGGTTAGGACTGTGTGGCTGACACCACAGGGTCAAGGTTAGGACTGTGTGGCTGACACCACAGGGTCAAGGTTAGGACTGTGTGGCTGACACCACAGGGTCAAGGTTAGGACTGTGTGGCTGACACCACAGGGTCAAGGTTAGGACTGTGTGGCTGACACCACAGGGTCAAGGTTAGGACTGTGTGGCTGACACCACAGGGTCAAGGTTAGGACTGTGTGGCTGACACCACAGGGTCAAGGTTAGGACTGTGTGGCTGACACCACAGGGTCAAGGTTAGGACTGTGTGGCTGACACCACAGGGTCAAGGTTAGGACTGTGTGGCTGACACCACAGGGTCAAGGTTAGGACTGTGTGGCTGACACCACAGGGTCAAGGTTAGGACTGTGTGGCTGACACCACAGGGTCAAGGTTAGGACTGTGTGGCTGACACCACAGGGTCAAGGTTAGGACTGTGTGGCTGACACCACAGGGTCAAGGTTAGGACTGTGTGGCTGACACCACAGGGTCAAGGTTAGGACTGTGTGGCTGACACCACAGGGTCAAGGTTAGGACTGTGTGGCTGACACCACAGGGTCAAGGTTAGGACTGTGTGGCTGACACCACAGGGTCAAGGTTAGGACTGTGTGGCTGACACCACAGGGTCAAGGTTAGGACTGTGTGGCTGACACCACAGGGTCAAGGTTAGGACTGTGTGGCTGACACCACAGGGTCAAGGTTAGGACTGTGTGGCTGACACCACAGGGTCAAGGTTAGGACTGTGTGGCTGACACCACAGGGTCAAGGTTAGGACTGTGTGGCTGACACCACAGGGTCAAGGTTAGGACTGTGTGGCTGACACCACAGGGTCAAGGTTAGGACTGTGTGGCTGACACCACAGGGTCAAGGTTAGGGCTGTGTGGCTGGCACCACAGGGTCAAGGTTAGGGCTGTGTGTCTGGCACCACAGGGTCAAGGTTAGGACTGTGTGTCTGGCACCACAGGGTCAAGGTTAGGACTGTGTGGCTGATACCACAGGGTCAAGGTTAGGACTGTGTGTCTGGTACCACAGGGTCAAGGTCGGACTCTAGCTGGGCACCACGAAGTCAAGGTCTCTGGAATGTGGTGGCTCTGGGTTCAGTCCAGCCCTCAGCACTCGCTGCACATGTGAATCCCACCAGTCTTTGGTCCTTGTGCTGAGTCTTCCCTTACACGTGTGGGATTTCATGAGATTCCATGTACTGTTGTGTGAAAATGTGTGACAGAAGGCCCCGGCTGGACAAAAGGGCCACAGAGGCCAGGTGTTCCCAGGGATCAAATTATTTCAGTTACAGACAGAGGAACTGAGGCTCAGAGAGTGCTTCATGGAGGTTCTGGTCACTGGCTGGTCACTGGAGGGGAGGACAGCACGGAGAGGCAGGGCCCCATTTCTACCACGCTGGGCTCTGCATGAAGTGCTGCAGGTGGGTCTCTGGACCAGGAACTGGAGTAGATCCCAGAGCCCTCCAGGAAGGTAAGCAGGTGATTGGCCAAGAAGGCAAATGCTGACTGTGCAGTGTCCCGGGCAGCGGGCCAGCCCAGCCCTGAGGGACTGGGAAGGGTTTTTCCCAGACAGGCAGCTCTACAAAGGCATACAAGTGCCTGGGAAAAGGCGCTCCAGGGCAGAGATTAACGTTCTTTCTGCTCCACCAGCTGCCGGTCACCCACAGAACTCGCAGGCACTGCTGCCACAGAGGCGCAGAAACAACAGGTGCAGTGCGGTGGGGAGCTGGCAAAGCTGGGAGCCAAGCACAGCCAACCAAGGCCCCGCCCATCAGGGAGGCAGGAACAACTTCCCCAGGCCTCAGCCTTCAGCCTTCCAGGGCATGTAGGAGGGAGGCCATGTGAGATGGCTCTGGGGTGTAAAGGCCGCCAAGCTTTGAGGACCTGAGTTCCATCCCTAGGATCCACAGCATGGAAGGGGTGAGCCAACTCCCGCAAGTTGCCCTTGGATCTACTCAGGCCCACCACGGTACATATGCACGCATACACATGCACACACGCACACATACACGCACGTAGGCACACATGCACACATACGCACGCACGCACGTATGCACACACATTAAAGATGTTTTAAAGAGGAAGGGGGTTAATAGGAACAGCATAAGCTTTAAAGCCAGATGAAAACTGGACTCAATTCCTGGACCAGAGGAAGTGGGCCCCTCATCCTCATTGTTCAGCAGGACTCACAGCCACGTCCTCCAAACACAAGGCCAGCAGGCAGCGGTCATGCAGGACAGAACAACAAACTTCACATTGTTCTGTTTTTCCCAGACAAGCTCTTGCCTTGTAGCCCAGGAAAAATCAGAAGTTGAAAGCCATCCTCAGCTACAATAGTGAGTTCTAGGCCAGCCTGGGCTACTCAAGACTGTTTCTGACAACAAAAGAAAGAAAAGACAAGACATAAAGAAGATTCATATATAAACCTTTGGGTTTTTTCACTGTTCTTTCAAAAAGCACCCACATTTCTTTACTTTATTGAAATACATCTGAAATAGTTAGAGACAGGCAGAGCATAGGAGGGGTTTGCCACAGGTGGGAACCAGGTGTGCAGAGGGGCCCCTAACTGATCTCTGGCTAAGTCCACAGAAGACTAAGGCACAGCCCTCAGGCCTGTGTTGCCTGGACGTGTCTGAGGCACAGTATTACTGGGTACTTTCCGACCCTGTCCATCCTGACCCTGTCCACCACCCTCTGTGCTAAGTACCTGGGATGGTGACCAGGAACCTGTTTTTTTTTTTTTTTATTATTAATTCATTTTTATTTTTTGTTCATGAGTGTCTTGGCTGCTGTAAGCGCACCTTGTATGTGCGATGCTCACAGAGGCCAGCAGAGGGCACCATATCCTCTGGAACTGGAATTACTGATGGTTATGAGCTGCCATGTGGGTGACAGAAACAGAACCTGGGTTCTCTGCAAGAGCAGCCAGTGCTCTTAACTGCTGAGCCATCTCTCCAGCCCCAGAAGTCCGTTTTTAATGAACACATTACAGGATTTTTACCAGGACTAAGAGGAAGATGAGCTGGGTGAGATAACGGCCCTGAGAAGACCGTTACCTCAATTCAGATAATTCAGATAATCATATTTAATACAGAATGTCTTTAAAAAATCAAAATTCATTTTTAAAAAGTCATGATGGATAAAATATCCAAATTTTTAATAATGACAAGTTTGGCAAGCGTTGAGCCATCTGGGAACCTGGAGAGAAAGGGAGCCCTTGTCACAGCTCTGAGCGTTTTCATGGTCCCAGCTGCCCTGGACAGGTGGACCTCTGGGCCCCTCTCTCCAATTGGCTTTGACTTATTAAATGGTGGCTTCTTCAGGAAGGGTGAGAGAAAAGCAATAGAAACCTTTGGAGGAAGGACCTGGGAATCCTGAACAGCGAGGCAGGTTGGGTTTGGAGCCTCACAACCCTAGGGACAACTGGGATGTGGACATATGGCTGAGCACCCCACATTCATTACCTTCTCTGTGTCAATGCCCCTGGACATGGACCAGGTGGACACGATGTAGTCCATGACTCGCTCGCTTAGCCCTTTGGGCACCTGGTAAAGCTTCAGGAAGTCCCGGACGCTGTTGAGCATCTCATGGTATCTGTTGGTGTTGGCGTACATCTGCTGGAAAATGGTCGTCACATTCCCGAAGATGGTGGCATACAGAAGAGCTGGAGAGAAGCAGAATAAATGTGTGAGTGGTCCCTGAGCCAGACTCCAGGGTCTGTGAATCCCTCAGAGGACACCCATGGCCAAGCTGGGCTCCCTGGAATGGCGTCCAGACCTCAGGAGAACCTCGCCTCTTAAGCCAAAGAAAGAGCTTCTCACATCAAACAAGGGTCAATGTGAGATCAGGCGAGGCCTGGGAACGGAGACCTAGTGTGGCCAGCACCTCAGACACATGTAGCAGCAGAAGAAAGCAGTTAGCACTGCCTGTCACAAGAAATGCAAGCTGTGCCTGAGGCCACCAACCAAATATATACAGTCCCCTGGGGCTGGAGAGCTGGCTCAGTGGTGTGCTGCTCTTGCAGAGAACCCGAATTTGGTTCCCATCACCCTTGTTGGATGGCTCACAACCACCTGTACCTCCAGCTTCAGGAGATCTGATGCCCTCTGCTGGTCTTTGTGTGTACCTGCACTCATGGCCTCATACTCGCACACATTATCAAAAATAAAAATAAAATCCCCAGAGGAGCTGTCCCTCTTCACATGTGGGCTCCAGTGCCCCCTACCTTCTACGCCCTCACTGACATCTGTATTACCTGTCTTTCATGTCACCATCTGTGATGCTTAGTTTGAACTCTCAGCTTCACATAACCTAGAATCTCCTGGAAAGACAGTCTGAATGAGAGAAGTCTATTTGGTGGGCCTGCAGGCACGTCTGTGGGGGACCGGTTTAATTAAGTTGACTGATAAGGGAAGACGCAGCACTCTGAGTGGTGGTGCTGCTCCCTAGGCAGGGGTCCTGACTGTAGAAGAGTGGAGAGGTTGAACAGGGCTCCAGCAAGCGAGTGAGCGAGTGTGCGTTCCAGTCTCCCTGCTTTTCACTATCGATGTGATGTGACCAGCTGAAGTTCTGCCTTGATTTTTCTACAGTGACAAACTATAACCTGGAATTATCAGCTGAAACAAACCCTTCATTTCCTAAGTTGCTTTTGTTGGAGTATTTCATCACAGCAATAGACATGAAACTGGGCCACCACCCCAGTGTGAACTGGGAGCTCAGTGTGGTTTTGATGTGCCTTTCCAAATGGCTGCCAAGGTCCAGTGTGCTCCCACTTGGTGGCCACTGTGTGTCTTCTCTAAACAAATGGCCATGCAGGAGTTTGCCCATTTTTCAATCATTTTGATCTTTTTATATCTGAATTATAAGAGTTTTATATATTTGAATACAGACTTGCTGTCTGACATGTATTCTGCAAATGCTTTCCTCACGTGCATTGCCTTTTTAAAAAAACGTGTTTGTGTGCTGGCACACGTTCGCGTGCACACACACACACACACGCACACACACACACATGTGCATGTGCTGGCAGAGATGATCAGGTGTCTTCCTCAGCTGCTCTCTGCACTCTCATGAGGCAGAGTCTCTCAGTGAACCTGGCGGTCCCTGACTGGTTAGAGTCACTGGCCAGGTGGTCCCTGGGCTCCTCCCGTCTCCACTCCTCAGCATGGGGGTTGTAGGCTGCCAGGCCGCACCTCCATGGTGGGCGCTGGATCTAAGCTTGTGCATTAAGTGTTGTATCCACTGAACATCTTCCCAGCCCCGCCTTTCTTATTTTACACTAGCATTTGTAGCACAGAAGTTTTTTTTAATTTTTAAAAAATTATTTATTTATTTATTTTTATGTGTAAGAATGTATTGTCTGCGTGTAGGTTTGTGCACCCGTGTCGTGCAATGCAATGCCATGGAGGTCAGAAGAGGGCATTGGATTCCCCTGGAACTGGAGCTAAAGACAGTTCTCAGCCGCCATGTGGCTGCTGGGGATCAAACCCAGATCCTCTGCAAAAGCAGTTGGCGCTCTTAACTTCTAGGCCATCTCTCCAGCCCCAGCACAGAAGTTTTTAACTTTGATGTTATTTATCTGTTTTTTTTTTCTTCTGTATTCTTTTCAACTGGCTTCTTTGTAAAAATATTTATTTTTATTTTATATGTATGAGTATATTGCCTGCATGTGTATAAGTACACCTGTGTCACACAATGCCCACAGAGGTCAGAAGAGGGTGTCAGATTCCCGTGGAACTGGAGTTATAGATGGTTGTTAGCTGCCACGTGGGTGCTGGGAATCGAACCCAGGTCCTCTGTAAGAACAGCCAGTGCTCTTAACCACTGAGCCATCTTTTTAGCTCCCATGAACTGACTTCTTTTATTAAGAATAAGTAGTTTGTTTTTATGTTATTCTGTGTCTAAATATTAAATTGTTCCTTTACTTAAAAAAAGGCAAATATTTTATTGGGAAATAACTAGAAATTCATGGGAAGCAGGAAGACCGTGCAGGAACCCCAGGTTCCTTTACATCATACCCCCCATTTCTACTCCTTCCAAAAGGAGCCCAGAGGGAAAGGCAGAAGACACATCGCCAGGGACCACTGTCCTGCACCACTGTGCTATGAAGGAAAGGCAGAAGACACATTGCTAGGGACCACTGTCCTGCACCACTGTGCTGTGAAGGAAAGACAGAAGACACATCACCAGGGACCGCCGTCCTGCACCACTGTGCTGTGAAGGAAAGGCAGAAGACAGGCATTGCCAGGGACCACCGTCCTGCACCACTGTGCTATGAAGGAAAGGCAGAAGACACATTGCCAGGGACCACTGTCCTGCACCACTGTGCTGTGAAGGAAAGGCAGAAGACACATCGCCAGGGACCACTGTCCTGCACCACTGTGCTGTGAAGGAAAGGCAGAAGACACATCGCCAGGGACCACTGTCCTGCACCACTGTGCTGTGAAGGAAAGGCAGAAGACACATCGCCAGGGACCACTGTCCTGCACCACTGTGCTGTGAAGGAAAGGCAGAAGACACATCGCCAGGGACCACTGTCCTGCACCACTGTGCTGCGAAGGAAAGGCAGAAGACACATTGCCAGGGACCGCCGTCCTGCTCCACTGTGCTGTGAAGGCAGCCGTGCTGCTTCCCTGGTGACTTGGACATCATTTTTCTTTACTGTAATTATATCATTTTTTAAATGTTCTATCACTGGAATAGCACAATATGTGACCTTTGAGGATGGCTTTTGCACTCAGTGAGAGGACCACAAGGTGCATCTCAGCTGTTGCCTGTGTCAATACTCCTTTGAACTGATGGCTGCTTCATCTCTGCATTTCTGTACCACGATCGCTTCTTTCAGTCTCATTCAGGCTTAGGAGACAGACTACAGGAGGAAAGCATGCGGAAATGCAGGCGCCTGAGGCTGGGGAAGGACTGAACACACAAACACATGATAGGAACTGCAATCAAGCCAGAGAACAGTCTCTGGGAGTGCTGTCCATGGGAACAGAAGGGGCCAGATTAAAAAAGCAGACGTCAAAAACTGCATGGTGCATGTGCGCATGCACACACACACACACACACATGCACCTGCACCTGCTTTAAACCTGTGAATAACCTCACACGCAATGAAGCAACATTGCAGGTGCAATATGGATGCGGTGTGGCGCAGTACTGTGCCTGCTGCCTCAAGCTCCTACTGACACTCCATCCCCAAGAATGATGACCGGAAAAACATACCCTCATTCAGCTGCTTCCTGTCAGGTGTTTTGTCACAGTGATAAGAAAAGTAAATAATACAGTTTTCTTTTTCATTTTCTACTGAATTTTTCAAGTGTCATAAAATATATTTTGATCATATTTAAGACCTCCCTATCTGCATCCCCCCCCCCTTATTAACCCCAATTTCATGTACTTTGTTCTTGGTGATAGTCTGCATAAGACCCATATGAGCTCAAGCCAGACAAAAATCCCAACAAAGTGGGAGTAGGTAAGAAGCCCCGACCTTAGCCTAGGCGCCTTTGGCAACTGGTACCTGCTGGGTGTGACTCTCGGTAGGTGAACTAGGCTCTAGCAGATAGGCCCACACCAAAGGGGGCTGGGGTTACAAATGTGACTCGATAGGCTGTAACACATACAAAAGTACAGTTCCCTTGTTATGATGGGGAAAGGTAACTCTCCCATGCAGGATGCTCAGAAGAGTCCATGAGTCAGCATAACGAACGCCAGGGCTGAAGGTGGGACTCGCACCACAGAAAAGCATTGCATTTCCTTCTGAACCACCAGGGTTCACATCTGCACCCCAGTCACCCCAGAGTCTGTCCCCCGGCTCTTGGCTGTGGTGGGTGTACCCCTCCTGCAGTTGTTGGCCTGTGCTTTTCCTTACACGATGTGCAGGAATTATAGCATCTTCAGGGGCACCCCCCTTTGCATTCTATAGTCGTTTAATAAGTGCTCTTGGGGACTGGAGAGATGGCTCAGCAGTTAAGAGCACCGACTGTTCTTGCAGAGGACCTGGGCTCGATTCCCAGCACCCACATGGTGGCTAAGAACCATCTTTAAGCTGGGTTTGGTGGTGCACACCTTTAATTCCAGCACTCAGGAGGCAGAGGCAGGTGGATCTCTGTGAGTTCAAGGCCAGCCTGCTCTACAGAGTTAGTTCCAGGCCATCTGGGGCTATAGGGAGACTCTGTCTCAAAAATAAATAAATAAAATAAATAAATAAATATTCTTGATAAACAGAAGGACTGTGTCTACAAGGTTACTGTCTATGTTCAACTGGATCAGCAACACCATGTCACCTCAGTCTTGGGAAGGAATGCAGATTTTCACACTCACAGTAGAGCTCCTAGATCTTTGGGGTGGAGGCTCAGGATGTTTTTCAAACTATTCAGGTGACTGGGGGCAGGGGTTAAGTCTGAGCTCTGCTTTGTGCACACCAGCCCTCCGTGTTTCACTACAGAGTTGTGAGTGTAATGTCTACTCTAAGAGGGAGGATGGGCAGAGGGAAGAGAAGATCCCCCACCATAGCCAGGGGCAGAAGGGCCTCAGCTAACCTCATTTCACCAGAGAGAACAGCAGTAGAGGCCAGGGAGGGGCACAGGCCACGTAGGCCGCACGCTGTGCTTAGGACAAGCATATGGACTCCTCTACCAGCTTTGAACTGAGTGCCAGCACCAGCCTCATTTCGTATCTACGTCCTCAGCCACTGCCCTGTGCTCAGGAAGAAACCCCAAGATGGAGAATATAAAAATCACCTACATCTCCCTATTTTTAACAAGAAAAGCCTGAAAACTCATCTAATATTGTGCTAAATATAGCTCAAATTCCTACACCAACTTCTTCAGATCTGGCTGTGCTGGGGAATGTCACTTAACAAGCACAGTTCTAACTGGGGAGACAGAAGGTGATTTCCAGCCACTTCCCATCTGCCAAATGGAACAGGAGCACCCAGAGCACTTGCCCCAGAACCATGCAGCCTGCACCACCTTACTTTAACCAGCATTTTAATAGCACCACAGGAAAAAAGGTGCAGTAATTTCCAAGGCAATTACTCCTGCAAAGAGTCAAGATGCCAGACCCTGGCTGCAAGGGTCTTCTTGTGATTGTTGCTCTGGCTTTCTGTGCTGCTGAGTCCTGGGTCTCAGGTGAACTGATTGGTTACAGGGCATGAGGTGGAAAAGCTACTAGCTGCCTGGAGGGTTTGCAGGCCCAGACCCTGCCTTGCCACAGGATAAGAGCCCGAGGTGGTTGTTTCCCCTACGTGAGTCATCAGAAGGAAGCTAAGTAACAAAACCATTTAAACGCACACAGACCTGGGCCTCACTCTGCAGCGGTAACTCTACTCAGTAATAAGCCCTCAGGAAACTCAGACTTTTCCTTCTAAGTCTTAAAACAAAAATTAAAGTAGAAAACTTCCCAGAAGAGACTACTGTCTCTCTGACCACCTAAACTGAGATGCCACAATGACTGGGTAGAGACTGGCTTTTTAAAGAAATGCCCACCTCCTCATAATGATGAGAGGAAGAAATTAAACTCGCTTTGCCAACAGACAACCCTGCTCGTGCACGTGTGGACTTCCCTCACTGAACGATCATCGCCTCTCAGGGTTCCAAAGTATCCTGTATTTGCTACATGACACTGAAGGTCATAGTGCTTCTCTGCACATTGTCACCAAAGTAATAATCACCCAGAATGTCAGACCCCTCAGCCTCCGACCACACAGGATTCTGGGTAGCAAACACCTGCAAAACTGTTGTACCCAACAGAGTCCTTATCCCTGCTTGAGCCAATGCTCCTGACTCTGCTATTGCAACTCTGTGAGGCAACACACTGTCCCCTTGGGGCATCGAGCCCACATACCAGTCCCATGAGGAAAAGAAGAAACCCTAACAAGACCAACAGCAGCGGCTGATACCCAGTAGCTCTTGGCACACACCAGCCACTGTTCTGACCAGCTTGCATACATGGTGAACCGTCCTGGTAGATTCTACAGTCTTTGTTGTATGGATAAAGGATCTGAGGGAGACGCTGAGAGATGGCTCAGTGGTTAAGAGCACTGAGTGCTCTTACAGAGGACCCGGGTTCAATTCTCAGCACCACATAATGGATAACAATCATCCATAATCATCCAGTATCAGGGAATTCTGACCTCTGCAGGCACTGCAGGACATGGGTGCACTTACATACAGGCAGGCAATATACTTATACACATAAAATAAAAAATAATATCTGAATTAGAAATGTTTAAGTCACTAAAGTCCCACAGCCAGTTGGAAGCAGACAGAGGTCCACAGCTGGGCAAGCTGGCTTCGAAGAACTGTCCTACAGCATGCAATGCTCCTCTGTGCACTAGACACATGTCACTCAAGAGCCAGGCCCTGTCCCAGCACTTCAGATATACTAACACTCATGTGAGTCGCTTAGACTCTACAAGGCAATACAAAGCCTTGACCTTGGAGATCCTCGAGTTCACATTATAGCAACAAAACACAGACGCAGAGCATGGAGGTAAAATCCTAACACCCCAGGGTCTCAGGCTGAGTGAAGAACACACAGCCACGGGCAATGAGAATGAGCCAAGAGCAGGTTTTATGAATCCTTGATTTCTCTAGGGCTCATCCGGTTCTATGAATGCTGAAGCCGGACCACAATCACCTCAGTGGTTCTCACAGACCCACGTGGAGTCTGTGGGCCAGCCAGCCACCGGGAGCAACTGCCCTGGGGGAGTTCAAGGGCTGCAAGTGTTATAAGGTAGAGCTGAACTCTGCTGTACATGCGACACACTTAGAAGCCAACCTGAAACCCCCTTTGGATGGCAGCAGAAGGAAAGAAGACTCAGAGAAAGGGGGAGGGCAGAGCTGTCCGATTAGAAGGCTGCTTCATCGGATACAGAATGAGGCTAACCTGAACAAGACAGGAGCACAGGGGAGGGGCTGCGTCCCCAAAATAGAGGACTGAGGGGGGTACAGGAGAGGTCAGACCCAGCAGAGATCCACCGGACCTGTGGGTCAGCCTTGTCCACCTCTCCCTACCGAGGGAGTCCTGGGAAGTGCCTGCCCTACACAGGCCAGGCAGGGTGGGCTGTACTGAGGTGCAGGGAGCTTGTGCCTTGAGCAATCTTCACATTGTTTGAGACGCTTCCATACCAGCTGTGTGCCAGGCAGGAAGAGAGACCAGGATGAGCATGGGGGTGGGGGGGGGGAGAGC